>OV050032.1:141052269-141652269 GCA_920105625.2 Clusia tigrina
ATATATATATATATATATATATATATATATATATATATATATATATATATATATATATATATATATATATATATATATATATATATATATATATATATATATATATATATATATATATATATATATATATATGAACTGCTAACAGTGGTACTCGTATATATATTTATTATATTATATTATATGCATACATTACGCTAAGCGATGAGATGATTTCATATTCATGACCCAAACGGAATGTCCGTCTTTCATAATTTTTTTTGTTTCTTTATTTTCAATTTTCATTGTTTATTTTTTTCTGCTACAGTGCTTGTTGTGCATACTGGTATATATATTATGCAATTCTTAAATGACCCAGTTAAATTGGCACACTTCCGTGGACATTGACTTTATAGGTCTAAATTGTGCTATTTGATATGCATGAGATCAGTTTGTTTTGGTTGTTCTTGTTGTGCTTACACTTGTAAAACATTATGAACACGTCTTCTTAGTTGTGTGGTCTTGAATGAAATAATTTATAAAATTATTATGCAATTTATTGGCCTTGCCCTTAATTTTTACGACAGACGACTTAGCTACACAATGAAACAATGTCACATTTCAAAGCTTAGAAGAGCTACAGTGATCGAAAGGAGCTGATCTACCAGAGACCTCAGTAGCGGAAGTTTTGCGGAAAGCTAAAGGGGGAGAGTAGACCTCGGCACGAAGGAGAATGCGGTTCACTCGAGACGCGTACCGAGTGACCCTCTGCCATGACGAGGCTAAAATTTCGCGTCGGTGAAGTTGGGAGGTCGTGTGACGAGCACAATTATAAACTAATTTGGCTCACACAATAAAATCCGCAAAAAAATCTTAATTACCCCAATAATGGACTTATGCTGCCTACACTAAAAGGAGTCACTATCCAGCTATCCAAGGAAATCAAATATCTTGGAGTCATCCTTGATAACAAACTTCTTTGGAAAACACATGTCGAACTGAAGACATCCAAAGCACTGTCAGTTTTCTGGCAGTGTAAGGGTGTTTTTGGTAAGACATGGGGTTTTTCTCCTAGAAAGGTCCTATGGATCTATACAGCTATGGTAAGACCTATTATCACCTATGCATCGATGGTTTGGATGAGCAGAGTCTCTCTTGTAGGGGTCAAAAAAGCTCTATCAAAACTACAACGTGCTGTGGCCATATGTTGTACCGGAGCATTTCCGACTACTCCAGGCCCGGCACTTGATGCTTTGGTGAATCTCCCGCCACTAGATGTCTTCATCCGCGGAGAGGCCGTTAAGGCCATCTGCAGAGTGAAACATAGTAGCCACTGGTATGGGGTGTGCTCGATGTTGGACGACGGCGCAGGCACTGACATCGATTCTGCAATCCTGTCTATGCCCCTGGACTCCATGTCGTCAACCGTCATACTAGAAAAGCGGTACAATGTGTTGCTGCCAGAGGCTCGTTCATGGTTAGATCCCGAGAACGAGCCCGGCAAACACTGCTGCCGTATTTTCACTGATGGCTCCAGGACTGAAGAAGATTCAGGTTCTGGTGTCTTCGTGGAATCTTGTGGGACCCGTCGGTTCTTTGCCCTTGGTCTGCATGCGTCTGTGTTTCAGGCGGAGGTGTATGCGATACTTGAGGCGATGGACTTTGTTGTGGAAAACAGGTGGAAAGGCAAATCTATTTGTATCTGCAGTGACAGCCAAGCTGCGCTCATGGCCTTGGATAGTCCGACCACCACTTCCACGATAGTCAGGTCCTGCAAATCCAGGCTAAATTGTGTTGGAAAACATAATAGTCTGACGCTGACTTGGGTCTCGGGACACGCTGGCATTGCGGGTAACGTGACCTCTGACTCCTTGGCCAGGATGGGCTCCGAGGCTGTTTTTATTGGCCCTGAGCCTGTTCTGCCACTCCCTTCCGCTGCCATCAAAGCCACTGCAAACAAGTGGGTTGTTTCGACCCACAAGCGAGCATGGCGGGCTGAGAGAGGCTGCGGATGGACGAAAATTATGCTACCTGCTATCTCTGACCGATGGTCACGGTTCCATCTATCTTTAGGTAGGAGGGACTGCAGGCTGTTGGTTGGCGTGATGACAGGGCACTTTCTATGGGCTAGGCAAATGGAAAGGATTGGCATATCAGCCAGTGCGCTGTGCCCAGCCTGTGGAGAGGATTACGAGACGGCGGACCATTTTCTTTGCGTCTGCCCTGCCTTTGCTCGAATCAGGTTTGGGATTTTTGGCACTGATGTGCTGAGGAGTAACCAACTTGGCTCCTTGGCACCACAGGATCTACTTCTACTTCTTCGGAGGTCGGGTAGATTTAAAATCGAGTAAAAGGGAACCTTAAGTGCAGTGTAATGGATATATACTCCGTCTGAGTGCTGCGCTTACTAGATTGTTCCGACAAAAAAAAAAATCGTTTCTGAGCGAAGATTAAATTAATCCTACATAATAAAGAATAAAACAAAACCAATTGAAGTCATGTCAGAACCAGCAGCAGCGGCAGCAGGGCCACTTTCGGAAAGCAGCAAGTCCCAAGTGGCACAGCAGATACAAAATATCGAAAGGTTCGACGGCAACCCAAATGTTCTCTTTCATTAAGCGGGTAGACTATGTTTTGGCGCTTTACCCCACAAATCATGGTGTAACATCTTATAATTTTTGGTCACATTGAGAGAAATATCTCCGGCGACGTCATGCGAACAATAGGATTGAGCGACCTCAACAGCTGGACTGAGCTCAGAAGGCAACTTATTTTGAGCTTCAAACCCCAGACGCCGAATCATACCATTCTGGAGGAGTTTCGGAACACAACCTACAAAGGCAACGTGCGATCATTTCTAGAAGAAACTGAAAGGCGACGACAAACATTGATAAGTAACCTAGAATTAGAAAACAACATAGAAGAAAAACACTTTTCCTTCGTTTGTTCAAAAGTAGTATTGAAGATTTAATTCAAAAATTGCCAACACACATTTACTTACTCATTATTAAGCATGACATAACAGACCTAAGATCACTTATAAATTTGTTGCAAGAAAAAGGCATCTACGAAAATATGAATCCAATAAATAAAAGTTACCAGAAAAATAGCATACTAGAAAACCAAAACAAAGCTTTTCATACACAACCAAATTATAATCAGCCTAGATTTTTTACCCAACTTCAACCATATTACAATCCAACCATTCCTGAAACGAATTCATACCAGCCACCATCTAAGCCATCTCCTTCTCGACAACCAAACCTCAACTATCAACTAACACAAAACCTACCAACACCCCCAGCCCCAAGGTTTAATTCCAGTATGAACAGACAGTCCATGTTCGATAGAAATAGGTTTGGACTAAACTCGAACATTCCACATGACTCACAACAATCTTTTAGTACAATACCAAATCAACCATCCAAAAGACCTAGACCATCTGACAGTGGACCGAACAGCATGAGCATAGGCGAATCGAGATACCAAGAAGAACTGACAAACAATTATTGCCCCGGAAATTATCACCAGCCAGAGAATTACTACTGCCCAAATTATTATTACCCACAGTCCGACCCAAACTATTACTATGCAGATATGCACGATCAACAGTATACAGGGACCCAAATACCACAATACCCATACGAACAAAATCAACAACCACCACCAATTGAAAAAAATGAAATTGGAAACAAAGAAATACAAATTGAACAAGTTGAAAATTTTCAGTTGACAGCTCCGGAAATAACGAATACATAATTATTAATTACAAAGTCAAAACCCTAAAGTGTTTGATTGACACCGGCTCCACCGTAAATATGATGACGCATAATATTTTTGATTCACATGAAGCAGATACAAAATACCTCCTGAAAACTAGTAATGGATCCTTAACCATCAACAGAAGTGTTAAAATACCCTCTAACAACTTGTTTCCCGCTGATCATTATTTTGTATTACACAATTTCTCTGATGATTACGATATGTTAATTGGAAGAGAATTACTAAAGCAAGCAAAAGCTCGTATTGATTACGAAAAACGGAACGTTAATCTTTATGGCATCAGTTTCGAATTACACGAATTTCCTGGATTATCTTATCGAAATCACTTTATATTTGAATCAGAACATAGAGAAGAAAAATTCAGTATTCAGAAACAAAAAATTGTGATTGAAGAACCATATCGCCTTGAACATTTGAATTCAGAAGAGAGACCTAAATTGGAAGCACTACTCCACAAGTATCGACAAATACAATACCGCGAAGGAGATAAACTTACTTTCACAAACAAAGAAAAACATACCATTAACACAGTGCCTAACTCCCACGTTTATTCCAAAACATACAGCTACCCCCAGGCATATGAACAAGAAATGGAAGAACAGATACAGGACATGCTGAACAAAGGCATTATCCGTCCAAGTAATTCACCTTACAATAGTCCCACCTTGGTAGTACCCAAAAAGCAAGAAGCTTCCGGTAGAACAAAATTCAGAGTGGTAATAGATTAACGCAGATTAAATGAGATCACTATTAGCGACAAACACACCATTCCAAGTATAGATGAAATACTGGGAAAATTGGGTAGATGTAACTATTTCACAACAATCGACCTAGCCAAGGGCTTCCATCAGATCGAAATGGATCCTAAACCCAAGACAGCATTCTCTACAAAAAATGCCCATTACGAGTATTTTCGTATGCCATTTGATTTGAAAAACGCCCCGGCAACCTTCCAACGATGTATGAACGACGTACTTCGCCCACTCCTTACCAAAAATTGTCTGGTGTATCTAGACGACGTAATAATTTTTTCCACATCCATCGACGAGGACTTACATTCTTTACAATTGGTCTTTGAGAGATTTGCAAATGCTAACCTAAAGTTTTAATTAGACAAATGCGAATTTTTTCAGCAAGAAACAACATTTTTGGGACACTTGATAACTAGCGAAGGCATCAAACCTAATCCGAAAAATATTAAAGCAATATTGAAATACCCCATACCCACTAAAACTAGAGAAATAAAAGCCTTCTTGGGACTAGCAGGATATTATAGAAAATTCATACCTAGTTTTCCAGACATTGCCAAGCCCATAGCTAAAAGATTAAAAAAGGACGAAAAAATTGAAATAAAAACCCAGAATATATTTCGGCTTTTGAAAAATTAAAACAGTTAATTTCTGATGACCCAGTATTAAAGATACCCGATTTTAACAGAAAGTTTGTATTGATAACTGATGCTAGCGATGTTGCGTTGGCTGCTGTACTGCCACAAGACGGCCACCCACTTAATTATAGCAGCAGGACACTGAATGAACATGAGGCAAATTACAGCGCAATAGAGAAAGAACTTTTGGCTACCAAGACTTTCCGGTACTATTTGCTAGGCAGACATTTTGAAGTAGCTAGTGATCATCAACCATTATGCTGGTTATATAAAATGAAAGATCCAAATTCCAAACTATAATAAAATTATCAGAATTTGACTTTGACATTAAATACATAAAGGGTAAGGATAAAAACGTCACGGTCACGCATAAAAATAGAACAATGTTATTTCTCGGAACAAACACAGCACAGCGCCGATGAAGATAATAGTAACCTCATCTTTTTAACTGAAAACCCCATTAACCATTACAGTCGGCCAATTATTTTCACTAAAGGACCGGACAAAATAACTCACGAGACATATTATAAAAAACAAATAACTCATATTTCCTATAGCCACATGACAATAGAAAAGGCGAAGCAATACTTAATCAATCATTTCTGCACTAAACACAGTACCCTCCATATCGATATCGATACAGATTAAGCTATTATCCAAGAAGCACACAAAGCCGTCATTAACACAAACAACACTAAGAAGTCTAGTGTTACTAAAAAATATAAACACCTGTGCCGAATTCAAAGAATTCATTTTGCAAACACATGAGAAATTGCTACAGCCAAGCATACAAAAAACGAGTAAACTTTTTAACGAATCGCATTATTTTCCAAACAGTAATTTACTTATTCAAAACCTAATCAATGAGTGTCATATTTGCAATCTGTCCAAAACCGAACACCGTAACACTAAGTTACCCTTAACAATTACTCAACCATCTGAGCATTTTTCACGACAAAAAATTTGTGATAGATATTTACTCATCCGAAGGAAAACATTACGTCAGTTGTATTGATGTGTACTCGAAGTTTGCTACACTTGAACAAGTGCAAACCAAAGATTGGATTGAGTGTAAAAAGGCTCTTATGCGAATATTCAACCAAATGGGTAAACCTCAACTGCTGAAGGCAGATAGAGACGGCGCTTTTTCTAGCCTAGCTCTAAAACGTTGGTTGGATGGCGAAGGAGTTGAGTTACAGTTAAACACAGCAAAAACCGGCGTAGCAGATGTAGAAAGATTTCATAAAACCATTAACTAGAAAATAAGAATAATAAAAACATTAGATGATGAGGAAGCCAAATTGAATAAAACCGAAACTATCCTTTACAACCACAAAACCAAGCATGACACAACAAGACAAACTCCTGCTCACATATTTTTGTATGACGGACAACCAATCATCGATACCCAGGCCAAGAAATTAGAAAAAATTAATAACATAAATGACGACCGACGAGATTATGATATAAATACAAGATACAGGAAGGGACCATTACAGAAAGGGAAGTTGGTAAACCCCTTCAAATGCAACTAAAATTTAGAACAAACATCACCAGACCGTTATCAAATAACAAATAAAAATAGAACTACACACTACTACAAAACCCAATTTAAAAAGGCAAAGAAAATTAATAACCTACAGTTATTACAGGATGGCGATTCTGGATAACATTGTTACTTTTGACACCCACCTAATGTAATTGTCAGCAAATTCAAGTAAATAACATCGACACCAACCAAGGATATCTCCTCTTCTCAGATAAATCTTTCGAAATACCATCGGCATTTGAACACCACTGCTTAAGAATAAATTTAACTGAAATAGAAACTGCTACCGACTATTTTGCTCAAATTGTACCCAACCACATACACGCACCACAACTCAAGTATTTGTATGGAAAACTGTTGAGGGAGTTAAACGGCATAATCCTACATCGAGGAAATAGACAAAAACGTGGTCTACTTAATGTTGTAGGCTCAGCTTACAAATACCTTTTTGGCACACTCGACGAATATGATCGAGTCGAATTCCAGAAGAATTTAGAGGCAGTAGCACAAAACTCCATCAAATTGCACGAATGAAACGACATCATAGAACAAGTGAATACCGAAACGCAGAAGGTGCAAGACTACGAAAATAACCGCAATATGCATGACACACTCACGTATGAGCTCTTACAGTTCACAGATTATGTGCAATCAAAAGAAGAACTGATTCACAGCGTGTTCCCAAACATAGCACCACAGTACAAAAATCATGATTGGTTAGGCGAGCGAGCAATACTGGCAGGAAAAAACAAAGATGTCATTGATCTTAAGATATTTTAAAAGAAATACCAGGTCCATTATTCACATTCAAATCAGTGGATACTATCATGAATCAGGATAAGGTGGTAAAATATTCCACAGAATACCACCGCACGAATTGCAGCTTACAATTGGAGCGCCGATTATTATGCTTCACAACATCAACCAACCAAAACTTTTTAAAGGCACCAGGCTTGCTGTTAAAAAAATTATTTGGAAATGTGATAGAAGCAACAATTTTGAATGGAAAATTCAAAGGCGAAGACGTTTTAATCCCTCGTATCCCAATGATTCCATCTGATGTGCCACTCGAATTTAAGCATCTTCAATTCCCGTTACCCTCAATAAGTCGCAAGGAAAATCTTTAGAAAAGTGCAGTATAAATTTGGAAAATCCAGTTTTCTCGCATGGCCAACTCTACATTGCATGCTCCCGAGTCGGAAAACCATCTGCACTATTTGTTTGCACGAGCGGTGGTGAAAAAAACCAAGAATGTTGTTTATCTAAAAGCATTGCAATAAATGTATTAATTTAATCAAATTGTTGGAAAAAGTTTATTTTGCCTGGCGAAGCTGGTAGGGGTTCAGCTAGTATATATATATATATATATATATATATATATATATATATATATATATATATATATATATATATATATATATATATATATATATATATGTATATATATATATATATATATATATATATATATATATATATATATATATATATATATTATATATATATATATATATATATATATTTATATTTTTTTTTCTCATTTATTATTTATTGTATCTTCAATATAAATTGGACTAACAATAAGTAATCAAATCTTAACTCTGTTTGTAAAACTGTTTGTTATTAAGTCCAGCCAATGCTAGACGAAAAGATATAGTTTCTACGATTGCTTCTGTGGATGTCTTTCACGTCTCACCTAAACGGCTGAGAGCAAGGGTGTCCCTCCTTCTCAGCCGAGTGTGACCTCTATAATTTAGAATATTGCGGGCCAGTGGATTTGTGTGGAACTCAAGCTTCTTTATATACGTTGTCACATGTTTTGAAAACACATTTTTTACCATCGGGACATTTAGATCTTTGCGCATGCATGAATTTTTGATATACCACGGAGCGGCTGTAATCATTCGGAGGATTTTATTTTGTCGTCTTTGAATTTTCTCTATATTTGACGCTGAGGCAGTACCCCATAGCTGAATCCCGTAGCACCATATTGGTTTTAGAATCGAGTTGTATAGTAGAAGTTTACAGTCTAGGCTTAGTGTAGAATTTCTCCAGCCAGTTAATTTGAACTGTTTTTAGTTTCATTTGGATCAACTTTGCTTCTATGTGGGTTTTCCATGTTAATCGACGATCTAGATTCATACCGAGGTATTTAACCTCGCTGTGTTGCGGTATAGTCTGGGTGTTGATATAGACAGGGGGGCATGTTACACATTTTTATTCGTTCACCTTTATCCTCCATTGTTGTAGCCATTTTTCCAACTGAGATATATATTCTTGTAATTTGCGGGATGCTTCTTGAGGGTTTTCATGGACGCTTAGGAAAGCTGTATCATCAGCGAATGTTGATACATGGATATTATTGCTTATTGGCATATCAGAGGCGTATATCAAAAATAAGATAGGACCCAAAATGCTGTCTTGGGGAACTCCGGCTTGAATCGGTTGAGGTGTGCTCAGAAAATTACCTTCTTTGATGATAAATTTTCGTCCAGCTAAATAGTTTTTAAATAGCTTATGAGTGTTTGCGGGTAAGTTTTGCTTTAATTTCAAAATTAAACCATCATGCCATACTTTATCAGGGCAGAACAATATTTCTTTTCTTCGAACGTTTTTCTAACTACATTTACAAGTCTGTATGTTTGTTCAATAGTGCTATGTTTTCTTCTGAATCCAAATTGATGATCTGGAATGCATCCATTCTCATTTAGTATGGGGGTCAGCTTGCTCATAAGTAGTTTTTCAAATAGTTTTGACATATTAGATAATAGGCTAATAGGTCTATAAGAATCTGCTTTCGTATGGTCTTTCCCGGGCTTAGGTATAATGGTAATCAACGAAACCTTCCATTCAGTAGGATACTGTTGGAGGAGTAAAATAGCATTAAAAATTAAAAGAATTATTTTTCTTACTATACGGGGCAGCTCTAAAAGCATCTTATTACTCATTTTGTCATTACCTGGGGTTTTCCTCGAGTTTAAGCCAGCAATATCGGTTTCAATATCTCGAATATTAAATCTTAGAGGAATCGCTGCTTCCGCGACCACTGTTAGCAGTTCATATATATATATATATATATATATATATATATATATATATATATATATATATATATATATATATATATATATATATATATATATATATATATATATATATATATATATATATATATATATATATATATATATATATATATATATATATATATATATATATATATATATATATATATATATATATATATATATATATATATATATATATATATATATATATATATATATATATATATATATATATATATATATATATATATATATATATATATATATATATATATATATATATATATATATATATATATATATATATATATATATATATATATATATATATATATATATATATATATATATATATATATATATATATATATATATATATATATATATATATACAAAAAAATTATGAAAGACGGACATTCCGTTTGGGTCATGAATATGAAATCATCTCATCGCTTAGCGTAATGTATGTATATAATATAATATAATAAATATATATACGAGTATATATATATATATATATATATATATATATATATATATATATATATATATATATATATATATATATATATATATATATATATATATATATATATATATATATATATATATATCTATCTATATATATATATATATATATATATATATATATATATATATATATATATATATATATTCGTATATATATTTATTATATTATATTATATACATACATTACGCTAAGCGATGAGATGATTTCATATTCATGACCCAAACGGAATGTCCGTCTTTCATAATTTTTTTGTTTCTTTATTTTCAATTTTCATTGTTTATTTTTTTCTGCTACAGTGCTTGTTGTGCATACTGGTATATATATTATGCAATTCTTAAATGACCCAGTTAAATTGGCACACTTCCGTGGACATTGACTTTATAGGTCTAAATTGTGCTATTTGATATGCATGAGATCAGTTTGTTTTGGTTGTTCTTGTTGTGCTTACACTTGTAAAACATTATGAACACGTCTTCTTAGTTGTGTGGTCTTGAATGAAATAATTTATAAAATTATTATGCAATTTATTGGCCTTGCCCTTAATTTTTACGACAGACGACTTAGCTACACAATGAAACAATGTCACATTTCAAAGCTTAGAAGAGCTACAGTGATCGAAAGGAGCTGATCTACCAGAGACCTCAGTAGCGGAAGTTTTGCGGAAAGCTAAAGGGGGAGAGTAGACCTCGGCACGAAGGAGAATGCGGTTCACTCGAGACGCGTACCGAGTGACCCTCTGCCATGACGAGGCTAAAATTTCGCGTCGGTGAAGTTGGGAGGTCGTGTGACGAGCACAATTATAAACTAATTTGGCTCACACAATAAAATCCGTAAAAAAATCTTAATTACCCCAATAATGGCACGTTGGCATCACTAGCCGATAAAGTTTCTAAGTAACCCATCGTCAATTAGCATGTGGGGGCGCTGCTATCATAGATAAATCAGAAGAAACTATCACGAGCAACGGTAGCGAATAACAGTTACGCAGTACAAAAATTATATCAACAAGTTACATGCAGCGACGAATTACAACAACAACGTTAACCAAGACCAGCCAACCATTTCCATAAGACAACAATAACAAACTACATGCAGATTACACAAACAATTAAAAAAGCGATGCATTACAAAAACAGCGTTAGCAAAGCCAAGCCAGCCGTTTGCATAGAACAACAACAACAATTCTCGGCAGAATGTCCCGGCGTTAGCTCGGTATGTATTACAATAGCAACACGAAACAACGAATGCAAAGAACAAAAGAGACGACGACAGAATGATCGCCGTGCATACAAGCGGCAAGGATATAGCACAAAGAAGAATGCAAGAAATAATATTCAAACACAGGTCTGCAAATTGAATTTTTTTAACCGTCAACTGATAGTAACTAAAGAGCAACAACAAATCAGTGACAAGTTCTTATTTTGTGACCCTCTGTTACTTTGTGGCTGGGTGAATTTAGAGAACGATGGAATGTCCGATGTGACATCGCGTCTTTCAATCACATCTATTGATATCAGTCATTTGGTGAGGAATGATTAAAATGTTTCAAATGTGTGTATTTGAATATTATTACCGAGATGATATTCCCATTCTCAGTTTGATTCCTTTGATAATCATGTACACAACAGATAAATCAACCAGTGGTTTTCTTGCCCAAAAATCAGTCTTGCGCCAAAAAAAAGTGTCTTTAAATATTTTGCTATTTGAAAATTTTGATCATTGCTAATATTAGGAAATATACTAAAACTATTGAAAGCATAAATCTATTACTTGTTTCAATACGGCTTGTGCAATTTCTTTTGTTTGTTTTCTTCTTTCATATGAATATAAACTAATAGAACTACAAAACATAATAGCAAATCATTGGAATTGAATAACAATAAAATATTTTAAAGAATGAAAAGTTATTGTATACGTTTTAACATTTATTAATAAATCTAAAATCTAGCGATGGAATTCTGTTTCAAGGTAATCCCAACATAAACGTTTTTTTGTTCTTTCAAAATACCATAATTTTAAACTGGCATTTACTTATTTACTTTAAAACAACGCTAAATCTACTAATTACATCAGACTAGCAATATTGAAATTTACGACTTGTAAATAGCATTAATAATGCTAACATATTGTTACACTAGTAATACTAAACTTACTTGCGCTTAACCAAACACAATGCTTCAATTTAGTAAAACAATCCGAATTTAGTTAAAAATGAACTTTGGTCCTCTTATTAACATAACTCTATTTCAGAAGCACAGAAGTACCATAAAAATTTAATTTAATCAATATAAGGCGTTTTCGGAGAGTCCAACCAATAGAACAGGATGTACCATTGAGGACATTTATAGCAACCTACTGTCTTATTTGGCTATGTGTGTTAGGAATAGCTTACCTAACAATTCTCGTAAATCTTAAGGACATAGGTATGACAGGCACTTCAAATCAATGACCTTAGAAGTTTTTTTCTGTCAAAAGTCAAATTTATTTAGCCAGCATAAAGAACCCTACAAAGGAAGTTGGCTGCGATATCCGGGTTGCACTAATAGCAACATTAAGTCGATAGAATCTCGAAGCCGTGGATTCATGCCTCCGCAGAGGTATGTTTAAATCCTCTGTGACGAAATGTCAATAAAATCCCATATACAATATGACAGACATAGGGATATAATTCAATGGAAGATTTCAGTGATGTCCAGCGCTTGTTTAAAACAGCGAATAGCGCAATGGTGATTATGGTTTCAGGTATTGGTGCAGAGGCATGTTCACAACCACTTGCATACTTTTCTGTGCAAGGATCCTGTAAGGCAGAAACCATTAAACAAACCGTTTTCAAATTTTTATTTTGTCAATATTTTAATTTGGGGGTGAAGTACTCGTAGATCGCCTCCACGCGGTGCACCCTGGGTAACGCTAAATGGTCTACACTCCCCCAGGTGCTGCTGTTTTCTTGCACGGGATTTCAGTAGCACCAATTGGCGCGACCCCCATCCTTTGTCCCCGGACTTCTCTCCGTACCAATGTCTTTATTCTGAATGCCCTGGGCTGGTTGCTGCAATTTTATGGACCTAGCTGTCTTTTGAGACGGTAGCACCAAGGTGAAACTTGAGTGTGAACGGCTCCAGTCTAAGGTTGCAGCTGCCCCCGTCCCGTTAAAACCCTGGCAGGCCTCAAAGAACGTTCGAAGTCTGTTACCGTTAAGTCAATAGTGTGGGTTCGGTTGAGTGGAACTCCCGATTAGCACTGGTCTGGCTCCAAGCACTTGACCCCATAAGGGCTTGTGCCAACCCTCGCAAGGCCTTCCTGCTTGCATAGATAACCATGAGACCATACTTAGTGACCACATCTTCGGCCTGAGATAGCAGCTTTGAGTGGGGACCCTTCTTGCATGGACTAAACAGCAAAAACTAACAACACAAACACAAATGCAAACAAAATTTCCGCGCCTATCCCCTCAGGGACACGCAAAACCCTGGCTAGGCAAATGCCCACCAGAAACACCCCCGCCCTTGGTTAGAAGTCAAGCAGTATAAGCACTGCCCCTTCAACAAGCACCACAGCTTCGGCTAATAAGCCACCCAAGAGCTCTTCGCTGTCCCCAGGCTCTTCAGCGGCTGCCAAGGTATTGATTCACAAACCAGCAGCAGACGCTCTGCCTAAGCCCTCTTCGGCAAACGCCTCGATATTGCCTCACAAGTCGAAACTACTCCCCGTACCGCTCCTCCTTCAGGTGCACCTACCAACGTTAACCCGAGTACAAAGGCGTACAGGACGCGTAGAACGGCTTACCGTAGTTTGACGAATCTCAACGCTACAGAACCGTCTCAACTGTCAGAATACGACAAGGGCAAACTTGAGTGGGCAAAGACACACACTGATGTGCGTGTCCCCTCCGTCACTGCACATGCAGCAGGTAACTCCAAGAGGCAGGGATCAGCCGATCTACCCGGCCAATCCACCCAAAGCATCCCTATGCGTGTAAGGCTGGCTACCCCCAAGCCTACGCTCTCTTAGTGAGATTGTGAAAGAGAGCCTCACATGGGCTGTGGTCGACTCTACCAATGCCGATGGGACCATTACTCCTGCCAATTGGAGAATGGTCGAACTGGCGCTGTTACCAATTTTCGTTGAGGTCATGTCCCTCAACCCTAGTCTTTCACCCAGCTGCCGTGACGCAGGGTGGTATCAAGGACACATCAAAATTAGCTCCTGCTCGGGCCAACGCTCGGCGCACCTGTATAAGGTAGCGATCAATAGGGTAGGTGAGATCTGGTCGGGTGCAAAGCTCAATGCGGTACCTTCGGACTAGGTTCCCCAACGCCCCCACTCTAAAAAATGGCTTCCTGCCGAGACCTCTGAGCCTGAGGCAATCTTAAAGATCCCCAAGCTCAGCAATACCGATCTTCCCACCGATGGCTGGAAAGTCGCGAAAGTTGGTGACCCGAAACTCACTTTGCGTGAGGTCACCATCATTTTGAACAAGCAATCCATTGCTCCCATCAACTTCCGCGAGTCTCAAGTCAATACTATTCGGACGTGTTTTTTGTGCGCTCCGTGATTGAATTCATTAACATATTTCTCAAATATTATTTTGTAATATTAATATTATCAATTAAATTAAAATAATCTCGAGAAATTTATAACAGCTCGTTTAATAATTTAATTTAAAGAAATATAATAAATATAATTCAAAAAAGTAAACACTGAAAACATATACACAAAGCTATGAGTGTCGCGCACTCTCCTCATAGAGAGTGTCGGCACTCAATGCATATACCCGTTGCACCAAATAACAACACAACAACAATATAATACGGCAAATTATCGGCAACAGCAATGCCACTAGCAGAGTCATCATCTGTGTCAGTAGCAGCGTCGGCAATAACAGCGACCTCAACAGAAAAGTCGATTCCAGTAACTGTCGCTACAAGTGCGATGACTTTATTTGAAACAATAGCGTAGGCAAGGCAGCCGAGCATAGCGCCGTCACCAAACTCAGCAGCAGTAAGGAGTCCAGCAACAATGTCTCTGCAGGCGGTAATAAACAGTGAGGTAAAAAAAATTAAAAAAGTGGCGGTCGTGCAGACTGGTAATGACCGCTACATTATCTTTAATATTAAAAGAAAGATCGGTCCACAAAAGGTCATGGGCGTCACCAAAAGGGTAAACACAACAAACTCAGTTGCTTCTCTGGAGAGTAATAGATTTGCACTTCTTATTGTAGGGAATTCTACTAAGACATCGAAAGGTGAACCTGTAGTCAGTAACGCCAGACCGCCACCAATTTACTTGCACGAGCGTAATTCCAATCAGTTAGTATTGAACATCGCAAATATTATAGGCACAAATAATTTTCATATTCTGCTTCTTAGAAAAGGTAGTATTGAGGAGACAAAGATCCAGGAAGATAGTGAAAAGCACTATCGTGATATTGTAAATTTTTTAACGGGGAACAACAAAAATTATTATTCCTATCAGCTAAAGAGCTCAAAAGGCCTTCTTATTGTTTTAAAAGGAATCGAAGCCACAGTAGATTCTGGCGATATAAAAGATTATCTTGAAGAGCAGTGGTTCCCCATAAGAATTGTGATTAATATTGTGAATAGAAATAAGGTATCACAACCGATATTTAAAGTTGAACTGCTCCCCAACTCAACCCAGCTTAAAAAGAACGAGACGCACCCAATATATAACCTAAGATATATTTTACACCGCAGAATTACGGTTGAAGAACCGCACAAACGTAACGGTCCAATACAATGTATGATTTGTCAAGAATTCGGCCACTCTAAATCGTACTGCAATCTGCGCAGTGTTTGTGTAGTTTGCGGTGATCTCCACCCTACAAGTATTTGCACCTTAGCTTATCCCTAAATCCTATTTATATCCAGCCTGCCACCACAAATCCTCAAATAGTTGACCCTATTATGCAAAAACCTAATTCTGGTCAAGCAACCTACGCAAGTGTTCTGCAGGGCAACGTATGGAAAGTTAACAATAACAATGCATCTAATAGTCGAGTAGAAGCCATGATTCTAAATCTTAATCAGTATATGACTCAATTCATGTCTACAATGCAAAATATGCTACAAGATTTGATTAAAGCTGAAAATCAGATGATCCAAACTCTTGTAAATAAAATATGAGTTTGTTAAAAATATGTTTATGGAACGCAAACGGTGTTAACCAGCATAAACTAGCCCTTAATAAGTTTCTACATGACCAAGAAATTGATATTATGCTTTTGTCTGAAACACATCTCACAAACAAATACAACTTAAATCTCCCTGACTTCAAATTTTATAACACAAATCATCCTGATGGTAAGGCTCATGGCGGTACGGCTATACTATTCAGAAATCGGCTTAAGCATCATCTTATGCAATCGCATTCGATGCAATGGATGCAAGCTACATCAGTATATATTGAATATCGGGACAAAGACCTGACACTTTCAGCTATATACTGCCCACCCCGTTTTACTGTAACAATTTAAAGAACTTTTTGATTCCCTTGGTGATAGATTTCTAGCTGGCAGTGATTATAATGCGAAACATAAACACGGGGACTCTCGCCTTATTAACCCAAAAGGTCGACAACTGTACAACGCAATTACTAACAGATATGGTAGGTAGGTAAAACGGCCACCCGAAAAGGGCGCACTTAGGCCAACATTGACCCGTTGTGATACCGCATGGGACAGCAGGTCCCATCCCTTTCAAAGGTCCAGCCATTTGGAGCTTTTAATGAAGCAGTTGATGGAGCTAATCTTTTTTTTGAGATATCTCCCAAGGAGTCTAAAAAGTAGTCGCCTAGGAAAGTGCGCCTCCTTCTGGACAAAGCTGGACACGTGCACAACAGGTGAGCAGTAGACTCTTCCTCCTCCTCGTCCATGCAACTCCTGCAGAAGTCATTAGAGGCGATCCCCAGCCTACACCCGTGTGTGCCTAGAGTCCAGTGTCCCGTTAAGACGCTAATCACTGGACTTATGCTTTGTCTATTTAGAGCCAGTAGGTCATTAGAGCGCTTGACATTTATCTCTGGCCAGGTTTGTCTAGCTATTTTACCTGAAAGTTCAGACCAGCGCCAGCCCGCTGTTCCTAAGCATATTGTATTTACTAAGAGCTTACATGTGGCAATAGGAATACCGAATTGCGACCTATCTGGTTCCATCGGTATGGTAGTACCCTCACGGGCAAGTTCATCCGCCTTGCATTTCCCTGGAATATCTCTGTGACCGGGTACCCAGCACAGATGCAGACGGGTCTGCTTAGCTATCTCGTCTAAAGATTTGCGGCAGCTCTTGACGGCTTTTGAGGTGATAATAACCGACATCCTAAAGGACATGTTAATGTCCAAATCTTCTGAGAATACACCACCTCCCACCCTACTCTGTAGTTTGGATCCATCTGTGTAGATGTGAGCCCCTTCTACATGAGGGGGAATGCCATCCTTCCATTCATCCCTGGAGGGAATGGAGATCTTGCACATACCATTGAAGGCGTATATTGGTGTGATGTAGTCGAACGAGTCGGGAATACCCTCAAAATGTCTTAAAATGGACACATGACCTACATTCCTGGCATCCCATTGATGCGTAGCTTTTAGCCTGATAGCTGAGTTTGCAGCCATTTTTTCGCCAAAAAGCCTAACAGGCAGCAGATTGAGCATAATGTCCAATGCTGCCGTTGGAGTCGTTCTAATGGCACTACTTATGAATACCTCTGCCGTTCTTTGTACCTTTGTTATCAGCCTATTGTATGTGGACTTACTTAGGGCTGTCCACCAAGCAAGCACCCCATAGAACAGGACTGGTGGTACCACAGCTGTATATATCCAATAGGCTACCTTAGGCTGTAACCCCCATTTTTTGCCTATAACTCTTTTGCAAGAGTACAGAGCTACCTGAGCCTTCCTAATTCGCTCGCTTATATTAACCTTCCAGTTCACCTTCCTATCTAGGATCACGCCCAGATATTTAGCCTCCTCGACAAGGTCACCCATTAGTTTTGGAGCAATAAATTGAGGAATTTTATACTTCCTGGTGAACAGTACCAGCTTAGTCTTGGTCGGTTTAACCCCCAACACACAGTCAGTAGTCCATTTAGAGAGAATGTTCAGCATGTTTTGCATCAAGTCCCTCAAAGTAGATATGTATTTACCCGAGATACTAATAGCAACATCATCCGCATACGCAACCACCTTGCACCCTTCCCTCTCCAGTCGAACAAGCAGCTGATTTACCGCAAGATTCCAGAGTAAGGGTGAAAGACCTCCACCTTGAGGTGTGCCTCTGCACACGGACTTCTTGGCCGACGCCGCCCCCAGCTGTGAACTGATTATCCTGCTCCTAAGCATGTTTTCAATCCACCTGCTAATGGCGGGTTCCACCTCCAAGTTCCGCATCGCATCGATTATTGCGTCTGATTTGCTATTGTAAAAAGCTCCCTCAATGTCCAGGAAAGATACTAGGCAGAACTCCTTATTGTGCAGGGAACACTCAATACTAGAGACTAAGGAGTGTAAAGCGGTCTCCACCGATTTACCCTTGAAGTAGGCATGCTGAGAGACTGACAGCTTCTGTCTGTCTATAGTAAGCCTTAGATGAATGTCTAACAACCTTTCCAGGATTTTTAGACAGAAGGAGGACAGACTAATGGGTCTTAAGTCCCCTGGAGCTGTGTGCGATCTTTTGCCGGCCTTGGGTATAAAAATTACCTTCACATGCTTCCATGAGTCTGGAATATACGCTAATTCAATACAACTATTATAGATCTTAAACAGCCACTCTATTATTAGATTCTCTGACTGCTGAATGTCAATTGGAGCTACACCATCTGGGCCAGATGCTTTAAATGGTTTGAAGCTATGGATAGCCCATTGCAGTTTTGGCTTCGTGACTATGTCTGAGTTGACTTCAACTACATTTCCGCTGGGCTTCGTTCTCCGCGGAATGGTGCTGGAGCAACCAGGGAAGTGAGTCTGCAGAAGAGGCTTTAGAGTCTCATTACTATTTGAAGTCCAGGATCCACCCTCCCTTCTCAGGTAACCAGTTACCACTGGAGCAGTTGATAGGATCTTCCTCAACCTGGACGTCTCAGAGATACCTTCTACGTCACCGCAAAAGTTCCTCCACGATTCTCTCTGTGCCTTCCTAAGCTTACTTTTGAAGGCTCTGAGTGCCCAGTCTGCACTATCTCTAGACTTCTTTGCGCTGTTGAAAAGTCTCCTACAGTTTGGTCTGAGTCCCCTAATTCCCTCCCCCCACCATGTGGGTTTTTGTTTCCCCTGGGTCTACTGAGGGGGCAAGAGACCAATAGAGCCTTATTAAGACCAACCGTTAGAACCTCCACAGACCTATCAATTTCGTCACACGTGCTTGTGCTTTGTGGTTCTGAGGTAGTAGTCTAGCTACAGTCACCTTGTAGAGGTACCAGTTTGCTTTCCTGACATTTCTAAAAGCCTTAGGGCTAGGTAGACTATCTAGAAGATCAAACTAAATTAACCTATGATCCGAAAAAGAATGTTCCTCTAGAACTCTCCAATAAGTTTAAGTCAAGGACTTCTTGCCTATTAGCAGTAATTAGAGTGGGTTCTGACCCCTTATTGCATACAGAAAGGTTAGTCGTTACAATATATTCATATAATGACTCAGCTCGTTCATTGACATCCGTGCTTCCCCAGATGACATGGTGCGCATTGGCATCGCATCCAATAATAACAGCCACCCGTTGAGCCTTTGCATCCACAACAAGCTTCTGTAGGTTGGCTTCTAGAAGAATCTCATGGTCATGCGCCATATAGGCCGAGACCAACCAGTTGCTAGTTTCCAGGCAGACGGCCGTTAAATCCTTGTTGTTGTAATTGGGGAGAATAAATGAGCTAACATTATTCGTAATGAGGATACAAGACCTAGGTCTTCCTTCACTTACGGTATACAGCAAGCTATAATTTTCAGTCCTGAGACCACATACCAAGTCCCCGTGTGTCCAGGGTTCTTGAATCAGGACAACGTCTACTCCGCCTTTTGCAAGACGGAGCTGAAGGCTGGCAGACGCCGCCTTCGAGTGATGGAGGTTAATCTGCACTATTCGTAGCATCTCTGCTACTTGTAGCGGTGGTCACCTCCACCACCGTGACATCAGCCTCAGACTCCGAGTCTGACTCCAGAAGCCCTGTAACCTGTAATCCCCTCTTGGTTCCTCTACCTTAGTAACCTTCCAATTATTAGTCGGGAGCTGCTGGTTACTCAACCTAAAAATCTCCAAGAAGGCCTCAGGGTTACACTAACAGATATAGTAAAATCGATTTTGTCTCACCAGGACAGACCACTTATTAGCCAATACACCCAAAGAAAATTCCTGATCTTATTGATTTTGTTATTTCTAAGAATATAGATTGGTCTTTAGTATCCGCGAAAACCTGTGTCGATCTGTCCTCTGATCACTCGCCAGTAATAATCAACCTTTATGAACAGCCAGAATATACAAGTCCACTGTTTTGCCTAGGGAGCAACCAAACCGATTAGTAAAAATACAAAAAGGATATTAGTAGTCATATCTCTACAAGAGTTCAGGTAAAGCATTCAGATAATATAGATAATAATATTGATATTTTCAACTCCATGCAAGCGACTGCAACCGTCGTGGCAACGCCAAAAAATACTTCTAGAATGTGCAAGTATGCCTATACAAATAGCCATATTGAAAAACTTGTAGCACAGAAACGACGGCTGCGCCGAGAATGGCAGACCCATCCCTCACCCATCTCTAAATACAATCTTAAAGCAGCCGAAAGGGCTCTTAAAGATGATCTTACAAAGGAGGAGGATAAAAACATAAAAGAGTACCTGAAGAAGGTAACCCCAAATTCTCTCGAAAGGTATTCCCTTTGGAAGGCATCGAAAAACTTTAAGCCTCCAATGGAAGGTGTAAAACCTCTAAGAAACCCGTACGGCGCGTGGGCTCAGCGCCGTAAAGCGATAAAGAAAAAGCACTCTGCTTTGCACGACATCTATGCAACTTGCTCCAGCCGAATATGGCTACAAACTCCTTTGCAGTGCCTGTCTTACCTTGCTGTATTGACATTGCTCAGCCTATTAAAATTTCCCTTGCTGAAATAGCCAAACATATTCAATACGATACGATATTTCCCCGAAAATGCTAAACAGTTACCAGACTCTGCACCTGCATTTCTCTGTAAGCTTTTTAACGCATTTTAGGACATTGTTTACTATCCGATATCTAAAGCGGCAAAAGACGCAACGCTGCCGTCATTATATAGACCTATCAGCCTGTTGCCTTGCCTTTCAATATTGTTTGAGTAACTATAACTAAATAAACTATCTGCTTGTCTTCATGAACATAGCGTAATACCGCAACACCAATTCGGTTTTCGAGAAAAGCACAGCACTATTGAGCAAGTGAATCGAATTATAAATGAAATAAGAAAAGCTTTTGAACTTGGGGAGTTTTGCTCTGCAATTTTAGTTGACATAGCTCAAGCATTTGATAAGGTATGGCATCAAGGACTGATGTTCAAAATCAAGAAGTTTCTTCCAAAAAGCGATCATAAAATTCTTGATTTTTACTTCTCCAATAGACGTTTCAGTGTAAAAGTAAACGAATTTATTTCCGAAGATTTTCCAATATCAGCCGGTGTGCCCCAAGGTAGCGTTCTAGGCCCTACATTATATGTAATATTCACATCTGATACTCCTATAAGTGAAAGCACGCTAATTTCAAGATTTGCTGATATCGCCATACTGAGTTGCAATAAATGTTCGATAAAGGCGTCGAGGGCACTACAAGAGTACTCATTTAGGGTAGAAGAATGGCTAGGAATGTGGCGTAGAAAGGTCAATGAGCCAAAATCAAGCACGTAATATTCTCTTGGAAGCCTGGAACGTGTCCAGCTATTCGGCTCAATAATATCGAGATTCCACAAACTAATGAAGTCCCTTATCTCGGCGATCATTTAGGTAGGCGCTTAGCTTGGCGTACGCATATTTCAGCTAAAATTTTACATATGAAGTTGAAGGTCGCCAAGCTGCATTGGCTAATTAACCATAAATCTACCTTAAGTCTAGAATACAAAATCCTCCTATACAAATCAGTTATTAAGCCGATATGGTTGCACGGGATTCAACTGTGGGGTAATGCATCCGCTTCTAACATTGCCATAATTCAAAGGATTCAGTCAAAGATACTTAGGTTAACAACAGGTGCTCCATGGTAGATGCGTAACGATAATATTCACAAAGACTTGAAAATAGAAACAATTATCACAGAAATAAAGTCTAGAAAGCAGAAATACATAGCAAAACTGGAAAATCACCAGAATCCACTAGCTAAATCCCTCGCAAAATCGATAAGCCTATCCCGCCTGCAGAGAAGAGACTTTCCGGCCATTTGAAGAGCGAAGCAGAGCCAAAATTTTGATCGCCAAATTCAATTTGGGTTAAAATTATTTTTTAGTGACTAGTTTTAAGATTTGATGTACTTATTGTTAGGCTTAATTTAAGCAGATTCAATAAATAATAAATTCTTGTAATAAAAAAAACTTCCGCGAGGTTGTGATTAACTAAGGCTTCGAAGCCATCACTCTCCGCATCTACAACTGCGATGCCCAAGCCCCCCAGCAGCCTCCGCCAGCTGGTGCTGTCCCACAAGCCACTGCCAATGAGCCTAGTTGCTCGGGCCCGGCACTCACTCCATTGCCGGGTAGTGACAACGAGAGTATATGCTCCGAAATTACCAAAAGCATCCGCTTCTCCACTTCCGAACTGGTCGGACAGTTCTGCGACCACATGGATACGGATGCGGCTGGTGGATACATCTCTCCAATGTCCGAAGAGGAAGAGTTGAACACCACCATAATCTATCTTCCAGACATATGCTGAATGTACTACAAGTTAACCTTCAGCATTCGAAAACTGCCTCGGCAGCCCTGCTTCTCCGACTCTCGGATATAGGGGAGGAGCTCATTCTCGTCCAAGAACCTTGGGTCGTAAATTACCGGGTTGCTGGACTCAATGCATACGGATATCGTATGGTAAATATCGATGATCAAGGTAAACCAAGATCCTGAATTCTGGTAAAAACAGCGTTAATGCTCTTTTACTCCCTAGATTCAGTGACAAAGACAATGTAGCCATGGTCATTGAAATGGGTCCAAGGACCTTCTGGATCGCCTCTAGCTACATGGCTCACGATTATGGCGACTCTCCGCCACCGGACACATTAAAGCAAATGGTTGCTGCAGCCCACCAGAATCATCGGCACCGATGCCAATGCCCATCACGAAATATGGGGCAGCCCTGGCGCAAATGATCGAAGTGAGTATCTTTTTAACTTTAACCTTTCAAATAACTTAGGCATTGCTAACCGGGGAAATGAGCCGACCTTCCTGACATCCGTCAGGAAGGAAGTGCTTGACATCACCCTCGTCAGCGATAACTACTCCAACATGATAAGCAGTTGGTTCGTCTCACAGGAATGCTCCTTTTCGGACCACTGCTATATCACCTTTGACATTGACTCGAGGGAGACTACAGGCAATACAGGATCTCTTAATCCAGTCAATAGAAAAAACGCGAACTGGCCTCTTTTCCGGCACAAACTGGGGTCATGCTTCGCAACGACTCCCCCCATTATCCAGAACTGTCCCGACATTGATCGGGCGGTCGACGAAAGCTTTTAAAAAAGCCACTCATATTTCTTGCATCACTCCCGAACCACGGGGCAAACCTAAACCTCCGTGGTGGAACTCGGATATTGCAAGTCTTCGCAAAACTTGTAGAATGCTTTTCAACAAAGCTAAAGTTACAGCTGATTGGGCCCCTTTCAAAAATAAACAAAAAGATTTAAATACGCCATTAGGCGAGGGAAACGAGCGTCATGGAAGGAATTTTGCGAAAGCATTGAATCTACGTCTTCGAAAAAATCTCCACTCCTCTAAAAAAGCCATTGACTGTATCCAAAAACCAGATGGCAGCTGGACTCACTGAAGCGCTGAAATCCTCGATATCCTACTAGACACCCATTTCATAGGGAGTTTAGCCTCAGCGGATCAAGCACTCTACAGGTAGATAAGGTTTCCCATGATAGCCTCACTACATTCCAAGTGACAAAAAGTCACCTTGAGTGGTCCATTAAAATTTTCAAGCCATACAAGTCCCCCGAACCGGACGGCATCATTCCTGCCGATATCCAAAATGGGGAAGAGATTATCCTTCCATGGCTGCTACAAATATATAATGCAAGCATTAGATTTTAATATATTCCCTTACGCTGGCGCACACCTCGGGTCGTCTTCCTCCCGAAAGTGGGGAAGGCCCCACACACCAAACATAAGGATTACTGACCCATAAGTCTAACATCCTGTCTTCTTAAAGTTTTAGAAAGAGCTCTTGACCTACATCTCCGGACATCGATCAACCCTTCTTTTCTCTCTGTATCGCAACACGCCTACTCTAAAGGCAAATCGGTTGAAACAGCACTTCATTCTCTCAGTTCTCAAGTTGACAAATCCTTGGCGTTCAAGGAATTCCCACTTGCCATATTTCTGGACATCGAGGGAGCATTCAACAATGTATGCCCCAACGCTGTCATTTCCGCACTCTATAATCTTAATCTGAATTCAGGCCATCTTAAATTTATAGAGCTTCTACTGAAAAGCGCGCCGAGTTTTAAAATGAAACTACATTCGTTGACGGTCTGAATGTTAATGTTCTTTCTTTTATTCTTTTTTTTCATAAGTCATGTCAAAAACGGCTGTCCACCGAGTGTTGCCACGTCGGCTGAACTTTTTGACAGGGGGATTTTCAATTCATTAGTTAACCATTAAAGGTTGGTTTACAATATAGCTTACAACTATTTTGGTGACTTACAACAAATATAATGATAATGTATATATATGCCTACAACTCGGCCGTCTTGACTTATAGAATCTCCTGATTCTACGCCGTTAGTTGTTTACAATACTTTGTTATTTAAATATTTATAAATAATACCTTACAATGTCTCATTAATCTTAATATGATAAAATGTAACTACATTACAAACTTTAACACTAGACGCACAATCAGTTTACACGTACTGTTTCGTTGTTGTTTACTTTGCCTTATTTTTATTTAAATTTTTTATTTTTTTTTTTTAAAGTCATACCAGGGTTTCAAGTTTGTAATTGACCAAGTTCCTTTATAAGGTATCTGGGTTTGTTGAAACCCTTCAACATCCTCTACTAAATACCTATCGTATTTTAAAACTTCTGATACTCTATACGGTCCCTTAAACTTGGGTATTAACTTACTCGATACGCCCCTTTGTGAGCTATTGTTTGAAATAACAACATGGTCGCCAACGCAGAATTTACGTGGTTCTATTCTTTTTGCATCTGCATATTTTTTGTTGTAGTCTTGTGCTTTTTTTTGAACTTCTTCTGCTTGTTCCCTTATTTCTTTAAGATTTCTGACGCCTGGAGTTTGCACAACTTCTAATACATTTTCTTTAAGGGTGTCTATAACTTTACCTTTTTGGCTAACTCCAAATAACATAATGCTAGGGTGATCTTTGATGGCTCTATGCACTGTATTATTCATTGCGTATTCAACTGACTCTAAAGTTTTGTCCCAACCTATGTTCTTTTCCGAATCAACCAGTTTTGCTATCATTGGGCCTAGGCTTTTATTTATAATTTCTACTTGACCATTTGCTTGTGGGGAATTTGTCGCAATCTTGATATGCTGTACATTGTTTGTATCTAAGAAATCTTTGAATTCACAAGACGTAAAACAAGTTCCTCTATCTGACATAACGTATTTTGGTCTGCTATAAGCTCTAAAGTAATCTTTTAGTGCTGTGACTGCTTCCTTAGTTGCTGTTGTTTTTGCAGGATAAAGTCGCACAAATTTAGTACACGCGTCTACTATTAACAATATATGTCTAAATTTTGTGTTTTTGCTATGTATCGGTCCGTAGTGGTCAATATGTACCATCTCGAATGGTATATTTCCTTTTGGTATCATATGCAGTAATCCCTCCTTTTTTCCGCTCTTTACTGAAAAAGCTATGCACTTTAGACAGTTTTGAACGTGTATTATTGCCTTCTTCCGTATATTCGGAAACCAGTAGCTTTTTCCTATAGTTTCTATGACTTTGTCCACACCCATGTGTCCTGTTTCATCATGATACTTGTACAAAACATGGTGTTCCATTGACTCAGGAACATAAAATAACAAACTGTCGTCTTTTTTCTTATAAACTACTCCATTCCTCATTTCGTAAAGACTACTTTCTGACCTTTGTAACTGTTCTTTGATTTTATCTATCTTCTCATCTTTGCCTTGACATATAATCAAATTTTCTTCAAAAGTGTTTGTTTCTATCGTTAATATATTGTTAACTCTGCTAAGTGCATCTACATGTTGCATTCTATTACCCGCTCTATGCTCAAGTTCGTAGTCGTAATTTTGTAATTCAAGTGCCCATCGAGATATTCTTGGGTTCATGTCTTTTTTATTAAGTGTTAGTGTTAACGAGTTGCAATCTGTCACAATTTTAAATTTTACACCCTGTAAATATACTCTAAATCTTTTGAGTGCATAAATTATCGCCAAAGTTTCTAGTTCGAAACTATGATATCTTGACTCAACGTCCGTGGTGCGCTTAGAGAAGTAAAAAACTGGGTGTAACTTGTTGTCTTTCTTTTTTTGAAACAAAGTTGCCCCAAACCCCAATGCACTTGCATCGCAATGCAACTCAGTAATATCGGCTGGATCGTAAATCGCTAACACTGGAGACTCCATCAATTTTTTCTTTAGCACACTAAAAGTTTCAATTTCCAACTGTCCTAACTGGAATTTCTTATCCCTTTTTGTGAGGTCATAAAGTGGTTTAGCCAAAGTTGAGAAATTTTGAATGAACCTACGAAAATATGAACATAAGCCTATAAAGCTCTGAACTTCTTGAACTTTAGTGGGAACCGGAAAATTCTCTATTGCCTTTAACCCTTTTTCATCTGCTCTTATCCCTTCCCCTGAAATAACATAACCTAAATACTGAATATTTGACTGCATAAACTCACACTTGTCTAGTCGTAGCTCTAATTTATTCTGAACTAACAACCTGAAAACTTTTTTCAATATCGTAAAATGCTGTTCTACATTTTCAGTCGCAATCATAATATCGTCCATGTAAATAATAACTTCTCCGCTGCGAAGCATGTCAGTAAATATTTTATTAATAAATTTTTGAAACGTCGCTGGTGCATTTTTTAGTCCAAACGGCATTCTAGTGAACTCGTATTGTCCTAGGGGAGTCGTAAATGACGTATATTTAACCGAACCTTCATCAACGAAAACATGAAAGAAGCCATTTTTAAGGTCTAATTTTGTAAATAACTTTTTGTTAACTAACCTATCCAAAAGATTATCTATCAGTGGCATGGGATAATTGTCTTTTAAAGTAACTTTGTTAAGCTTTCTAAAGTCGACGCACATTCGTAACTCGCCTGTTTTCTTTTTAACTAACACTATAGTTGACGTAAATTCTGACTCGCTAAGACGTATAAATCCTTTATCTAAATATTCGTCAAGTATTTTTTGTAACTCAGCTTTTTCGCTATACGACAACCTCCTAGGACCGCAACTAAACGGCTTGTTGTTCTCTAATATCAACTTTATTTCTTGTCTTGTATTAGGCTGGTCGGGCCTTTTTGGTTTTATGTATTCGCTGTAAAACATTTGTTGAAAATAACTTCTATCCTCACTATTAACTTTTTCGCCAATAATATATTCTATTTCAGTGTTATCGTGTACATCTAGTGCTAAAATTTGGCAAATAGCTTCATGTATTTCTTCACAATTGGTATTATCACTGTAATTATAGGTGTCCATATTGATACATTCGACATCTCTTATGTCTTTACAATTTTGTTTTATAAGCACACCATTATTTTCAATACATTTTGATTCAACTCTAATTTCTGTGTCAGTAAATTTAACGTTTTCAATTGTTAGTTTCGCATCACTTGCGTTTATAAAATCTCTTCCTAAAATAACTGAGTAAAAGATGGACTCGTTAGGAACCACTAGAAGCTCTATTAATACGCATTTATTCAAAACTTTAACATAAGATTGTATTTTTCCAATTACACATAACTTTGACTTATTTACGCCATAGTAAGAGCTAGTAACTTCTTCGAAATGTACCCTTTTTGGTACCAACGCTTCTTTAGTTAAACTTATAGGGCTTCCAGAGTCGACTAAACATTCTACAAACATATTAACGTTAGGTTGTGCTTCTATACTTAAATAAAAATAACTTACAAATTCGTTCTTTGACGACGTTTTCTTATACTGGTTGCACTCTGCTGCAAAATGTCCCTGTTGTCCGCATGCATAGCAAGACCCTCCTTCTCGTTTTGGTTTTCGGCAATCCTTTGCATAGTGTCCAGAACAGTTGCAATTGTAACATCTCAGTCTTTCTGTTGCAATTTGTGATTTTAGCGTTGTTGCTTGTGTTGTTCACACACGACGTGGCAGCTCAATATTTTTAAAAGCGTTGACTAAATTTTTTGTTGTTGAAAAATTTTGCAGCATTGCCTGTGTTTGCAACTGTTTGTCCGGTATTCCGTCTACAGCATATTCCATCAGCTCTTCATCGCATAAATCCAGCCCAGCACTCAATAAGTACTTATCGTTGAAATAATCTGCGAAAGATTCTTGGGTGCTCCAAGTGCGTTTTTGAAGTTTGCGTCGAAGTTCCAGTTTGCTTTCGCATGTTTCAAATGCTGCTTTCATGTCGCGTAAAACTTCATCAACATTTTCTGCAAAAGTTGCCTTTAGATTTGCATTGTACCAGGCTAGTGCTTTATCTTTGATTTTTAAGCGAATAATTAAGCACAACACTGCATCACTAATTTTTAGAGTTTCACGGTAGTGAAGCAGCTGAGCTCTCCACAGACCAAAACCTTGACCGCCATCATAGTCTGAAAAAATTTCATTCAACGTACTGAAGGGAATTTCATTTTTCGCCGCACCTTCGTCGTCTCTTAATTTTGCGCTCATAAACGTTTTCTCTTTTTCCAAGAGTCTCTTTTCGAGCTTAAGTAGCTCAATCTCTTTGCGCAACAATCTTGCCTGCATCTCTTCGTTGACTACGCACTGTTTGCCCATCACGCCATCGTCACCACTTTGACCTTGTAAAGCTGCATAATCGTTTTTGTTGCTTGCTTTTTTTTGAAGCATCGCACCCTCGCCGCTACTTTGTCTTTGTACTTTTTCATTTTCGTTGTTGTTGCTGTCGCTTTGTTGAAGCACCACGCCATCGTCGTCACTTTGTACTGTTGCATTTACGTTGTTGTTGTTTTCCTTATGTTGGAATTCCGCACCATTGTCACTGGCTTGTACCATTGTCTTGCCGTCGTGATTTTCACTAACCGTTGCTTGGACTGTATTTTGCGTATTAATAACGTTTTCGCCAACAAATTTTTCCGAAACCTGCTGCTCGCTTTTTCCGCCACTAATTTGTGGACATGATCCCCGTTCTTGTGTGTTTAATTCACAGAGTCTTGCAACCAGCGAAGCTTTAGCGCCGCTGGCACTCAACCCCAGTACGTTGCACCACGTTTTCAGCTGCGCCAACGTGTAATCGTCTGGATTCACAAAATCATTGGTGTTCATATTGTTTTATATTTTTTATTATATAAAAGTTTTTATTATTTTGTCAGATAAAAAAAAATTCAGATCCCACTTCTGATGAAAAGCGCGCCGAGTTTTAAAATGAAACTACATTCGTTGACGGTCTGAATGTTAATGTTCTTTCTTTTATTCTTTTTTTTCATAAGTCATGTCAAAAACGGCTGTCCACCGAGTGTTGCCACGTCGGCTGAACTTTTTGACAGGGGGATTTTCAATTCATTAGTTAACCATTAAAGGTTGGTTTACAATATAGCTTACAACTATTTTGGTGACTTACAACAAATATAATGATAATGTATATATATGCCTACACTACTAAAATCTAGAATCGTCACTTCCACGATCGGCAGTGCCCAATCAAGGAGGGTGGTTAACAGGGGCACGCCACAAGGGGGTGTTTTATCACCCCTCCTCTGGAACCAGGCAGTTAACACACTACTGGTGAGATTGGAATCTACTGGATGTAAAGTGACAGCCTATGCGGACGAAATAGCAATCCCGAAATCCTTCAAATTCCCCCAAGCACTTTCCGAAAGACTTAACTATTCACTTTCTATTGTGTCGAACTGCTGTCGTGAATTCGAACTTGGGGTTAACTCATCCAAAACCGAGACTATGCTTTTCACTGGGAAGTACAAAATTCCAAAGTTTACAATGCCTAGTCTAAACGGCACTCCGCTCTCTTTGAGCACACACGTTAAGTACTTAGGCCTGATTCTCGACCCAAAGCTTAATTGGAAAGCCAATCTAGCTCAGAGGGTACGTAAAGCAATATGCGGTATATACTGCTGTAAGAGAGCAGTTGGTGCACGATGGGGGCTTCGTCTTCGAGTCGTGCTCTGGCTCTACACGGCCATCGTTGAACCAAACCTGTTATACGGGTCGGTCTTCTGGTGGCAAGCTCTCGAAAAAGCCTGCAATATCAAACCCCTCGATAAAATCAGAATATCCATTGCTCTACTGGTCACTGGCGCGAGCTACGATGTTGAAATGAAAGAACCTTTCCACTTCACAATCAGTTTTATATTGAACAAATTATTTTAAAGTACACGTATTTATATTAAAAAATATGCTTATTTAAAGAAATTAATTTAATGAATTTACATTGAATTTTAAATTGGAGATTTTACAAAGAATTTTATGCTGTATGATGTTACAAAGAATTCGAATCTGATGTTTTTAATGGGAATATGAATTGGATGATTTTGCAGAGAATTTGATGCTGGTTCATTTTAAAGTGAATTTGATGTAGCTGCAGCTGTTGGTATTGATATTGTTGTTGTTGTTAGTGCGGATGTAACTCGCGCTTCGTACCACACCTACAAAAGCACTTTTTGCCATGCTGCACTGGCTCCGTTCGGGGCTCCTGGTTAAGCAACAAGCCAAGTTGACAGCGATTCGACTTAACGCTCTTTCGCACTGGCGCAAAACCCTCACGGGCCATGCCTCTATTCTGAATCAGGATCCACCTATCCCAACTTTGTCGATTACATGTCGGTCTATTCCGATTTGAACAGGGAATTCGACCTCACTATTCCAAACAGAAATGACTGGACTTCAAAAGACCTAATCATCGGTGAAACAGTCGATATCTATCCGACGGTTCCAAACTTGGCAGTAGAGTCGGCAGCCGTGTCTTTTCCGACAAACTGGACTTAAACATATCCCTACGTCTCCCTGATCATTGCAGCGTCTTTCAGGCTGAGGTCATGGCCATTTATCACGCAGCCAAATTGATACTCAGCATCCATATCGGCGCAGTCGACGTATATATCTTCTCAGACAGACAAGCCGCCATTAAATCTCTTTTTGGCGCCACGGCCACCTCAAGACTCGTTCATGAATGTCGAACATCTCTAAATAACCCCGCAATTTACCCTCGGGTGCACCTAGTCTGGGTTCCCGGACATAGCGAAATCCCGGGCAACTGCGAGGCGGACGAGCTCGCCAAGGCAGGCACGCTAATGCACGACATTCAGCTCTCCGTAAACATCGGCATTCCACTGGCAACAGCCAAGCTCGAAATCAAATGGAAATATCTGGCTGACGCCTACAAATCCTGGGCTAACGAGGAATCCTGCCACACGGCTAGACTAACTTGGGCAAGAATGGACAAAAACAGAACCAATCAACTTCTTCGACTTGATCGCGTATCACTGTCGCCAACTGTGTCGGTTTTGACCGGCCACTGCATAACGGGACAGCACGCAGAAAGACTGAGCCTATCCTCAAAGATTTTTCAGTGGAGCAATGGATCTTCTGATTTTATCGAGGGGTTTGATATTGCAGGCTTTTTCGAGAGCTTGCCACCAGAAGACCGACCCGTATAACAGGTTTGGTTCAACGATGGCCGTGTAGAGCCAGAGCACGACTCGAAGACGAAGCCCCCATCGTGCACCAACTGCTCTCTTACAGCAGTATATACCGCATATTGCTTTACGTACCCTCTGAGCTAGATTGGCTTTCCAATTAAGCTTTGGGTCGAGAATCAGGCCTAAGTACTTAACGTGTGTGCTCAAAGAGAGCGGAGTGCCGTTTAGACTAGGCATTGTAAACTTTGGAATTTTGTACTTCCTAGTGAAAAGCATAGTCTCGGTTTTGGATGAGTTAACCCCAAGTTCGAATTCACGACAGCAGTTCGACACAATAGAAAGTGAATAGTTAAGTTTTTCGGAAAGTGCTTGGGGGAATTTGAAGGATTTCGGGATTGCTATTTCGTCCGCATAGGCTGTCACTTTACATCCAGTAGATTCCAATCTCACCAGTAGTGTGTTAACTGCCTGGTTCCAGAGGAGGGGTGATAAAACACCCCCTTGTGGCGTGCCCCTGTTAACCACCCTCCTTGATTGGGCACTGCCGATCGTGGAAGTGACGATTCTAGATTTTAGTAGAAGCTCTATAAATTTAAGAAGGCCTGAATTCAGATTAAGATTATAGAGTGCGGAAATGACAGCGTTGGGGCATACATTGTTGAATGCTCCCTCGATGTCCAGAAATATGGCAAGTGGGAATTCCTTGAACGCCAAGGATCTGTCAACTTGAGAAATGAGAGAATGAAATGCTGTTTCAACCGATTTGCCTTTAGAGTAGGCGTGTTGCGATACAGAGAGAAAAGAAGGGTTGATCGATGTCCGGAGATGTAGGTCAAGAGCTCTTTCTAAAACTTTAAGAAGACAGGATGTTAGACTTATGGGTCAGTAATCCTTATGTTTGGTGTGTGGGGCCTTCCCCACTTTCGGGAGGAAGACGACCCGAGCCGTGCGCCAGCGTAAGGGAATATATTAAAATCTAATGCTTGCATTATATATTTGTAGCAGCCATGGAAGGATAATCTCTTCCCCATTTTGGATATCGGCAGGAATGATGCCGTCCGGTTCGGGGGACTTGTATGGCTTGAAAATTTTAATGGACCACTCAAGGAGACTTTTTGTCACTTGGAATGTAGTGAGGGAAACCTTATCTACCTGTAGAGTGCTTGATCCGCTGAGGCTAAACTCCCTGGGAAATGGGTGTCTAGTAGGATATCGAGGATTTCAGCGCTTCAGTGAGTCCAGCTGCCATCTGGTTTTTGGATACAGTCAATGGCTTTTTTAGAGGAGTGGAGAATTTTTCGAAGACGTAGATTCAATGCTTTCGCAAAATTCCTTCCATGACGCTCGTTTCCCTCGCCTAATGGCGTATTTAAATCTTTTTGTTTATTTTTGAAAGGGGCCCAATCAGCTGTAACTTTCGCTTTGTTGAAAAGCATTCTACAAGTTTTGCGAAGACTTGCAATATCCGAGTTCCACCACGGAGGTTTAGGTTTGCCCCGTGGTTCGGGAGTGATGCAAGAAATATGAGTGGCTTTTTTAAAAGCTTTCGTCGACCGCCCGATCAATGTCGGGACAGTTCTGGATAATGGGGGGAGTCGTTGCGAAGCATGACCCCAGTTTGTGCTGGAAAAGAGGCCAGTTCGTGTTTTTTCTATTGACTGGATTAAGAGATCCTGTATTGCCTGTAGTCTCCCTCGAGTCAATGTCAAAGGTGATATAGCAGTGGTCCGAAAAGGAGCATTCCTGTGAGATGAACCAACTGCTTATCATGTTGGAGTAGTTATCGCTGACGAGGGTGATGTCAAGCACTTCCTTCCTGACGGATGTCAGGAAGGTCGGCTCATTTCCCCGGTTAGCAATGCCTAAGTTATTTGAAAGGTTAAAGTTAAAAAGATACTCACCTCGATCATTTGCGCCAGGGCTGCCCCATATTTCGTGATGGGCATTGGCATCGGTGCCGATGATTCTGGTGGGCTGCAGCAACCATTTGCTTTAATGTGTCCGGTGGCGGAGAGTCGCCATAATCGTGAGCCATGTAGCTAGAGGCGATCCAGAAGGTCCTTGGACCCATTTCAATGACCATGGCTACATTGTCTTTGTCACTGAATCTAGGGAGTAAAAGAGCATTAACGCTGTTTTTACCAGAATTCAGGATCTTGGTTTACCTTGATCATCGATATTTACCATACGATATCCGTATGCATTGAGTCCAGCAACCCGGTAATTTACGACCCAAGGTTCTTGGACGAGAATGAGCTCCTCCCCTATATCCGAGAGTCGGAGAAGCAGGGCTGCCGAGGCAGTTTTCGAATGCTGAAGGTTAACTTGTAGTACATTCAGCATATGTCTGGAAGATAGATTATGGTGGTGTTCAACTCTTCCTCTTCGGACATTGGAGAGATGTATCCACCAGCCGCATCCGTATCCATGTGGTCGCAGAACTGTCCGACCAGTTCGGAAGTGGAGAAGCGGATGCTTTTGGTAATTTCGGAGCATATACTCTCGTTGTCACTACCCGGCAATGGAGTGAGTGCCGGGCCCGAGCAACTAGGCTCATTGGCAGTGGCTTGTGGGACAGCACCAGCTGGCGGAGGCTGCTGGGGGGCTTGGGCATCGCAGTTGTAGATGCGGAGAGTGATGGCTTCGAAGCCTTAGTTAATCACAACCTCGCGGAAGTTTTTTTTATTACAAGAATTTATTATTTATTGAATCTGCTTAAATTAAGCCTAACAATAAGTACATCAAATCTTAAAACTAGTCACTAAAAAATAATTTTAACCCAAATTGAATTTGGCCATCAAAATTTTGGCTCTGCTTCGCTCTTCAAATGGCCGGAAAGTCTCTTCTCTGCAGGCGGGATAGGCTTATCGATTTTGCGAGGGATTTAGCTAGTGGATTCTGGTGATTTTCCAGTTTTGCTATGTATTTCTGCTTTCTAGACTTTATTTCTGTGATAATTGTTTCTATTTTCAAGTCTTTGTGAATATTATCGTTACGCATCTACCATGGAGCACCTGTTGCTAACCTAAGTATCTTTGACTGAAACCTTTGAATTATGGCAATGTTAGAAGCGGATGCATTACCCCACAGTTGAATCCCGAGCAACCATATCGGCTTAATAACTTCTTTGTATAGGAGGATTTTGTATTCTAGACTTAAGGTAGATTTATGGTTAATTAGCCAATGCAGCTTGAATATGCGTACGCCAAGTTAAGCGCCTGTCAAAATGATCGCCGAAATAAGGGACTTCATTAGCTTGTAGAATCTCGATATTATTGAGCCGAATAGCTGGACACGTTCCAGGCTTCCAAGAGAATATTACGTGCTTGATTTTTGCTCATTGACCTTTATACGCCACATTCCTAGCCATTCTTCTTCCCTAAATGAGAACTCTTGTAGTGCCCTCGACGCCTTTATCGAACATTTATTGCAACTCAGTATGGCGATATCAGCAAATCTTGAAATTAGCGTGCTTTCACTTATAGGAGTATCAGATGTGAATATTACATATAATGTAGGGCCTAGAACGCTACCTTGGGGCACACCGGCTGATATTGGAAAATCTTCGGAAATAAATTCGTTTACTTTTACACTGAAACGTCTATTGGAGAAGTAAAAATCAAGAATTTTATGATCGCTTTTTGGAAGAAACTTCTTGATTTTGAACATCAGTCCTTGATGCCATACCTTATCAAATGCTTGAGCTATGTCAACTAAAATTGCAGAGCAAAACTCCCCAAGTTCAAAAGCTTTTCTTATTTCATTTATAATTCGATTCACTTGCAATAGTGCTGTGCTTTTCTCGAAAACCGAATTGGTGTTGCGGTATTACGCTATGTTCATGAAGACAAGCAGATAGTTTATTTAGTTATAGTTACTCAAACAATATTGAAAGGCAAGGCAACAGGCTGATAGGTCTATATAATGACGGCAGCGTTGCGTCTTTTGCCGGTTTAGATATCGGATAGTAAACAATGTCCTAAAATGCGTTAAAAAGCTTACAGAGAAATGCAGGTGCAGAGTCTGGTAACTGTTTAGCATTTTCGGGGAAATATCGTATCGTATTGAATATGTTTGGCTATTTCAGCAAGGGAAATTTTAATAGGCTGAGCAATGTCAATACAGCAAGGTAAGACAGGCACTGCAAAGGAGTTTGTAGCCATATTCGGCTGGAGCAAGTTGCATAGATGTCGTGTAAAGCAGAGTGCTTTTTCTTTATCGCTTTACGGCGCTGAGCCCACGCGCCGTACGGGTTTCTTAGAGGTTTTACACCTTCCATTGGAGGCTTAAAGTTTTTCGATGCCTTCCAAAGGGAATACCTTTCGAGAGAATTTGGGGTTACCTTCTTCAGGTACTCTTTTATGTTTTTATCCTCCTCCTTTGTAAGATCATCTTTAAGAGCCCTTTCGGCTGCTTTAAGATTGTATTTAGAGATGGGTGAGGGATGGGTCTGCCATTCTCGGCGCAGCCGTCGTTTCTGTGCTACAAGTTTTTCAATATGGCTATTTGTATAGGCATACTTGCACATTCTAGAAGTATTTTTTGGCGTTGCCACGACGGTTGCAGTCGCTTGCATGGAGTTGAAAATATCAATATTATTATCTATGTCATTTGCATGTTTTACCTGAACTCTTGTAGAGATATTACTACTAATATCCTTTTTCTATTTTAACTAATCGGTTTGGTTGCTCCCTAGACAAAACAGTGGACTTGTCCTTCATAAAGGTTGATTATTACTGGCGAGTGATCAGAGGACAGATCGACACAGGTTATCGCGGATACTAAAGACCTATCTATATTTTTAGAAATAACAAAATCAATAAGATCAGGAATTTTCTTTTTGTGTATTGGCCAATAAGTGGTCAGTCCTGGTGAGACAAAATCGATTTTACTATATCTGTTAGTGTGACCCTGAGGCCTTCTTGGAGATTTTTAGGTTGAGCAACCAGCAGCTCCCGACTATTAATTGGAAGGTTACTAAGGTAGAGGAACCAAGAGGGGATTACAGGTCAATAACCCTTGGTCAAACCCCCCGGCGACTCTAGCGAAATCCAATTGGGTCGTGGGCTATGGCTTCTCATCTACAAGCCTCAAGGTCTACAAAAAGGACGGGCAACCGTCTGACACGAATCAAGCGGTAGTGAATCCTTCAGGGGAACTGCTGACCCTGCTGCTGCTGAGGACTCCGCCATGCACCCGAAACGCAGTGACTCTATGTCAACTGTGGGGGGTGGAGAGTCTCCTAGGGACAACCACACTCAGTGAGGAGGAAGTCCTTCTGGAGTCAGACTCGGAGTCTGAGGCTGATGTCACGGTGGTGGAGGTGACCACCGCTACAAGTAGCAGAGATGCTACGAATAGTGCAGATTAACCTCCATCACTCGAAGGCGGCGTCTGCCAGCCTTCAGCTCCGTCTTGCAAAAGGCGGAGTAGACGTTGTCCTGATACAAGAACCCTGGACACACGGGGACTTGGTATGTGGTCTCAGGACTGAAAATTATAGCTTGCTGTATACCGTAAGTGAAGGAAGACCTAGGTCTTGTATCCTCATTACGAATAATGTTAGCTCATTTATTCTCCCCAATTACAACAACAAGGATTTAACGGCCGTCTGCCTGGAAATTGGCAAGGGACGGTACTGGTTGGTCTCGTCCTATATGGCGCATGACCATAAGATCCTTGCAGAAGCCAACCTACAGAAGCTTGTTGTGGATGCAAAGGCTCAACGGGTGGCTGTTATTATTGGATGCGATGCCAATGCGCACCATGTCATCTGGGGAAGCACGGATGTCAATGAACGAGCTGAGTCATTATATGAATATATTGTAACGACTAAGCTTTCTGTATGCAATAAGGGGTCAGAACCCACTTTAATTACTGCTAATAGGCAAGAAGTCCTTGACTTAACCCTTGCCTCCGAATCAATTTTTTATCGGATCTCAAATTGGTGAGTTCTAGAGGAACATTCTTTTTCGGATCATAGGTTAATTTAGTTTGATCTTCTAGATCTTATAGCATATTTTGCATTGTAGACATGAATGGAGTCATACACTGATTAAGATTTAGAAGCATGGCTTCTACTCGACTATTAGATGCATTGTTATTGTTAACTTTCCATACGTTGTCCTGCAGAACACTTGCGTAGGTTGCTTGACCAGAATTAGGTTTTTGCATAATAGGGTCACCTATCTGAGGATTTGTGGTGGCAGGCTGGATATAAATAGGATTTAGGGATAAGCTAAGGTGCAAATACTTGTAGGGTGGAGATCACCGCAAACTACACAAACACTGCGCAGATTGCAGTACGATTTAGAGTGGCCGAATTCTTGACAAATCAAACATTGTATTGGGCCGTTACGTTTGTGCGGTTCTTCAACCGTAATTCTGCGGTGTAAAATATATCTTAGGTTATATATTGGGTGAGTCTCGTTCTTTTTATTCTGTGTTGAGTTGGGGAGCAGTTCAACTTTAAATATCGGTTGTGATACCTTATTTCTATTCACAATATTAATCAGAACCTTTATGGGGAACCCCTGCTCTTCAAGAGAATCTTTTATATCGCCAGTATCTACTGTGGCTTCGATTCCTTTTAAAACAATAACAAGGCCTTTTGAGCTCTTTAGCTGATAGGAATAATAATTTTTGTTGTTCCCCGTTAAAAAATTTACAATATCACGATAGTGCTTTTCACTATCTTCCTGGATCTTTGTCTCCTCAATACTACCTTTTCTAAGAGGCAGAATATGAAAATTATTTGTTCCTATAATATTTGCGATGTTCAATACTAACTGATTGGAATTACGCTCGCGCAAGTAAATTGGTGGCGGTCTGGCGTTACTGACTACAGGTTCACCTTTCGATGGCTTAGTAGAATTCTTTACAATAAGAAGTGCAAATCTATTACTCTCCAGAGAAGCAACTGAGTTTGTTGTGTTTACCCTTTTGGTGACGCCCATGACCTTTTGTGGACCGATCTTTCTTTTAATATTAAAGTTAATGTAGCGGTCATTACCAGTCTGCACGACCGCCACTTTTTTAATTTTTTTTACCTCACTATTTATTACCGCCTGCAGAGACATTGTTGCTGGACTCCTTACTGCTGCTGAGTTTGGTGACGGCGCTATGCTCGGCTGCCTTGCCTACGCTATTGTTTCAAATAAAGTCATCGCGCTCTTACCTGTAGCGACAGTTACTGGAATCGACTTTTCTGTTGAGGTCGCTGTTATTGCCGACGCTGCTACTGACACAGATGATGACTCTGCTAGTGGCATTGCTGTTGCCGATAATTTGCCGTATTGTATTGTTGTTGTGTTGTTGTTTGGTGCAACGGGTATATGCACTGAGTGCCGACGCTCTCTATGAGGAGAGTGCGCGACACTCATAGCTTTGTGTATATGTTTTCAGTGTTTACTTTTTTGAATTATATTTCTTATATTTCTTTAAATTAAATTATTAAACGAGCTGTTATAAATTTCTCGAGATTATTTTGATTTAATTGATAATATTAATATTACAAAATAATATTTGAGAAATATGTTAATGAATTCAATCACGGAGCGCACAAAAAACACGTCCGAGTAGTATTGACTTGAGACTCGCGGAAGTTGATGGGAGCAATGGATTGCTTGTTCAAAATGATGGTGACCTCACGCAAAGTGAGTTTCGGGTCACCAACTTTCGCGACCTTCTAGCCATCGGTGGGAAGATCGGTATTGCTGAGCTTGGGGATCTTTAAGATTGCCTCAGGCTCAGAGGTCTCGGCAGGAAGCCATTTTTTAGAGCGGGGGCGCTGGGGAACCTGGTCCGAAGGTACCGCATTAAGCTTTGCACCCGACCAGATCTCACCTACCCTATTGATCGCTACCTTATACAGGTGCGCCGAGCGTTGGCCCGAGCAGGAGCTAATTTTGATGTGTCCTTGATACCACCCTGCGTCACGGCAGCTGGGTGAAAGACTAGGGTTGAGGGACATGATCTCAACGAAAATTGGTAACAGCGCCAGTTCGACCATTCTCCAATCGGCAGGAGTAATGGTCCCATCGGCATTGGTAGAGTCGACCACAGCCCATGTGAGGCTCTCTTTCACAATCTCACTAAGAGAGCTTAGGCTTGGGGGTAGCCAGCCTTACACGCATAGGGATGCTTTGGGTGGATTGGCCGGGTAGATCGGCTGATCCCAGCCTCTTGGAGTTACCTGCTGCATGTGCAGTGGAGGAGGGGACACGCACATCAGTGTGTGCCTTTGACCACTCAAGTTTGCCCTTGTCGTATTCTGACAGTTGAGACGGTTCTGTAGCGTTGAGATTCGTCAAACTACGGTAAGCCGTTCTACGCGTCCTGTACGCCTTTGTACTCGGGTTAACGTTGGTAGGTGCACCTGAAGGAGGAGCGGTACGGGGAGTAGTTTCGACTTGTGAGGCAATATCGAGGCGTTTGCCGAAGAGGGCTTAGGCAGAGCGTCTGCTGCTGGTTTGTGAATCAATATCTTGGCAGCCGCTGAAGAGCCTGGGGACAGCGAAGTGCTCTTGGGTGGCTTATTAGCCGAAGCTGTGGTGCTTGTTGAAGGGGCAGTGCTTATGCTGCTTGACTTCTAACCAAGGGCGGGGGTGTTGCTGGTGGGCATTTGCTCGTATATATATATATACTAGCTGAACCCCTACCAGCTTCGCCAGGCAAAATAAACTTTTTCCAACAATTTGATTAAATTAAAACATTTATTGCAATGCTTTTAGATAGACAACATTCTTGGTTTTTTTCACCATCGCTCGTGCAAACAAATAGTGCAGATGGTTTTCCGACTCGGGAGCATGCAATGTAGAGTTGGCCATGCGAGAAAACTGGATTTTCCAAATTTATACTGCACTTTTCTTAAGATTTTCCTTGCGACTTATTGAGGGTAACGGGAATTGAAGATGCTTAAATTCGAGTGGCACATCAGATGGAATCATTGGGATACGAGGGATCAAAACGTCTTCGCCTTTGAATTTTCCATTCAAAATTGTTGCTTCTATCACATTTCCAAATATTTTTTTTTTACAGCAAGCCTGGTGCCTTTAAAAAGTTTTGGTTGGTTGATGTTGTGAAGCATAATAATCGGCGCTCCAATTATAAGCTGCAATTCGTGCGGTGGTATTCTGTGGAATATTTTACCACCTAATCCTGATTCATGATAGTATCCACTGATTTGAATGTGAATAATGGACCTGGTATTTCTTTTAAAATATCTTAAGATCAATGACATCTTTGTTTTTTCCTGCCAGTATTGCTTGCTCGCCTAACCAATCATGATTTTTGTACTGTGGTGCTATGTTTGGGAACACGCTATGAATCAGTTCTTCTTTTGATTGCACATATTCTGTGAACTGTAAGAGCTGATACGTGAGTGTGTCATGCATATTGCGGTTATTTTCGTAGTCTTGCACCTTCTGCGTTTCGGTATTCACTTGTTCTATGATGTCGTTTAATTCGTGCAATTTGATGGAGTTTTGTGCTACTGCCTCTAAATTCTTCTGGAATTCGACTCGATCATATTCGTCGAGTGTGCCAAAAAGGTATTTGTAAGCTGAGCCTACAACATTAAGTAGACCACGTTTTTGTCTATTTCCTCGATGTAGGATTATGCCGTTTAACTCCCTCAACAGTTTTCCATACAAATACTTGAGTTGTGGTGCGTGTATGTGGTTGGCTACAATTTGAGCAAAATAGTCGGTAGCAGTTTCTATTTCAGTTAAATTTATTCTTAAGCAGTGGTGTTCGAATGCCGATGGCCTTTCGAAAGGTTTATCTGAGAAGAGGAGATATCCTTGGTTGGTGTCGATGTTATTTACTTGAATTTGCTGACAATTACATTAGGTGGGTGTCAAAAGTAACAATGTTCTCCAGAATCGCCATCCTGTAATAACTGTAGGTTATTAATTTTCTTTGCCTTTTTAAATTGGGTTTTGTAGTAGTGTGTAGTTCTATTTTTATTTGTTATTTGATAACGGTCTGGTGCTGTTTGTTCTAAATTTTAATTGCATTTGAAGGGGTTTACCAACTTCCCTTTCTGTAATGGTCCCTTCCTGTATCTTGTATTTATATCATAATCTCGTCGGTCGTCATTTATGTTATTAATTTTTTCTAATTTCTTGGCCTGGGTATCGATGATTGGTTGTCCGTCATACAAAAATATGTGAGCAGGAGTTTGTCTTGTTGTGTCATGCTTGGTTTTGTGGTTGTAAAGGATAGTTTCGGTTTTATTCAATTTGGCTTCCTCATCATCTAATGTTTTTATTATTCTTATTTTCTCGTTAATGGTTTTATGAAATCTTTCTACGTCTGCTACGCCGGTTTTTGCTGTGTTTAACTGTCACTCAACTCCTTCGCCATCCAATCTGCCTTCAGCAGTTGAGGTTTACCCATATGGTTGAATATTCGCATAAGAGCCTTTTTACACTCAATCCAATCTTTGGTTTGTACTTGTTCAAGTGTAGCAAACTTCGAGTACACATCAATACAACTGACGTAATGTTTTCCTTCGGATGAGTAAATATCTATCACAAATTTTTCACGACAAAACTCAGATGGTTGTGTAATTTTTAAGGGTAACTTAGTGTTACGGTGTTCGGTTTTGGACAGATTGCAAATATGACACTCATTGATTATGTTTTGAATAAGTAAATGACTGCTTGGAAAATAATGCGATTCGTTAAAAAGTTTACTCGTTTTTTGTATGCCTGGATGTAGCAATTTCTCATGTGTTTGCAAAATGAATTCTTTGAATTCGGCACAGGTGTTTATATTTTTTAGTAACACTAGACTTCTTAGTGTTGTTTGTGTTAATGACGGCTTTGTGTGCTTCTTGGATAATAGCATAATCTGTATCGATATCGATATGGAGGGTACTGTGTTTAGTGCAGAAATGATTGATTAAGTATTGCTTCGCCTTTTCTATTGTCATGTGGCTATAGGAAATATGAGTTATTTGTTTTTTATAATATGTCTCGTGAGTTATTTTGTCCGGTCCTTTAGTGAAAATAATTGGCCGACTGTAATGGTTAATGGGGTTTTCAGTTAAAAAGATGAGGTTACTATTATCTTCATCGGCGCTGTGCTGTGTTTGTTCCGAGAAATAACATTGTTCTATTTTTATGCGTGACCGTGACGTTTTTATCCTTACCCTTTATGTATTTAATGTCAAAGTCAAATTCTGATAATTTTATTCTCCATCTAGTCAGTTTGGAATTTGGATCTTTCATTTTATATAACCAGCATAATGGTTGATGATCACTAGCTACTTCAAAATGTCTGCCTAGCAAATAGTGCCGGAAAGTCTTGGTAGTCCAAAGTTTTTTCTCTATTGCGCTGTAAATTGCCTCATGTTCATTCAGTGTCCTGCTGCTATAATTAAGTGGGTGGCCGTCTTGTGACAGTACAGCAGCCAACGCAACATCGCTAGCGTCAGTTATCAATACAAACTTTCTGTTAAAATCGGGTATCTTTAATACTGGGTCATCAGAAATTAACTGTTTTAATTTTTCAAAAGCCGAAATATATTCTGGGTCTTTTATTTCAATTTTTTCGTCCTTTTTTAATCTTTTAGCTATGGGCTTGGCAATGTCTGCAAAATTAGGTATGAATTTTCTATAATATCCTGCTAGTCCCAAGAAGGCTTTTATTTCCCTAGTTTTAGTGGGTATGGGGTATTTCAATATTGCTTTAATCTTTTTCGGATTAGGTTTGATGCCTTCGCTAGTTATCAAGTGTCCCAAAAATGTTGTTTCTTGCTGAAAAAATTCGCATTTGTCTAATTAAAACTTTAGGTTAGCATTTGCCAATCTCTCAAAGACCAATTGTAAAGAATGTAAGTCCTCGTCGATGGATGTGGAAAAAATTATTACGGCGTCTAGATACACCAGACAATTTTTGTTAAGGAGTGGGCGAAGTACGTCGTTCATACATCGTTGGAAGGTTGCCGGGGCGTTTTTCAAATCAAATGGCATACGAAAATACTCGTAATGGCCATTTTTTGTAGAGAATGCTGTCTTGGGTTTAGGATCCATTTCGATCTGATGGAAGCCCTTGGCTAGGTCGATTGTTGTGAAATAGTTACATCTACCCAATTTTCCCAGTATTTCATCTATACTTGGAATGGTGTGTTTGTCGCTAATAGTGATCTCATTTAATCTGCGGTAATCTATTACCACTCTGAATTTTTTCTACCGGAAGCTACTTGCTTTCTGGGTACTACCCAGGTGGGACTATTGTAAGGTGAATTACTTGGACGGGTAATGCCTTTGTTCAGCATGTCCTGTATCTGTTCTTCCACTTCTTGTTCATATGCCTGGGGGTAGCTGTATGTTTTGGAATAAACGGGGGAGTTAGGCACTGTGTTAATGGTATGTTTTTCTTTGTTTGTGAAAGTAAGTTTATCTCCTTCGCGGTATTGTATTTGTCGATACTTGTGGAGTAGTGCTTCCAATTTCGGTCTCTCTTCTGAATTCAAATGTTCAAGGCGATATGGTTCATCAATCACAATTTTTTGTTTCTGAATACTGAATTTTTCTTCTCTATGTTCTGATTCAAATATAAAGTGATTTCGATAAGATAATCCAGGAAATTCGTGTAATTCGAAACTGATGCCATAAAGATTAACGTTCCGTTTTTCGTAATCAATACGAGCTTTTGCTTGCTTTAGTAATTCTCTTCCTATTAACATATCGTAATCATCAGAGAAATTGTGTAATACAAAATAATGATCAGCCAGAAACAAGTTGTTAGAGGGTATTTTAACACTTCTGTTGATGGTTAAGGATCCATTACTAGTTTTCAGAAGGTATTTTGTATCTGCTTCATGTGAATCAAAAATAGTATGCGTCATTATATTTACGGTGGAGCCGGTGTCAATCAAACACTTTAGGGTTTTGACTTTGTAATTAATAATTATGTATTCGTTATTTCCGGAGCTGTCAACTGAAAATTTTCAACTTGTTCAATTTGTATTTCTTTGTTTCCAATTTCATTTTTTTCAATTGGTGGTGGTTGTTGATTTTGTTCGTATGGGTATTGTGGTATTTGGGTCCCTGTATACTGTTGATCGTGCATATCTGCATAGTAATAGTTTGGGTCGGACTGTGGGTAATAATAATTTGGGCAGTAGTAATTCTCTGGCTGGTGATAATTTCCGGGGCAATAATTGTTTGTCAGTTCTTCTTGGTATCTCGATTCGCCTATGCTCATTCTGCTCGGTCCACTGTCAGATGGTCTAGGTCTTTTGGATGGTTGATTTGGTATTGTACTAAAAGATTGTTGTGAGTCATGTGGAATGTTCGAGTTTAGTCCAAACCTATTTCTATCGAACATGGACTGTCTGTTCATACTGGAATTAAACCTTGGGGCTGGGGGTGTTGGTAGGTTTTGTGTTAGTTGATAGTTGAGGTTTGGTTGTCGAGAAGGAGATGGCTTAGATGGTGGTTGGTATGAATTCGTTTCAGGAATGGTTGGATTGTAATATGGTTGAAGTTGGGTAAAAAATCTAGGCTGATTATAATTTGGTTGTGTATGAAAAGGTTTGTTTTGGTTTTCTAGTATGCTATTTTTCTGGTTGCTTTTATTTATTGGATTCATATTTTCGTAGATGCCTTTTTCTTGCAACAAATTTATAAGTGATCTTAGGTCTGTTATGTCATGCTTAATAATGCGTAAGTAAATGTGTGTTGGCAATTTTTGAATTAAATCTTCAATACTACTTTTGAACAAACGAAGGAAAAGTGTTTTTCTGCCATGTTGTTTTCTAATTCTAGCTTACTTATCAATGTTTGTCGTCGCCTTTCAGTTTCTTCTAGAAATGATCGCACATTGCCCTTGTAGGTTGTGTTCCGAAACTCCTCCAGAATGGTATGATCCGGCGTCTGGGGTTTGAAGCTCAAAATAAGTTGCCTTCTGAGCTCAGTCCAGCTGTTGAGGCCGCTCAATCCTATGGTTCGCATGACGTCGCCGGAGATACTCTCTTAAGTACGCCAATCGCTTCCGTTCCCGCTTTTGCTCTCCTCCTCTTTTCCTAATTCCAAAACGCTTTCCGTCCTTAAGTAACGACGTTATGTCCTTCAGCTCTCGTTCATTGCTTCGAGGTGCATTTTCTAAATTTGTTTTCTTTAAAATCAAAGAAAAATTGAGGTTTAACATGGAACTCTTCCAGATATAATCGATGGATCAATATTATATCCAATACAACTAAAATTTGCCACTTAATACTAAGCACCTAACTTTCAATTTGTTTTCATTATGTTCTCACTATACACGATTTCGTTTCTACTTTTCTTTTTCATTAAGCGTATCATTTGACGCGAAAATTTATGATTTCATATACTAAAACAAGAAATAGTATAACAATAAGTTTTAAGTTTTATTATTTAATAAAACAAACATTATTTCACACAGGAAAACAACTGTAGTGTAATGCCGCGGAAAAAATGAAATTACTAGTATAAAAATTATACTCAATTAATTGCATAACCACAGAAGGTAAATACTGATTATTTACAAATTTCCAAATACAAAAAAAAAACAATTATAGCACTACTGACACATTCCCATTTCAGTAAAATGCTTTGTTGAGTTGCTTTGCTTCTCCGTGCAAAATATTAATTTTCAATCGTAGTTACGGAACTACTCAAAATTTGACGAGACAACCCGTGTTGTAAGAACTTCTTGAATTATTATTGCCTAATACCCTATGCTTACAATGTCAAATAATTAAATTACTTTATTTTGATCTTCACACAACATCAATTTCAAAAATTTAATTAAAAACAATTCACATGTCTCCAATCTATATATTAATCCAATTCAAAAATAATATAAATGTATAAAAGATTAATTAAATCGTTTTATAAACAATACAAATTTTCGTATCGACAAACACACACGAATCCCCTACAAAAAAAATCCTCACAGCTAGGATGAACATACATAGACCGTCCGATCATACTGACGGTTTATGGTTGCCATTCAAAGCTGCGTGCAACAGCGCGAACGCGCCTATAGGTTGCGGCTTCTTTGACCAGCGCTACGGCGCTTCAGGGTCGCAGAAGTATCTACTTAAATTACGCTACTATACACTCTACTCACCATTATTTTACACGATGACATCTCCGCCTCCAGGTCCTTTGTCCTGGAGTTATCCTTGGGATTTTGTTGCAGGATGCTTCACTGCTTCAGGGTTCCTTGCCCTGGGATTCCTCCTGTAGGTGATACCCTAAAAGTTTACATCATAATTAATGCATAAATTCTATTCATTTACAATATTTGCACCCTAAAAATATGTGCTCTCTTAATGAATTTAATAGGAGCCGGTGCCGTGAGTCAACTACGTGTAGGTAGCTTGATTCTAACTCACAACAGACAGCTTATGGTGGACACTCACTTTCCAGGCTGTGCACTTATGGAGAGGACAGTGAATCCATCTAGAAGACTTGTTTCTTGATCCCACACGGAGGGAACTCTCACTGGCTCGCAGAATCTTTACCGTCAACAAAACTAAATGACGTATCTCCACTATTAGACCATTCAAATCCCCAGGTTTCGATAATATACAACCGTGCCTACTTCAGCAAGGGGTTGATGTATTGGCACCAGCGTTAACAAATATTTTCCGGATAGGCCTGGTATTAGATATAGTGTTGTGAAGATGAAATTCGTCTACTGACAAACACAAAATCTTGGTTGTTCAAAATATAAAATAAATCAAAGTAGGCGGATTTTGATAATATGTTTCTTCTTTTTGTTTGAAATCAATTCTCAATCACGTTAAACTTTCAGTAGGCTAAATAGTCATTGAGAATCTTCAGAGTGTGGAGTAACCAGCGTTTAAAGTAGCAATAACAAATCAAAATATTAAGCAGAGACCAATAGCACAAACAGGACAACGAAATAGAATCAACCAAGTCCACAGGAGGCTCAGCCTTAAATAGTCTCACTGGTATCTGCTCACTCCACGGCAAGAAGGGCTTATCTCTGTTGACTACCCCTGGACACAGCTGAGCTTTACCCCGGCTATGAAAAGTTCGTTACAGTGTCTAAACCATGGACGAAGGCTAGGTAGGGTAGTTTCATACCGAAAGCAAAGAAAAAGGGGGATCACACGCCTATCTATCGGCCCATTAGCCTAACTTCATTTCTGCTCAAAGTAATGGTAAAAATTCTGGATCAATATATCAGGGAAACTTATCTTAAAGATTCTCCTCTTCATATTGAACTTACTTACTTGTGCTTACTAATAAGGCAAATCTAATGAGACCGCCATACATAGCCTAACGAACAAAAGTGAAAAGGCGTTGGAAGGTAAATAAATAGCTCTCCGTACAACGTTTGACATTACAGGGGCTTTTGACTTTTAAGAATTGAGCAGGGGATGAACAGGAAAGGTATACAAAAACTGATTATAACATGGGTTCTCAATATGCTGAAAAACAAAACAATAATCTTTGAAACAGGGGCAGAAAGGTTAAATGTGAGGTCAACCAAAGGATATCCCCAGGGAGGCGTCCTATCGCCGCTCCTATGTTTATTAGTTATTGACGCCCTCTCACAAACACTCGATGACCTCGGATACGAAGATCAGGGCTTTGCGGATGATTTGGTAATCAAGGTCAGAAGCAAGTATGGCTCTACCATAACAGATCGAATGCATCTAGCTCTTGACATCACGCAAAACTGGTTTCAAGAGATAGGACTACCGATAACTCCGAACAAAACAAACATGGTAACCTTCACCACAAGAAGAAAACTGAATCTTTGGACCTTAAGTTTAGGGGCCACAAACTTAAAAATGTCCAACGAAATGAAATATCTGGGAGTAATCCTAGACAAAACTCTAACTTGGAAAAACTATTTATCATAAATAACTAGTAAAGCCCTAAGAGCAATCTACGCTTGCCAGAGGCTGTACGGTAAAGCATGGGGACTACGACCAAAAATGATGGCGTAGTCATATAAAACAATAATAGTGCCAATGTTCACCTATGCTTCTTTGGTATCGTGGCCAAAGATAAATCAACCATAGGCTCAGATAACCCTTAAAAATATTCACCGTATAGCATGTTTGAGTATGACGGGAGCAATGAAAACGTGCCCCACACTAGTTTTAGGAATGATCACTGGACTCACTACTCCTCTACACCTTATTGTTAAGAGGATGGTAGCCAGCGCGGCTCTGAGGCTACCTAATCTAGGCAATCTTAAAGACGAAAACCTAACGGAGCACGCAAAAATTCTGGACACTTCGTGCCTGATGGTCTTTGACAAGATGGACAGAAAATCAGACTTGTCCAAACTCTTCAATGTTGTCATCACCGTGGAGAAACAATGAAATAATAATAAAACAGGACTCACAGTTGTGGTATACAGATGGGTCCAAAATGGAAACTGGCAGTGTTGGAAAGGGAATTGTAGGGCCTACTTTCCAAAAAGCAAATGCAAAGGGAAAAAAGTATCCATTGTTCAGGCGGAGTGCCACCAGCACCAAAATATGCATTCTTTCAGATAGCCAGGCAGCTCTAAAATCATCAATAAACTTCTCATTCCAATCAAATATGGCAGGGAATGCTCTAACCTCCTCAATACCCTAGCAGCGAAAAACTATGTTACGCTAATGTGGGTCCGGGATATGAAGGACATGAACGCATCGAAATGGCAGACTCTATGGCAAAAAGGTGCTCAGGCACTCCCTTCACAGGTCCAAAACCTTTCTGTGGGGTAAACAGCAGCTTCAAAAATCACTTGTTATGCGAACAGCAAAAACGAAGTCTGCTTGTTTACTGGAGAGCCCAAAAAGGCATGCGGCAGTCGAGATTACTCATTAACCCTGAACACATCAGGGCAGATGCTATTGTAAACCTCAGCAGAAATGAGATTAAATTCTATACTGAACTTTTAATGGGACACAGGAGACTCAATTACCATCTGAAAAAAAAGGTATGGTAGAAGAGGATTCCTGCCGACTCTGTCAAAAGGAGTAGAAAACTGCAGAACACATTCTATGCACTTGCCAAGCGGTGGCAAGACGCATACATAACTACCTAGGATGTGAGTTCTTATCTCTAAATCATCTAGTTAAAATTAAGCCCATAACAGTTACGAGATTTATAAATAGTCTAAGATTGTTTTAGTTGGGTACGAATCTGCACAATAGATCTCTCAGGTCGCGGTGCTCTTTTAGCCTGTTAAAATAATAAATATATATTTATTAGTAATTTAATACTAGTTTACTCTTTATTAATAGTTAGGCTGAAGACCTTAGTTGTTAGTTGCTTAGGTAATAAATTTATCTTCTTTAAATAAATACATAAATAATAATACATCAGACGAACAATATTTAAATTTCTTACTTGTAAATAGCATTAACAATGCTCACATATTGTTACTCCAGTAATATTTAACTTACTTGCGCTTACTCAAACACATTGCTTCAATTTAGGAAAATAATTCCGAATTTTCCCAAAAATAAATGTTCTTATTAAAGTCACTCTACTTCAAAAGCACATAAGTACATTAAAAATTATACATGTTTTTAAGCTGCACGGGCTTGTTAATATTAAACTAACAAACAATTTATTACAAATAATTATTTATTAATATTTTCTCTTATTTATATGGATCATAATTATAAGGTTTAATAATAAATATAATAATAATAATTATAATAATTGATGAAATTGCTATATATACAAAAATAATTATATATAATTATAAACAACAGATGAAAATTACTTAACCTGATATAAAAAAATTAATAATTTCACGTCAATCAATTATACAATCAATACAAATTGAGATAGTTTTGTGCGACTTTCTGTCAAAACAGTCTACTACGAATTCCAGATTAGTAAAAATAATTTTATATCAGCTTGAAATATTTTTTGTCGATTCAGATTATTTTATTGGCGAAAATATATATTTGATTATGAAATGAATGCGAGGAAGTCCAAAAACTCCTGGTTAAATATTATATGAAACTTGGTATTGTTTGAGTTTGTATACAGCACCCCAAAGTTGTTTTTGTGTCGTCTAACGTAATCAGAAGGTTCTGACAGAAAAGCGCACGTATGAGTTAAAAAAGAAACCATTTTATATTTCCAGCCATTATAGAACAATGTCAGCAATTAAACAAAATTTTCAGTAGATATAAAATTTATTTGCAACTTTGGGCCACATCCCCAGGGATATTTAGAGAGAAACTGTAACAACTTTTTACCTGAACCACCGATATCGTTTTGCGAACCCCCTTGATATGATACAGTGTGGTGGCCGCGGCTAGCTCGTAGCAACTGACGTTATTCTTAACCCGCCACACTGCATCGGGTGGGGCAACAATAAAATAAGTAAGTAACTTTAATACATATTTTTTTTCTTGACATAACTCACCTCCTCTTGTTTTTCCAGCCGGTTACCATCCTCCCTTAAACCACCAAGCGACCCCGCCTCATCGCATCCTTCTTAACCTAACATGGTTTATTTATTTATACGTTAGTGCTCCTATTATAGATAATTGACCTATATATTATCCAATCTCAATGGAAGTTCAAATTGCTAGTTTAATTTATACGGAGCTAATACAATAAACATACATACTCATAATCATACACCTATATAGCAGGGGCACTCCCCTGCTCCTTTTATTTATCACTACTGCAACGTTTAAATACACCTTTTAACCACTCGAGTTGGTTTTCACTTGATTCAGGAATATTCCCAATTCTCATTAACACTCATAGATTATAGGAATCTTATATTTGTAATTTGCAAATAATTTATATGATTGGCACTATTTGGGAAAAGTAAACCAACATTTTATGAAGAATTCTTATATTCCACGAATTCAAACTCTTAGTTGACTTTTACAAAAAAATTAACGTAAGCTATGACGACAAACCCGACAATTTAAAAATTCAAAGAGGCCCGTTTCTTAACTGTCTGTCTAATATCTCTTCCTGTGATTTTTCACTTTCCTGCTATTCCTCAATTGACCGTCTCAGCAGTCAAGACGGTAAATCCTCCTATTTCAAATTTACATCAATCTGAGGCAGCGCCATCTATACTTCCACCGTGCATTCAGCAGAGCAACTGACAGATAACAACAACTAACAGAAACGGAGTAGCAAAACCCAAACTGGAAAAAATAGAGACTGTCTACAATCGCAACAATCGTTACACTATGTGCTACGTATCTTGTGAAGAATGAGAAAGGAAACATAAGCGCCAATCAGCAAAGCGTTGGACTATAGAAAACGAAGTTGTTTATATAATCCTAATTATGGGACCAAACAGTTAAAGGCCCGTTTAGTCTTGACGAAACAAATGTAGGGAAACAAAACAAACAACCTCCACCGAACAGCTGCTTTCAAACTGTATGTATATCACAATGTGAGCGATTAGTCTCTTAATTCCAAAACGTGCATTTACGAACGACGAGAAAAATGTCTGCATATTGCAGAATTTTCTATCGGCGTTCGTAAATGATCCGATGACATTTGACACTTTTGAACGCTTTTTACTACTTTGTTGCGATTGGTTGCGATACACGATGAGCAGTCGAGTAGAGAACAGCGAACGTGGCGGATGTGTTTTTAATTAGTTTCTTTTATTCAATTTAAAGAAAATGAATGACTTTCTTGCTATATTTGTTCATATTAAAATATACATATTGTACATGTAAAAAGCGGAACCATAACTTTTTTTATATTTATACCTTTTCTCTTTATTTTCACTTTATGAATTTATGAAAGAAAATTCGAACATGCGCAAATTGATTATTTTGACGCACCCTGTTCATCTTTTTCTTCACGTGAGGTCTAATCACTGCACATGAAGATTTTCTAATGGCACATTTGTTTCGTTTCGTTTTGTATGTTTCGTCAAGACTACCCGGACCTTAACTTATAACGAATCCTAATAATAAATACACACGAGACAACCTTTGAACCAGCACAGAATATCAAAATATGTTGATATTTCAGGCAACGGTTGCTGCAACACGCATTTCAAAGAGCAAAATGAACATTTCAACGGTTGCCTCGTGTTTATGCAGCACAAATGTCATTATTGAAGGGTGCACTTAATGTAACTCTTCAAACGTGTTTGTGTTGACCTGCACAGGCACTTAAAGCCAGAGAACACAGAAGCGATATTTAAACGTAAAATCTTGAAACTCTTAAAAACCACGTTCATTGTACGTCAGTTCACCGCGCTATGAAGGGTAAAAAGAAATTATTAATATAATCGAATAACATTTTTACATAGTTTCTGATTAATTTGCATGAAAACTCAAATCTTAACAACATTGAATTATATCCCAGTCTGTTATATTGCAATTGGGTTTAGTGACATTTCGTCACGGAAGATTGAAACATACCTCTGCCGATAGCCGGGGTTTCACGCCTCCTATCCCTTATATCGACTTAATGCTCCTTAGTGCAACCCGGATATCGCAGCCAACCTGATACAAAGCGTTGTAAGGTTCTTTATACTGGCTAAATAAATCTGACTTTTAAATATCTATAAGCTAATGGGGACAGAAAAAAACTTATGAAGTCATTGTTTTGAGGTACCTGTCATACCTATGTCCTTAAGATTTACGAGGGTTGTTACCTAAGCTATTCCTAACACACATACCCATATAAGAGAGGTAGATTGCTACAAATGTCCTCAATGGTATTGTTTGTCTATGCGCACTGATTTCAATTGAAGGGGCGCTTGCACAATATAGTAAAGTTAAATTAATAATTAGAGATTTTATTTATTGAGTTTCACAATATAATGAAGTCAAATTTACACTTAAAGGTTTAATTAAAGAGGAAAGAGTTTCACAATCTAATGAAGTTTAATTTACACTTAACGGTTTAATTCAAAGAGTTTCAGAATAGAGTTAATGGAAGCTTGGCGACCGATGGGTTCCGCACAGTGGTTGAAAGGCAGAGAAGGAAAGCGAGCATTCACTCGTGAGGCAGCTCGCAAGCTGCTAGAGCCGATCGACCACTGACATAGCCGAGACATGGTGACGCTCGCACCGGGTTGCGACCAGCGGTCGTGGCTCTGTCTTCCAGGTTCACCGCGTGAACATACCGCCCTCCTTGCAAGGATTGCAACTTGGTAGAGAGGTGTGGGAGGTGCGGGGGTTAGGAGTGATTTATGTCATCGCTGCCGGGGAGGATTAGTACGGTGAGGAGTGAGTGCTAGCGAGGTTGCTGTCGTTATTACGGGAGGGGAGTTTGGGGTTGATTAGTGCGGAGATGGTTTATATAGGGCGCAACAGAAGTTGTGGTACGGGGTGGAGTGGGTGCCACCGAAGTAGCTCTCGTTAGTATAGCAGGGAGTGGGTGCAACCGAGATTGCTGTCGGTAATATGGGAAGGATGTTTGGGGTTGATTAATGCGGAGATGGTTAGAATAGGGCGCAACAAAAGTTACGGTCACGTGGGGGAGTATGACGCAACTGACTTCGGGGTCACTTGGGGGTGGTGAATTAGGGTTAGTGTAGAAATATTTATTGACTTCTATAGTGGAATTGTTAACAAGATAAAACTACGATAAAAGAAAGACACAAGCTTCTTCGTTGAATGTTGAAGTGAAAGAGAGCAACTCTCATTTTAATGACATAAACATTTCTATAGTGTTTGACATTTGACAATGTATATCAGGTGCAGTTTAGTGTTACCAGATGCTAACTATTTACATTCTAATAGTTAGAATAGGGTTTGTCGTATACAACCGAAATCGCTGGCACTCGGGGTGTTAGTATGGGGGGTGGGTTCCGGGGGCCTTCTCCGTTTGTGTTCTGGGGGAAGTACGGCATACCCGCCGTGAACCTGGTCATGCAACAAGAGTCCTCCGGGTGGAGAAGGGTGTGGTCTTCATGGTTACACACACGGCACCGGAAATTGCTGGTACAGTTGTGAGCGCGATGCGAGGTGGACAGACAATTGTAACAGTAGTCGTGCTCGCTGACGACTTTGCGCCGTTCTTCCATCGTGTAGGCGGCGAAGGCACGGCATTGATTGAGCGTGTGCGGTTGCCGGCACAAGCGGCACATGTGGCGACGCGCATCGTTCGGCCGTCGAGTAGAAGTGGACCGCGAAGAATTAGGAGTGCGACTGCTCGTCTGAATGACGGCTGCTTCCGGTGGGGCGCCTCCCAACGACTTTGGCGACTCTGGTGCTCGAGAGTGGAGTTGCTGGCGGGGATGCCTCAGGTTTGGGAGGTTAACATTGCTTTCGTAGACTTCTTAAAGCGGATTGGCGCTGATTCGGCATGGAGCTGCTCGAAAGGGGGGGATGACGTATCCGGTATTTCTGAAATATAAACATGTTGTAATGAATAGTTCGAAATGGTGCGATTTGTATAATGCTCTTCGCGATACTTCTCTTCCGGTATTAGAAGCCCGGTTCTTGGTGGCTCGTCTATCTCCCAGAATCTGGCTATCTGTTGATCGGTGGAGTCTGGCTGAGGGTAAGTGGCGTGCGTGGATAAGATGGCAGCAGGCTCGCTGGGAATCGGTCCCGTGAGTATCCACCCGAATACCGTTTCTTGGGCTAATAATGAGCCAGCGACTCCTTTGCGTAGGCCGCCTAGGATAATGTCTGGGTAAAGATCTGCACCGATCAGGAGATCGATACATTGTTGAGGTTGAGGACTTGAGTCGGCCAGCTGGAGCTCTTGTAAGAGCGAGTATTTGGAGGTGTTGAGATGGCGGGTCGATAAATCGCCTGTTAATTGAGTTAGTAATAAAGCAGAGGCTTTAATTTGGTTGGTGGGGTTGATGGGGGAGGCCAACACGAACTTACAGGCCTTGGACGCCTTAGCGGAAACCACATTACTCAGTCCGGAGATCTCGGCATACACTGTCTTGACTGGCAATCGGAGCTGACGTTGGAATTGTTCCGAGATGAAGGAACCCTCGGAACCAGGAGCAATCAACGCTCTTGCCGCGTAGGAGATGCCCTCATGAGCGATTTGTACAATGTCTGTACCGAGAAGTATCTGTCTTGAACTCATTGGGGTTGGGGGACTGCCCTTTGTATTTGTCGATGCTCGAGACTGAATCCGGGTGGTGTGAGCCTTCGGGGTTTCTTTAAATAGATTTGTGTGGGTTGTGCGGTGAGGGTCTGGATGTTGGGAGGGGTACTGACGTGTCTGAGGGGGTATGCAGCAAGGTGTGATGAATGGTTCCACAAACTGCACATCGGAATTGACTCGTACATTCGCGGGAAAAGTGAGATGTTGCTAAATAATTGTAGCATAATCTTTGTTGTTGGACGGTCGCCCATTTTTCTTCGGAGCACATGGATTGGAATCGGTTGCACTGTTTTATGGTGTGGTTTTGGGTCTGACAGATGGGACATGTATTGAACGTATTCCGGGTTGATGGGGTCTGAAGCTGAGGTTGTTGGAAATTTGGGTCTCGTGTGTTTGTTGTTGTTGGTACCTTAATGGGTATGGTGGTATCATACTCCTCAAGTCGGCTACGGTTTCAAGGGTTTGGTATCTACTAGTCAAGAAGGCGTCCATCTGTTGCCACGTGGGTATCTCAGTTCTGTCATGGATTGTTTGTTCCCACATTGAAAGGGTGATGTCGGGTAAACGCGTAGAGCACAAAAAGACCACTATGGCATCCCAATTGGTGAAGTTGATTTTATTGACACGTAGGGTGGAGATGCAGCTGTTGATGTCTCTCTGTAAATGCTTGATGTGTCGTCCTGATTCTTCCGTCACGGGCGTCAAATTGAAAAGCACTTTCAATTGTGTATTTAATAAGAGACGGGGATTTTCGTATCGGTCAACTAGGTTACTCCAGGCTTGACTGAAGCCCTCATGGGTCAGGGAGGACATCTGGACAATTTCCTTAGCTTCTCCTGTCGTTTTCTGTCGGAGGTGATACAGCTTTTCCACGGGGGTAACTCGGGTATTGGTGATGTACAAGGCATTGAACATGTCACGAAATGAAGGCCAGGTTAGGTAATCTCCTGCAAAAATGTCTGTATCACATGGGGGCAAGTTGAAGTTGTGCATATTTGTTGCTTCTTCGGTGGGTGGGGAGTGGGAATTGGGTTTCAGCTTTTGGTTCCACTCACGCATCTGCGCTTCGCATGTGACATACTTCCGATAGCATTGGAAGTACTTATCCTGAAGTGGTTCTAATTCGTCCTTATCGTCTAGCGCAGCCTCGACCGAGTTAAGGCATGCGTTGTACGCTTCTTTAACCGAATACCAGGCCGATAGCAATTCTTCTTGGACCAGTTCGATTGTGAATTGTGTATACAATTCAGGGGGGAGGTCATCGAAGTTTAAGATGAACTTTGTGAGTTCATCTGCTAACTTGATGAACTTTGTTAGAGCGGACATTGTGTGTAATGTCGTTTAAATCGGTGGCGGAATTGAAAAAAGGGGACCGTGTCCAACTTTAAACTTTTGAGATAGGACGAGGCACGGTGTAAAAATAATTCACAAGTGCAACGGTTAACGTTGAAGCTCGTAGGGGCACGATGTAAAAGAGGGGCTGTTGATCACCTGCAACATAAATGGTAGGGGCACGGCTTCAGAGCTAATACAAGTGCAACGGAAGTAAAAAGGGGGCACGGTGTAAAAATAATTCACACGTGCAACGGTTAATGTTGAAATTCGTAGGGGCACGGTGTAAAAAAAGGGCTGTTGAACACCTGCAACAGAAATGGTGGGGGCACGGCTTCAGCTAATACACGTGCAACGGAAGTAAAGAGGGGACAAGGTGTTAAAATAATTCAACAAAGAATACATGCAAAAAGATTCAGAAAAAAAAGTATTAATAATAAATTTTGTAAATATTAAAAAAATATTACCACTACCCTGTTGATGTCACCCTGGTAATTAGAGTTGCAAGTAAGAAGACAATAGTAAAAAAAAGGAAGGAAAAGAAAAGGGATAGAACTTCCAACGCAAAAGGGAATTCGAATTTAAATCGCAACCAGCATAGTTTATAGCGGCACAATCAACTACGTGTTAAACTTTTTAGCGTGCCGACGTCGGCAGCGACGCTAACTGGATTACTTTAAACGAACACACCGTGGAGCGATGGTGCGGGAGTCATGACGGACTTTACGGGGTTAACTATAAACGGCACATGAGACGCGGTTAGATCGTAGGGGCACAGCGTTAAACCGTGTGAGGAACTCTACGACCGACCGTAGGTGCTTGGAGCATTCGTGAAATGCAGGAAGGTCGCACAAAGGAGAAGAGCAAAATTAGATCTAATCGAAGCGGCGAGTTTCGTATGTAATATATGGAGTAGATTAGCAGACGCAGTCAACAGCGCTGATAACAGGGGTTACAGGTACGCTTCACTAAAGAGTAGAGAGAAAGAATTAGAAAAAAATATGTTTATGTACATAGATTTTTATATTTAATATGTAATGGACTATACCGTTTTAAAAAGAGGAAAATAGGGCGGAACTTACCAAGAAATCCGGCTCGAAGGACCAATGTTTGTCTATGCGCACTGATTTCAATTGAAGTGGCGCTTTCACAAATTAGTAAAGTTATATTAACAATTAGAGGTTTGATTTATTGAGTTTCACAATATAATGAAGTCAAACTTACACTTAAAGGTTTAATTTAAAGAGGAAAGAGTTTCACAAATTAATGAAGTATAATTTACACTTAAAGGTTTAATTCAAAGAGTTTCACAATAGAGTTAATGGAAGCTTGGCGACGGATGTGTTCCGCACGGTGGTTGAAAGGCAAGAGAGCGAGCATTCACTCGTGAGGCAGCTCGTAAGCTGCTAGAGCAGATTGACCACGGACATAGCCGAGACATGGTGACGCTCGCACCGGGTAGCGACCAGCGGTCGTGGCTCTGTCTTCCAGGTTCACCGCGTGAACAGGTACATCCTGTTATATTGGTTGGACTCTGCGAAAACTCTTTATATTGATAAAATTAAATTTTTAAGGTACTTACGAGTATGTGCTTCTAGGAGTTATGTTAATAAGAGGCCCAAAATTCAGTTTTGGATAAATTCGGAATTGTTTTAATAAATTGAAGCAATCTGTTTGGTTAAGTGCAAGTAAGTTCAGTATTACTAGTGTAACAATATGTTAGCATTATTAATGCTATTTACAAGTCGTAAATTTAAATATTGCTAGTCTGATGTAATTAGTAGATTTAGCGTTGTGCTAAAGTAAATAAGTAAAGTCGAGTTTAAAATTAATGTATTTTGAAAGAACAAAAAACTTGTATGTTACCCCGGCCCCACACGTGCCAGCGCAAGTACGAAAAACTCAATACATTCAAAGTTTTTCACCAATATTCTCACAGATTTGCAACGAAAGACAGTAAATTTCTGACACATGCGGCAAGTAAATGTCAAATTCATACTCTGAATAGTTCGATAATTTACGCGATGGAATTTAAATTGAGTAAAACTGACATATTGAAAAAGTTAAATTTATTTCGTTCCAAAGAGCTTCTTTGGAACATGAAAATTGCTGCATATAGCCGCAATGAACTCAAAATAAAGGCGTGGATGGAAATTGCAGCCGAAATGTCTCTGTCCATGGATGTGACACACAAAAAAATTAAGGCGCTATACAGGTGAAAAATTCAAAATAAAACAAGGATAAAAATCGGGATCGGCTGCAGAATCGTTATATGTCCCAACAATAATTCAGTTTGAGCTTGCTGGACACCTCAATTGCTACAAGGAAGTTTTGTGACAATTTACATCAGGTAATTCATCCCTTATAACTCTTACTAGAATCTCATTGCGTCTATGCCAAAAAGGTTATAAGTATTAAATTATTTACTGTTAGTTTCTTTGTATGCTAACTGTTTTTTGCAAATAATTATTTGACAGCATGAAATGGCTATTGTTTTTTCTTTTGCTATAGAAACTTAAGTAAAAAAGTTACCTTACAGGAACTTCAAAAAAAGCGATCCGCCAAGTTTACCTGAGACTTGGGCTTATGGTCTGGTCTTCTATAAGGAAAGAATAGTCATACTTACATTTTCCAAAATAATCGTCACACACGTCCTCTTTAATTATTAATATTTATTCACTAGGTGTTTTACCATTAACATAACAAAAGATAAGAGAGCTTATTTAACTAATTTACTTATATTTATAAAAAAAACTAATGCTAACTAAGCTAATATGCGCCTGTGGGAATGGAATATCTTCGATGCGTGCATTCACACGGTGCATTTGAGTGGATACCGCGTGAGTTACGGTTAATCAAAAAACAAGTTTTGATGTTTCTCAATGCAGGTTTATTTTATTACTAAAACTTAATGCTACGAAATATTTTTCTTAAGTCTAACATAACAATCATATAGTGTGTATATCAAATTTTATAGTGTATGTGTATTTGCATGATATTAGAGACGATTGCAGCTGCCAGCAAAAATGCAGTGTTTGCTTATTTGCATTTTGTTTCTATTGCTTTTAGCATATTATCATTCGTTTCATCGCTACATTGGCTATTTGGAGGAATGTGTGGTTTTGACATAACTCGCGTGTATGCTTAATCAGCAAAATAGCGCTAAATTTGGGTTGTGCGTTGCTGCGGTTAGATTGGCACACGTGTCGTTGGTTATGGCAAGAGATTGTGTTAACTCCTCCCCCTTCAAAGATCTGCGTCCCGTAGATGAAATGGATTTCCTGATTGGTTGAAGGTGCCGACCCAAGGCTGATATTGTAACATGCCGTGGACTCTCTTACAAATTAACATGGCTATTGAAATGGCTGCGATGAACAGGAAAAGCGACCCAATTATGGAATAGTTGAATCTGCGTGTAAGGTCTACTATTTTCTCTATATTCCGTACACTCAGACTATGGATGTAATTTTCATCGACTTTTTGACTTTCACATGTGATGTAGGCTAGTGCGACTGGGAGAACTTGAACCTTCGTTGACACTTTACTAGTGAATGTCCTACCCCTGATCGTGACACTTTCGTTATTAATTTGAATCACGTACGTCCCAGTTAAGATTTTATCGGAGTTTTTAAAGGTTATACTGTTATTAAAATTCGACAAATAAATGGTGTCTTCTTTAATGGATTCGATGACTTCTTCCGTGTGCGGTATGTACACTTCGCACGTCCTCCCTTCAGCAGTACAGCAACACAATTATCTTCCGCAATTCTTTTTAGAGATCTGTCTTCACATATTTTAGCATTGTTAATTGATAAGCATGATCCTATTGTGCCGTAAGATTCTTCGTGGTTTATAAGCATTTCGTCAAATTGTAAATCGATTTTTCTACCATTTCGAATAGGCGCACTGGTGAATATCACATTAAATTCTTTGCTACTAACTTTTGGCATAGAGAGCACGTACAATAGCAGTGTGTCATTTGAATAAATCGATGGTGAGACAAATTTGATTGCTTCTATTACATTGGAATATGGTAATGTTTCAATTTCAGAAGCAAGTTTGTATTAACTATCATACTTCTTGCCATTTGACATGCTCTAAAAATTTCGTTGACCACCTCTTTTACAATTAGCATTTGGCTTATTAAATCTTGTTCCAACTTCAGGTCAGTTTCTCCTTTAACTTCATTATTAACTCTGTCGACTATGAGGTTCATCTTCTCAATTTTTCTTTGCGTTACTCCAAAAAGTCTTTCGTTTACTTTATATTGGTGATTATTGTTTTGGATTACATTCTGTTGGCTTTCCAATATTTTATCCCAATCTGCCCCATCTGGATTGCCTGCCACTCATTTCCATGCTGACCCGATCCAATTGATAGAACGGGTGTTTCTGTGATGGTTTCCCTTAAGCTGGTTTATTCGTTCGTCCAATTGATTTAGATGGAAATTGATGATGGATTTCCTTTGCTCATCTTTCACAAAGTTCTTAATTGCTTCGGTTGTGACTTGAAGTAAGGCGTCGAATTTAATTAGGTTGATCACATGCACAAGTTTGAAGTCCCCATCAGTAATCCAACCTTTCCCATTTTTAATTGAAACTATGGGTGCTGAATATTCAAATATGTTCATCCTATTTGTGAACGACATCCAAATTATCCTACGAAAGATATTTGTTTCTAAGTCTAAATTTTCAATTCTTTTGATACTTCATAATTTGATTACAGGTTGGGCAAAAAAGTTGGCACTTATTATAATTTTATAATATGATTAATAATAATTATTATACTTAATTTATTCTCAAGTCACAAGGACAAAATTTACTTTTCAGGTTTTTTTTATATCATATTTTTGACATTTTAAGGCATTTTATGACGGCATTTCAAATTATTAATACAATTGCTTATGATAATTATTATACTTGATTTATTCTAAAGTCACAAGGACAAAAATTACTTTTCAAAATATTTTGTATATCAAATTTTTGACATTTTAAGGCATTTTATGACGGCATTTCAACTTAAACCTTTTTTGCACCCTACGACCAGACATTGTTGTAATAGTAACGTTATTGTCTTTGGATACGATTTCCTTTCTGTATAATGGTTTATATTTCCCTTTAATACCCTTGTAAGCAGTGTAAATGACTTCACCTGCATTGTATGCCCTGGGTCCAGTTCTTTTGGGATGCAACCTCAGATTTCTCTTTTTTTGGTTTCTCGCGATTTCGGCTTTAAGATCCCTATTAATTTTTGCACAAATCTTGGTAGTTTATTCTGTTCAATCTATTGAAAAATATGTCAGCAGGTTTTTTCCTAGTCACAGAATAGACGGAATTATTGTATCTATATACTGATATATTTATTAATTCTTTAAACTTTAGATCCATATGTTCTGCTTTCAGACATCTAAAATTCTCTATATTTGTAGAGTGAAATCGCTCCACTTGGCCATTTACCTCGCTTCTTTGTGAAGGAGTGTGGTAAATTTTGATGCCAAGCAATTTCAAGAAATTAATAATTATAGGACTTACGAAGCTAATCTCATTATGAGTGACGAGGATTCTAGGAACTGTATAGTAGTGTAGTATTTTAATGACTTTGTCTCTCACATGCAGGACGGAAAAATTCTTTATCTGAAATAGCTTACCAAATTTGGAGAATTTATCTATGCAACTAATAAATTTTACATTTTGGATTTCGAGTATGTCTAGATGAAGTATCTCACATAGATATGACGGTGTAGGTGTCACTTGAAGGTCCGGATTTCATGGATTTCTATCATACTTGTTTGCTTTTCAGATATCGCAGGTTTTCGTATATCTTCTAATAAGGCTAGCCAAGCGTGGAAAATAATACCTTTCCAAGAATTGGTCTTTATTCTCATTCGCATTCCGATGAACTCTTTTATGTTCTTGTTTTATAATCTGGAACACCCGATCCTCATTTTTTTCGTCTTCAACGATGCTTTGGATAATGCGAATCTTATATTTACTGAAATTCTCTAGGTAGACTTCTTGCAATAGACCCAAATTGGTTTCAGGGATTTTTATTCCATTAATCAAATTTGGTCTGAGTCTTTTTACTAGAACTTTGGTTAATATTTGTTTATTTGGGGCTTCCAAAGCAACATAGTGGCGTGTGTATCCTGGATGAGATTCTTCTGCAATTTCCTGTCCTTTCCCTATCTTTGGTATGATTTGGTTTCGGAACACATTCAGTGGTACTTCAACGTGGGGAATGAGATCTGAACTATCTCTATCTGCAATATGCGCTGTCATTTCTGAGCTCCTTCCTTCTGATGCTGTTTCCATTTTTGATCCATTAAATATGCTCCTTGCGGGATAGGCTATTGGCATTCACTAGCGGTATCGCTGGTAGATCCGGTATGATTTTCATTTTGAAGATTTATTATTTTACCTGATTCTGTACTCGTCTTCCTGTGAGCATTATTATGCAGCTCTGTTTCACTTACAGTATCAGTCTCAGAGCGTCGGTTACTACATCTGTTCGACCTAGCTTATAGATTAGTTCATGATTATACTCTTCAATTCGGGCCTTCCACATTTTGAGTTTCGCATTGTTGTTTCTGTTAACTAGAGCGTAAGTCAAGGGTTGATGGTCCGTGAAAATACGAATCATTTTTCTTCCATACAGATAAGATCGCAAGTTGTCGAGGGCCCACACTATCGCTAACATTTCCTTCTCGTTTGTCGCATAATTTTCTTCTGCGTTGTGCAACGAACGAGAAATGTCCTTTCACGACTCTCGTTGGGACAATACTGCTCCAATTGCTATGTCTGAAGTCGTCAGGTGGAATGGTTTTTCATAGTCAGAGAATGCGAGAACTTCGGAAGATACTAAAAAGGTCTTTAAATCAGCAAATGCACTAAGAGCTTCTTCATCTAAATTTACAACTACCCGTTTTGACTAATTTGCATTCACTTGAGAATTATCGCCGCGTGTGGCTGTTCTAATTTCGGCCCTAATACTTGTTTCCACCATCTCATGTCCATCAGTCGGACCAAAGAGCGGGGTATACCTATTATTAATTTTCAACCTTGCGTCAACGGGTAACTTTTCACTAAGCGTAAAATTCTTCCTTTCCTTCTCTTTAAGCGGGATTTTTATATTGGAATCTTCTTTTCGGTCGATGACAACACCAAGCATTTTTAGTTCCGGTAAAACACAAAATTTTATTACAGAATCATTGCCTCTCAAAGAATTTTCCAGAAATATAATCAGTAATTTTAATGTTCACACCAGCTGATTGCACTGTGAAGGGTTTCGGAAGGGGAATAGTTTTTACTACAACGGACGGACTAATAAAGTTTTTGTTCGCTCCTGTATCAATGAGGAATGACAAAACTGAACACATATTCTATATAAGGAACGCTGGACTTCCACCCTTCATAAAATTTACCTGGCCTTCTTCGCTTTCGTCCTCATAAACTTCAGGATCTGGTTCAATATTGATTAGTCCCTGTTGCTTCTGAGGAACATTTTCTTCGTTTTATGGGTTGTTTTCATGTTGCCTGTTAATGTAATTTACATTGCTTGCCTGAATAGAGCGGTCAACTTCCATCCGTTCAGCTGGTTTCGGAGCACTTGGCCTTGGTGGTGTTGTATCTAAGTTAGTGTTCCTGTATAGGTTGATTCTCTCAGAAAGCGGGATAAATTTCCTTGGGGAAAATGTTGGCCTGTTGTTGTTCTTATGGAAGGAATTATGAGGGACCGCTATTTTATTTGGGAAGGTAGAAGTGTGAATTGCATTACTGCGGAAAGATAAGTTTTGGAGTTCGAGACAAGCCGTATAGGCTTCTGGCAAGGTTTTTGGATTTTGTACAATCAGCATTCTAGAAAGATCCCCATCCAAGCCTCTGATGAAAACATCAGGAGCTCGATTCCAATACGTTTCCGCAAGAGCATTCATAGCATTGACAATTAAAGAGAATTGATGATTCACGAATGCGTAGAATTCATCAACCCTCGAGCCTTTTTGGCACAACTGGCTCAGCTGGTGTTCTAGAGTTCTAATGTCTCTTTTATCAGCATAATGCCGAGAGAGACATTTTTTTTATAATACACCAGTCCTGGTCAAATATATTATACGAAATGAGGGCTGCCTCAGCACCTCCAGGAATCTTTTGCCTTATACTTTGAAGGATAGTTCGATAGATTGATTTATTTCTCACTATTTCGTAATCCTTCAACATATTTTCAACTGAGTGAATATAGGAAACATACTGAACAGGATTTCCGTAAAATACCTGCAACTCTTTAACGCTATCGGGAAGCTTGCCTATATCTTTTAAGTCTATTTCCGTTCTTGGAACACACAATGGAAAAACCTGCTCATTAGGTGCAGTTCGCCCGCCTTCAATCGTATCTAAACGCCTCTCAGCTTTCTTCAGTTGCTCCAACATTTAGAGCACTTTCAAGGCGAGTAATGTTAGCCGCGATACTTTCCATTATAATCAGTATCTTTACGACAAATTGCTACTGTTTCAACTTACATGAATTGAGTTTATAAATTATTAATTACAATAACTTAAGGTATTATAAGATACAAAAAATGTATTATATTTTAGTTGACAATTTAATCAGTTAAATATTTAAATTAAAGCCTTACAAGGTTATAAGTTAAATAAATATGCCGTACTTACAGATTAATTATATTTATTAAGCACATTATTTTTCCTAAGTTTTCCTTGATTATCCTCGTTTCTCGAGCTGTTGTAAAGGAAAAAGTAATTCATAGTTAATAATTTTTAATAATTTTGATTTTTCCAAAAGAAATTTTCTATATATGTTATTCCATTTTCCGACTTGATCTCCAATATTGGAAACTATAAGTTTAAGCTTACTATACTATGTTCTTATGTGGATAGATTCGCAAACTGCTTATAGTGAACACAGGAATTGGAAATTTCGTCAAATAAGCATTATCTTATGGTATTCGTTAGAAATTGCTCTTTCAAATTTCATTTAATAAATTCTTTTTAAGAAACTCGAATCATGTGGTTTTGTCACTTTCGTTTTTATATGATATTGGCGGAAGGTTCATGTTAATCCCGTTTAGTCGTAATGGATCTTATTAAGTTTCCAAGCAACCTACTAATGGCACAAATCACTTCACATATAAGGACCAAAGTTTGAATAATCAATGCGCACAATTTTCAAATTCGAAGTTGCTAACCATCATAAGGAGTCACTTTTTTTTAAAAAGAATTTATGTAACTTCGTGTATACGAGTGAATTTATACTTTTCATTAAACTTAACTTTCTTACTTGCACAATAAATGTGTAAGTTTAATATCCTTACTATTCTATTACCCCCTTTTTCACTTAAGAACATTTTTTCGACTATAGAGACTCGCAAATTTCGCAGTTCGATCAATGTACTTTATTTTTCGTAAATGTTGGCAAGGGCTTGATTCTTGTGTCGTCCATAATCGGAGACACCCAGCGATTCGCCAAATACATTTTACGATACTTTAGTTTATATCTTTCATGACTATTTTTTTTTATCGAAATTTAATTTTTCAATTGATCGCTGTACACTATGTGTGCACGCAGTGGCTCGATTGTGCACATCATGGTGAATATTCTATTTTGATTAAGAAACCTTTGTCCCATTTTCAATGATCGCTCTTAAGCAATTTTGGAATCAAAAATTCTTTATATTAGGTCTGAGGGTCTTCGGGGTCACAGAGCCTTTTTCTTTTGTTATATCCTGGAGGGTCCCTTGGGAATCTCAGGATGTAAACGTAGAGATTTATTTATTTTAACTTGTAATTTTTAAATAACCATGTTCACACAATATTTTTCAAGGGCCACTATATTTGTATCGGAAGTGCAATGCTTTACTTTCAGCATTAATTCACTTTAATATTGCCAGGAGGGTCCCTTGGGAATCGCTGAGCAATTTTTCACACAATTTTTTAATTTTGTTTTAATAACTTTAAAATTATTTTTTTATTAAGCCCTTCCGATTTTAGGGAGCCCGCTCTTTTAGCGGGTCCCTGCTCGAGCGCCAGTAAAGAAGTTTCCTTCCAGGAACTTCAAAAAAAGCGATCCGCCAAGTCAACCTGAGACTTGGGCTTATGATCTGGTTTTCTATAAGGAAAGAATATTCAAACTTACATTTTCCAAAATAATCCTGACACACGTCCTCCTTAATTATTAATATTTATTCACTAGATGTTGCACTATTAACGTACCTAAAGATAGGAGAGCTTATTCAACTAATTTACTTATATTTATAAGAAATTAATGCTAACTAAGCTAATATGCGCCTGTGGGAATGGAATGTCTTCGATGAGTGCATTCACACGGTGCATTTGAGCGGATACCGCGCGTGTATGCTTAATCAGCAAAATAGCGCTAAATTTGGGTTGTTCGTGTCGTTGGTTATGGCAGGGGATTGTGTTAACTCTTATTTTTGTATTTATTTATTAATTTGTTTTATGTTTTCTGCTGAGGAAAAGGTGCAAATATTAAAATACAAAATTTTGTTTAATTAAAGCATTTATTATTTTAATTCAATATTAAAGTGAAAATTTCATTGCTTTGATAAACTGTATAAAATATTTTGTACTTATTTATGTTTTTGTTTGTATGTTCTTCTTGTAGTTTTTGTTTATTTTTATTAAAAACAATTAAGCCTACTATACTAATGAAAACTATTAGAGATTTATTATTTGTAACAAATTTAGAAAATACAACGCTATTGTGAAGGCAAAATCTTTAATTTCAAAGATTGGAAATCAACATTTCCATCTTCAATTGGTCCATTGAATATGTTGAAGCTTTTTGCTAAACTTCCAAATGCACACTCTACAACCACTCTCGCACGACATAGCCTATAGTTAAAGATTTCCTGCGGCAGACTTAGCCTCAACGTCCTACTATATGATTTCATAAGGTGTTTGTCGATTTTAAATGCGTCGTCTCCAATAAAAAAAAAATAGGGACACTTGTTGCCTCGTCCCAGAACAAGCTCTGTGTCTTTCGGTATGTTGAGATGACCTTTTTCCAAAGCTCCCAACGTGACAATTAATTATATTCAGGGAAAAGTAAGCGGCCACGAACTGACTATTCTTCCAAATTCGATGAAGCACTATCTAATTTAATGAAAATAAGCGAAAATGATAATGAGTTTAGTGCATTTGGCGTAAGCGTTGAAGCCCAATTACAAAAATTGTCTGAAGGAGAGGCTTATTTACTTATTAATCAAATACAGAACCTACCAAAAAATCTTAGCAGTCTCCCAAGATTCAATCCACTAGCATTTAGCAGCTCACCAGGAACCTTCAGATTTGAACTGTCGTCCCGAAGCAACTCAGCCGAATGCACACAAATCGCATCAACACTTTTAAACAGCCCAACAGACATTTTGAACTCAGCAATTTCGGACCCCGAAATTAATTTTAATGACGATTCTTAACTTATAAATTATTTTATTATTCTTAATTAAGTTACTTTCTAATTCTTGATCAATTTACTTTATTATATAAATAATATTACTTTATTATTCTTAATCCACATTTACTTTTTAATTAAATAAAACTTGAAACTTATTGAACAATTTTTGTTTTTGATGTTTCGCTTCCCATTGGAAACCTTTCAAGGCATGGCATTCACTTCAATGTAAAAAAATTTTTTTTTAATTGTTACATTGGAATATTACCTTTAAATATTATATTTTAAATGCTTCATATATCGCATGTAATATAACGGGAAGAAACGCTCCAAGTGTGTTTTGCGATACTCTCGTCAAGAATTCTAACGATCTGAACGAATCCCCAATGGCCAAATACCGCAATGTTAACGCTGACATGGTTCTTGCAGGAATTGCTGCTCTCATGCACGTGTCTGTTTTCTTTAAACTTCCATAATCCTAGTTTTTATGCAAAAAAAAAAATTATTTTGTACACATTCAAACATAAGAAAAATATATTTACCAAATTCAGACTTTCTTCAAACTGATGAACTTATGAAACATGACCGCAAGAAATTCTTGAAATCTTTTTTGGCATCCTCCGATAACAAATCTTGAAGCAAATGCGCTTAAATATCATATAGTGATATTTTTATTAGAAGAGGCTTCACCCAGTATCTTCTATTAATTTGTTTTTGTTGTTAATTTTCAGTTTCCTCTCTTTCCGATTTGTTTTGTAAATTTCGTAATTCATGGCGAACAGCTATTGTAGCGAGAACCTTTGCCTTCGACTACATTTTATAAATGATATTGCACTGGCACGTATGGCCACCATGGCCACCGACAGCAAAATTTCGAAATTTCGGAAATTATATCTATTCTCAGCAGTTCGTTTTGTAATGTTCTCTCGCTCTCAAAAAACAATTGGGCCTCCTCGTCAGCCATCTGTTGTCTTAGTTTTGTTGTTAATATTGTTAACTCTTTTTGTTCGTTTTTATTAGTTCGTGTTTATGTTTTATTGTCAAACTAAGTTTTCGGGTGTGAAAACCTTGGATGTGCTGCTCCAACACATGCTATCTTTGATGAAACTCTGTTATTGTTATTTAGTAGGGTTCTTAAATTTTTAGTCATATTGTTGATGAAATTTGGTGTTAATCCTGCTTTCCTGCATCGTATTACGAAACCGGATTGAAGACCTAAAGTTTCTAATATTTCCGTTTCCTCCGCAATCCATCCTCAGAAAACCATCCTCAGGGTCTACAATTTATGACAATTATATAAAAAATGTTTTAAATCAATAAATATCTTGACACTTACAATTTTCAGATCTGTCAACTTAAATGGAAATTACAGAGTAAATATAATATTACCTGCCTAGCATTAAATGGTGGTCTTCATTTTTCTTTGGTCAACTGTTTGTATTTGTTGTTGTAATTTTGTATGTTTACTTTTCTCGCACAAGTTTTCTATATATGTGTGCACAGCTATCGGTGTCCGTTTTATAATTCAGTATTTGTTTTGTTGTTAAGTTGGTGATATGTAGGATTACCATCGTTTGTTGTAGTGTTGTTCTTGTTGTAACACCTGTGCTTCTTCGAAGTTCGGGTGATGTCCACTATGAGTATAGTTATCTGCAAGTGCCGTTTTTGGCTCTAGAGTTCTCCTTAAATGATACGCACAAGTTTTGGTTGTAAAAAACGACAAGAAGCTTTATTCTTAAAATACTAGTTCTTATATACTATTTACAAATAAACATTACATTCTACGTCTTGACTTTTCTGGTGTTCCAGTTAAGCAATTGTTATTTGGTGTCAGTTGGTCAAGCCAACTGACCTACTGAAAGTAAAAGTGTCGTCGGTGCATTCTAAATGCCCCTCGTCAGCTTGACTGCGGAACTGTGACACCCTAAAAGTTTACATCATAATCAAGTTTACATACTATTCATTTACAATATTTGCTCCTTAAAAATGTGTGCGTTCTTAATGAATTTAATAGGAGCCGGTGCTGTGAGTCAACTACGCGTAGGTACCTTGATTCTAACTCACAACATCCCTCCCCTCTTTCTAAAAGAAGTTAGTGCAACTAACTTCCATTAAATCTCTACAATATTTTGCTTGCACTGCAAACAATTATGTGCATCGATTTAACTATATATTACATACACATTATTTGTTTTTATTTATTTTTTTTTTTAAATCGCCTTATTTGGGTTCTATCACGGTTTTTATTTTTTTCTTTTTTATTCTTTCCTTTTCCATATTATTTTTTTTCTAGCTTTTATTTTCTTTACTTTGTTTTTGTTTTTTCTTATTTTTATCTATTATTTTGTTTATAATCCCCTTTTTATAATTTGGTCTTTAATTGACTCTTTTCTCATTGGCGTATATAAGTAAACGAATTCCTTTAGTTGTTTTTTATTGGATAACTTGGCTCAACCGAGCGCTTGAGCTTGTAAATCAGAATTGAACTTAAATAAATATATTCCATGCCGCATAGCCTGTGGCCCGCGGCAGATCCAGCGCATAATCCAAAATGCTGACTCGGCGCCTCGTGACCGTCCGTACGACGATCACTCAGTACTGGCATGCGGGTGTCTGGTTTCACCTCCACTTTTGTCGTGTCTGCGACAGGTAATGCCTGGTCAGCATACTTTGTTCTGCGCGTGTTAACTCCTCCCGGCGTTAAGTGGAAGCCGTCCTCGGTTTCCCGTAAGGGTGCCGTATGTTCGATTCGGCGTTTACGAGTTAGATATCGACGGACTGCACAGATGCCACCATAGCAGATAAGGGCAATGGCAAGAGTCAGACAGCTGCTCAGTATTGGTCTTGATGTTAGTTCAGTTTGTAGATTGCCAATATGTTGAAGATTTTTCAGGCTGAGGTCGTGGAGGAAGGGTAGACTTAGATGTTCCCGATGGCTGGCCACATTGATTTGAGACGAGGCGAAGACGGCGGGTTTTTTCTTCAGAACGCCACGATGGTTAACATATAATGTGCCGTTCACGTAGATGCGGTCGTCGTAGGTCGCCAAATACGTTCCGGTGACCAGCTGACTGATGCCATTGCTATCTTCAACTTTGATAGTTGCGTCGTTGATGATAAGAAGGCCTTCGTCAACCAGAGTTACTGGTTCTAGATATCCAGGGCGAGTGACGCAATGTGCGACGGTTCCAGATACCAGTTGTTAAGAAATGTAACATATCGGAATTTTGAAAAGCTTTTATGCTGGATACTTCCAAAATGTCTGCTATACTGATATTTGTGAGGTGTTCATTTGCCAATTGATTGATATCTACGCTGTCCAGAATAAGAAGGCTGATTAAGTTTATCTTTGCCAAAGTTATGGAGAAAATTAAGTCTTCTAAATTATTAATAATTATTCTGTTTTTTTCTAAAATTATTTCATATAAATGCTCGGTATCGGTATCATCCGTTTTTCGAATCATATTTAAGGCCCTTGTAATTTCGTTAAGCCGTGTTTGGAACTTGGTGTTTATTTCAACTTGCCTGTTTTCTGATTCTACTAACTGTCCTTGTCGAAACTTAATCTGTTCCCAGTCTTCAAAATCCGGAGTGCCGGAAATTACTTTTAGTGCGGATCCCAGCAAGTTTATGCTGCGGGCATGTCTGTGGTGAACTTTAAATGTGTCTCTATATGTCCGAGGTCTGTGTTGAGTAGTTTTTTCATATGATCCTTTGCAAATAGGTCCAGTGTCTTTCTGGTCTCGTCGGCGTAAGTCTCGTATGACGTTATGTTCGTTGTGTGTCCCAGATACCCGTGTTCGTCCCAAATAGTCACATCACCATCCATTACGGGCATATAGTCAGCGTGAGAATAGTCGGTAAGCCTTAATGTCGCTGTCGTCAGGGTAATCCATGTCAGCGCTAGTACAAACAGATATCCTAACCTAAAAATAAAAATTTTTTAATATAATTGGTAGGCTTAAACCTAGTCAATAGAAAAATTAGAAATTAAAAAGGTAAAATAAGGGGGTTATTTTAGGTTGTCCTTATGGACCACCCTCCCTTTAATAAGAACCGTTGTACCCAGATCTGCTTGAATTATTTCTTCTGAGCACAAAGGTGATAGTTTATTTCCTACTTGGGATGTCTTATTAACCCTGTCTCTGTTTGTTTTTGCAAGTATTTTTTCCTGTGCCGACGTGATTCTGTTCCTAATTTGATTTGTAAGTTCCATGGGCGTCGAATGAATGATTTCTATTGGCTTTTTATCTGTAACAGAGTGTATCGATCTATTGTATCTTATGGTTGCGAGGAGAACAGTGTCAACGGTATCGGTTAATTGTTTATCCATTCTTAAGCAACGACCTATATCTCCGAGGGTACTATGAAATCGTTCAACTTGTCCGTTAAAAGTGCTATGCAGAGGTGGTGCATTTGAAATCTGAATGTCGAAATTATTTTTCAGTATTGATCTAATGTTTTCCGAATTTAAGGATTTTTCGTTGTCCCAGTAAATCGTTTTTGTCTTGGGAAACAAGTTTATGAGCTGCAGGATGGGCGCTTTGATGTCTAAGATTGCGCGTGAACGAATAGCTTGAACAGATGCAAACTTACTCGATGCAAGTCAGAAAATATTTCTGATCAGTGGAATAAATATCGACATGTAATATTTCCCCTGCGTAAGATGGTATTGGAGTTTTTCCCATTGATTGTTTTACAGGGTGTCGATTATATTTACCCATGGCACATATTTTACAATTTGCGGCTATTTCTGTTGCTAACCGGCTCATTTTGGGGGAAAAATAGTCGCGAAGTATTTGTTTCACATTTTCTTGGGCTGCGCGATGAGATCGGTTATGCTCTGCCGTGGCGATTTCTCTCTGTTCTGTTCTGTCAGTTATATCTGTTACAATACTTTTAGTATATCTGAATGTAGTTGAGGGAAATGCTTCAACTAACTGGTGTTGGATAAAGGCTAAGATGGGCAATTCGCAATGTATCGCGTTAACCACGTCCACCTTTACCACATCATGTAAGGATTGTAAGAGAGTGTTTCGGTCAGTGAACTGAATAACGTGTCTGGTTTTTTCTTTTAAAAAAATGAACGTTTTTACTAAAAGGGTGTTACCTTCCTCGATTCCTATTTGGTTTCTGAAGCAGTTAACCGGTTTTTCTGTGGTCTCTATAGTGTACGTGAGAGATTCTTCGCTGTGCACAGTGGCAACATCTGAATCTGCAGAGTCTAGGGCGTTAACCTTCTGGCGGGACAAGGCGTCTGCCACGAAATTCTCTTTGCCAGGTTTGTAAATAATGTTGGCATTGTGCTCATCGATAAAAGCTTTCCAACGTTTTATTTTTGCGTTCGGATTTTTATCCGACACTGCAAATGTCAGGGGTTGGTGGTCTGTGAAAATGTTCAAATTTTTTACTCCGTATAAATAATTTCGGAGATTTTTTAGAGCCCATACAATAGCGAGAAGTTCTGGTTTTTTGTAGTCAGGATACTTTAGTATCACGTCTTCGGATGCTAGTGTTTCTTTCAACTTGTTAAAGACTTCAAGTTGGTTTGGGGTCAATTCAAGTTTTATTTTTCTTGAATGATTGGCGTTTATTTTGCCGTTTTCACCTTTTAGGACGTCCGTTAGGGGTTTCGCGATAGCGGCAAATCCTACTATAAAACACCTATAATAACTTGCTAGCCCCAAAAATGATCTGAGACCGAACAAGGTTTTTGGAGGCTGAAAATCCTTTATGGCCTGTACTTTTGCAGGTGATGTTTGAATTCCGCCTCTGCTAACAGTGAATCCCAAATACTCTACGCTCTTTTTGAAGAACTTGGACTTTTCTTGGGGGACCCTCATGCCTGCGTCTCGAAGGCTTTTCAAAACCCACTCGATATGTTTGACGTGGTCTTCTTTGTTCAATGAGAAAATTATTATATCATCCACATAGACGTAACATGTTTTCCCGATTTGATCCCTGAGGACATCATCTATTGCCCTCTGAAATATGCTTGGGGCGTTTTTCAGCCCAAAGGGAAGTCTACAAAATTCGTACTTCCCGTTGTTGACAGAGAATGCAGACTTTTCTCTGTCTTTTTCAGCCAATTCAATTTGGTGGAAACCTGATTTGAGGTCCAATGTTGTAAAATATTGTGCCTCGCCCATATTTGACAGTATTGTCGAAATTGTTGTAATCGGGTATTTGTCGTCCGTTGTTTTTTGGTTTAGCTTACGAAAATCGATCACTAAACGCTTTAATTTATGGCCTATTTCGTCGACACCATTTTTGTCGACAACCCACAGTGGATTGTTATAAGGCGATTTGGACGGTCTTATAATGCCATTCGCTTTGTTTAACTTCTGCGTTGACAAATTCAGACACTCCCATTGGGTATGGGTACAACTTGGAGTACACTGGTTCACCGTCTGTCCGTATGGTGGCGACAGTGTTTCTGTTGTATGGGAGGGACTCGTTAACGTCCGCAAATGCTTTGACCGTTTGATCAATCATTTTATTAAATGAATTTCTGACGGCGATGGGAACATCGTCGTCATTAATTTTAATAAAATTCACGTTTTGACATTTCATGAATTTGATCGGCTCTAAACCGTTATCGTGCTTAATGCAATTTTTCGTAAAGTCAATTTTGGCGTTTACTTGTTTTAATAAATCTAGGCCAATTATGCCGTCGAATTCGTTAAGATTTTTCAAAATAAAAAAATATGATTTTACGTTAAATAAAAAAATGGGGCACTTTTGTTCAATTTTTGTGTGCCCATGTATTGATCTTACTTGGAATGTCTTGTTGACGGGCACGAAGTGTGCCAGTCCGGAAAGTGGTTTTATATAATTTTTAGATGCTCCTGTATCAATAAGGAGCCTAATGGTTTGTCTTGCTACTGTACGTGTGATGTACGGAAGCAGGGAGTTACCCCTAAAAAATTACAACTTTCAGCTTCGGATAACTCATCATCAAAAGCTGTTGCTTCCGACTGTGACTGTGCTTCATAGTTGTCGTCGCTTTGCTCTTGAGGCAGATGATTTACTTTTTGGCGACTCCGCATTGATTGGTCCCCATAGTTTTGATTTTTTTTTAAGTTTTGAGCCTGGGTTGGCTGTCTAAAGCGCGATGATGAATCTACATCCATCGGCTCGGCACCTTGCCACTGTGGTTTTTGAAAGCGTTGCTTTGAACTTCCCGGTTGTCTCTGATTTCCTTTTTGAAAGAATGGACTCTTTTGTTGGAAATTCCCTTCATTTTCTTGTTGTCTGTTTTGACGCCAACCCTGAGACCGTTGACCCCCGGATTTTTGATTTTAAAATTTTTCCTCAGTGTGCTTGGCATAATTTGCCATGAGAATACCTCTATCATTACTTGATTCTGCCTCCTGCGATAGTGCCAAGGCGGTTGGCAAATCGCGCGGCTGAGCTGGGAAAACAGCCCACTTTAACGATTGTTTTAATCCGGAGACGAATGTGTGCAGCGCGTCGGTTCTATATTTTTCTTTAAGAACTGCCGCTGCGGCCGAGTCATAGGTCATTAGTGTTTTATTTGTCAATAAGGTTAAATTCCTTTCTACCTCGTCATAATATTTTAAGAGAGTCAGATCACCTTGTCTTAAAGTGTTAAGATTCAGTTGAATAACATGGATCGGTGTTTTGTTTGCAAATGTGAAATCTAATCTTGCAATAATTGCATTAAAATTGAGGACGGTATTAAAAGATGCAAGCACTGCGTCTGCCGGTCCTCTTATTTTATTGCGAATAATAGCAATGGCTTGATAATGCCTAGAGCTGCCGTTGTGGGGCTCGAAAACTTTATAGGCTGTGTTTGCCGCTTGTCTCCATGAGACGTAATTTTCTTGTTTCCCATCAAACTCGGGAATGGACTTTACAATGTCTAGAGGCTCCTCGTATTTTTGGCTTGGTATAATATCAGTCGCCCTATATACCTCCACCTCTGGCGCAGCCCCCCTAAGACTATTGAGCTGTTCTGTAACCGCTGCTAATTTTTGTTCGAAAATTTGCGATTGTTGTGCAAGGCACGCACGCATTTGGGCTTCTAGGTTTGCTACCTGTTCACTCATATTATTATTTATTTTATTTTCTCGGTACGAAGGAATCAAATCTTCGTCACTACTGTATGTTAATTTTCGTGACTTAAACATCAAGTTGCAAAACACACATAAATATAACGTATTATTTTTTGGGATTTGTAAAAAAAAATTTTTTGGATTTTATACGAATTTTAATTTATATTTTTTTATTTAAATCTCACAAAACTAAAAACACACATATAACGTATTATTTTTTCGGGATTTGAGAGGAAAAAAAAATTTTTTTGGTTTTTATACAAATTTTAGTTTGTATTTTATTTATTTAAAACAAAACTAATAAACTCAACGGCTAACACTCACTGTGGACAGGCATAACCAATTTTTAATGGCAAAATGATCACTTCACTTACATGATATTTTACTACGTATTTATATAAGGTAGCTGTGGCGGCCGATGCGTGCAGCACTGATGATTGTAGTTAATTGTAGATTTATAGTTGGTTACAGATTTCTTCAATATGGTACGGTACCGTTGGGCACTGATGGTTGCAGATTATAGTTGACTGCAAATTTGTAGATTTACCAATACGGTACTTTAACCGTTGGACACTGATTATTGCAGATTATAGTTGACTGCAAATTTGTAGATTTATCAATAGGGTACTTTGACCGTTGGGCGCCAGTAAACGAATTCCTTTAATTGTTTTTTATTGGATAACTTGGCTCAACCGAGCGCTTGAGCTTGTAAATCAGAATTGAACTTAAATAAATTTATTCCATGCCGCATAGCCTGTGGCCTGCGGCAGATCCATCGCATAATCCAAAATGCTGACTCGGCGCCTCGTGACCGTCCGTACGACGATCACTCAGTACTGGCATGCGGGTGTCTGGTTTCACCTCCACTTTTGTCGTGTCTGCGACAGGTAATGCCAGGTCAGCATACTTTGTTCTGCGCGTGTTAACTTATACAAATATCTAAACAATAACACAATTATATTCTATACCTAAAATCTTATATTATACTGCGACCTCTGCTACCTGCTAGTCCAGTTGACGACCGTCGCTGTCAGAGTGAAGTCCCTCGATGAACTCTGTATACTCCTCCCTTCTTTCTGGACCGGTACGTAAAAAGATGATGCAAGCTTGCGAGACTAGATGAGCTTCTGACGAAGTCAAAATAAATATTCGATATTCGCTTAGTCAGTGACAATGGATATTTTCTCATTGGAGAAATCGTTCCGAAGGTTACCCGATAAAGCTTGGCTATGTTATGCTCGATCTTTTCGTGGTTAAAACGATTTTTTGCGCCAGGAGATAATTCTGCGAAGCTAATTGGCTGTTATTGTTGTTGTAGCCGTTTCTCGGTAAAATTACGGAGTCATCTCGGGTTTTGGCTAAAATTATCTCTTCTTCTTTCTAGACAATAATACAATATACATACTGAAAATATGTAATAATGGCAGACACGTTGGATTTTCTATACGGACAACGTACATGTTAGTGTTTTTCATGCCATTTTGTCAGTTATGCAATTAAACTCAAATATTATCAGTTTCTTACTTGTCAGATAAAGACTCTTCTATTCAGCCGGTACCATCTCCATTTTTTCATAAACTTAAATCGTAGTCATCTCGCAGATGGGAAGTTGGAAGCTCTTCCACTCTTTGATATAAAAATGAATTCTCACTAATTTCGTTTTTATTTTCTTCCAACCAAAAATAATGTCGGGACATCATCGTTGCAAATTTCGTATTTATTACTTTGCGGCTTACTGATTACCCTTCTTCTACGTCTTCTTACTTTTTCTTATTCGGTCAGATTTTTGTTCGCTGCTCCTGCATTACATCTGCCGTTCTCCTGGATGTTGGTCAACATCTCACTTTGTCTTCGACGCTGCAGGAAGTCCCTTCCAGGTTCATGCTGCACCATATTGTACCATCCAGATGTCCTTGTTTGTTCACTAACGTCTATATATTTAAAAGCAATACATGTATACATGTATCGGACTTGCCGAGTTTTAATTATTCTTACTGGCAATTACATTCATTCAATTTCTAAATTGTATTTAAATCTATATATCGTATATCAACTACGTCTTAACAAACAAACTATAAATAAGTAACAAAAACTATTTCCTTTACAAATACTATTAATTAACTATGATACATTCTCTTTTTTTTTTAATTGTATCTTAAAAATTTCGCCCATCTTACATAAGCGAGTATATAAAAGATAAACTTATTATTTATTTTTTCTTTTGTTTAGACAATTCATAATCCCTTTCATATCATATTTCTTTTTATATATCTTTTTAAATTTTTCAATTCTGAGCAAACTCTTTTGCCCTCTGACATAAACCAGAATATTTAAGATAAGCCCGTTTATGTGAAAACATTGCATGACTAAATTTTGCATTGCATCTAATTATTCTATATATTTAAATTTTACTACTAGCCCGGTATGTATATATCCATTAACAAGTGTAGTTTCCTACAACATATAACCTGCTTTTATATGAATACATACATACATTCAAGGCACTTTCAATTGTTTAAAATTAATGGCTACAGTTATTACCTAATGTGTAATGGTAAGCTAAATATATTATATATATTACTATTCCCCGCACGCTAATTTCCTAAGCGATAAACCGAAAAAATCTATGTATATTTACATGTCGCCTGCTACAGTATGTAAATATCTGCAAAAATATACATACGTACATACCCATCCCTCTTAACTAGAATACTTACTACTTTAAATATACGTTCGTACATTCATTCCATATATTATACACACATATACATATATACTTACTTCACCAACGGTGCCGGCGCTACTGCTTACGCATCATATTGCACTTCATTAACAGTCGTATATATGTGTGTATATACTCTACGTTCAGTTTAAATTACTTACCCACGACTGTCTTATAATTTTTTTTTTAAATATGTCCAATGAACCCCTTTTTTATTATTTAATATTTAAAAAATATTTTTCCCTACTGTCTTCATTCGGCAATAGTGCCTAATAACCAAATTTTTCTTACGTCAATTATAGTCGCCCGATTTTAAGTGGCACATTTCTATTGGCCTTAACTTCGAAAATCGGAGCTGTGTGGGTTATTTGATATACACGTACATGTTTACGTTGTTATTCTTGTATTTACACTTGTAAAACACTGTTAACACATGTCTTTAGTTGTGTGGTCTAATGTGGAACAATTTCAATAAATTATTATGAAGCTTTTTATTCTTGCCCTTAATTGTTACGACTGTTGTAACTGGGCTACGGATTTCTGCTACTACATACGGACCTATCCAAACAGGCGAGAATTTGTTTCTCCTAGCCTGATTCTTCATGAGTACTTGATCACCCACGTGAAAGATTACTGGATTTAATACCCTGTTATAGGCTTCCCTGGCTACCCGTTTAGCACACTGGTTTTCTCTAACCAACTCGTGCGCTCGCTGTAGCTGATATTATTCCAGTTTATTGAGGTCATCAACATTGTACAATGGCGCACATTTTCGCTTCAAATTTGCTGGCATGTTGAAATCAATCCCATAGAGCGTCCTAAACGGAATTTGCTTCGTTGATACATGCACAGTATTGTTGTGTACATGCATTGCAGTGGTCAACCATTGATCCCAATTCGAGCCGTCTTCCTTGGCAAAATTGCGCAAGTACTCGGCCAGAGGTCGATGACTACGTTCCAATGAGCCATTCGCCTGGGGATGATATGGTGTTATGTGCAACTTCTTGATTCCCAGCATTTTACAACTTTCTGAGAACAATTTCGATACAAATTTTGAACCATTGTCGGTTATCAAAACCTTAGGTATATTGTATCGTGCTATAATTTCATCAAATAATGCTTTGGCCACCATACTTGCTTCAGCATCCGCTATAGCCACTCACGCCATATACTTTGAGAAATCATCTTGGAACGTCAATATGTACTTGTTTCCTGAAACTGTATCAGGTAGAATACCTACAATATCCATGTGAACTGTATCAAATGGTTGTTTTGGTGTGTCAGTTAACACCATTGGCATCTTTGTCAGCCTTGAACTTTTGTTGGCCTGGCACTTTGGGCAACTCTTTACATACTTTTTTATGTCTCTGAGCATACCTTTCCACCCGTACACTCGCCTAATTCTATCATGAGTTTTCCAGAATCCCTGGTGACCACCTAGAGGTGAATCATGGAAACCCTTTAACACAGCCTGGATATCTTTTTCATCCTCCAGCCATTCCACATTACTGGCTGTTTGTTCATTGGCATCGAAACCCGCATTGCTAACATCTCTTGTAGCATCAATTTTATCCCCTTTAATTCTCTCGGCCTTCTCCTTATCTGACCGTGCTTTGACCCGCGTTTGCACTACTGATACCTTCTGTGCCTGCGGTACTCTGCTGAGTGCGTCCGCATTTAGATTCTTTTTCCCAGGTTTGTATATGATTTCAAAATCATACTCAGACAACTTGTGTCTGAACCTGGCTAGCCTAGACGTTTGGTTTTCAAATTGGCTATGCCTCTCAACGGCTGGTGATCAGTGTATATCTTAAATGGGCGACCTAACAGATATGCTCTAAAATTCTTTGTAGCCCATACTATTGCTAGAAATTCCTTTTCTATTGTGGAGTATCTTTTCTCCGTATAGCTGAGCGCCCTGCTTGCGAATGCTATTGGTCGGTCATTACCGACTTCCCCTTGTGGCAATACTGCCCCTAATGCTTCATTGGTAGCATCAGTGGTCAACAAAAAAGTTTGCTCAAAGTCGGGGTACGCCAAAATCGGTGGCGAGCTAATTATATCCTTTAGCCTCTCGAATGTTTGCTGACATCTCTCTGTCCATTCGAACTTTGCTTCTTTTCGTAGCAACTTATTTACTGGCAACGCAATTCTGGCTAGTCCTTCCACGAACTTTCTATAATATTTCACTAGTCCTAGGAATGCTTGCACTTCCTTCCTATTTCTCGGAATCGCAAAATTTTTAACGCATTCCACCTTCTGCGGGTCAGGCAATGCTCCTGCCTCTGAGCAACGATGGCCTAAATAAACCACCTCTCTTCGCAAAAATTGACACTTCTCCGTGTTCAATTTCAAATTGTGTTTTCGTAATTTCTGGAGCACCTTGCACAAGCGTTGCGAATGCTGCTGCAAGTTCTTCCCATAAATTACAATATCATCGAGATACACAAAACAATCTAACCCTTACAAGCCTGTTAACACATCTTCTATCCTTGGTATCGGGAACACCGGCTTGATAGTGGCGTCGTTCAATTTCCTAAAATCGACGACCATTCTCCACTTCTTTTGAACCTGAGCACCTCCCTTCTTTGGTACCAAAATTATTGGTGAGTTCCAAGGCGAGATACTCGGTGAAATTATGTTATCCTTTAACATTCCTTCAACTTGCCTATTTACCTCATCTTTATGAGCTTATGGTAGTCTATACTGTCTTTGGTTTATTGGTGGTTGATCCACTCTAGTAGGTATTTCATGCTCTACTTCTGGTGTATACGTCAGCTGGTCTCCTTCCAGCAAAAATATGTCATGGAATGACGTACAAATGGCTTCTATTGATGCCTACTCTTCTGAATTTACGCTTGGGTCTAACTTCAGTGATTCTAGCACCCTCTCCATCCTTTTTCTTCTATCTACCTGCTTAATCTGATTAACCGATCTATAATTCGGTTCTTTAAAATTATCGTGGCTAGTGAACTTAGGCCTAAAATCCTCGTCCGTCAGGTAGTACTTTTCTGAGGCACTGAGTACGCAAGCGTACACCTTACCCTTGTCAACGTGCGTTATGGTTTCTCCCATATATACGCCCTCCGCTAGCAGCTGCTTGTGCAAAACAAGAGTCCTAAGTTTCGTGTTTACATGCATAGTAACTACTCTGGTTGACCTGGCATTTACTACCTCCATGCAATTCTTAATCTTACTCACGGTTCCTTCCTGCCATGACTTTAATGGAAGAGTGAGGATTCTATTCTTATTATTATCATAAAATGATAACTGCTTGTCGAGCGCATCCAGTATGGTGCTGCCCCAAAGATTATCGCGGCCAATTATCCCATCAGCCGGGATACCTCTCCTATCCACTTCCACTGCGTGCACTCTAAAACTCATGCCCTTAACTCCACTGTGCCCTATTCTGAGCGACCCCAATGTCCTAATGCACCCTCCAAACGCTCCGTTAAGCGTTCTTACGTCCATTTGATTAATGTCTAGCCCCTTTCGTAAAACACTCGATTTTACGAGGCTAGTGTCCGCCCCTGAATCTGCTAATAGCACTAGCTTTCCACTCGCTGCTTCCTCGCAGGGTACCTCGATCACCTATCCTGCTCATAGCGAAGCAATGTCTTTCTGTTCCCAACATGGACGCGTATCCACTTCCTAACTCTTCGTGATATATGAGAGCCTATTGCTCCTCCTTCTCCTGGACTATAGTTTCTACATTACTACTTGCCCGTACTTTCGGCCTAATTATTACTTTCTTTCTTTTGGCTTTGCAGTCTACTGGCCTCGACTGGGCCGCTGAAAGTTTCCTTGGTACCTTTGTTGGGATTTTCTATCCCTGCATTCCGCTGCCCGATGTCCCATTCGTCCACATGAGAAACATCTCAACCCCTGTTTGGTGTTGCTTATCCTTGCTTCACTTCTGGAATTCCAATCTGGTCGCTGCTGACCACTCCCAGTTTTGAAAGGATTTCTTCCTTGGTTAATTCCTTCTGTTGAATTAACTCTGGGACTACTGAAGTTACCCCTGCTGTCCCTCAAGGGTGGAACCGGGCGGCTCGTAGCTGGCTGCCTTCTACTTTGATTACATTCTGTGTCTACTTGGCACTGTCTACTTGCCTCATGACCGTAAGTTTGGCACTCCATACAGTAGGGCGTGTTTTTCGGTGTAACACATTCATCCCTTGTGTGCCCTGGCTTATCACAGAATGAGCAAATGGGTTTCCTTGGCTGGAACCTCCCAACCAGGAATTCCCGGTCTCTTTCTTGTAGAAATTTACCCATCAATCTACCGACTCCACATCTGTTTTTCTGCTGTACTGTTCCTACCTCTGCTGGAGCATTCGTCCAGCAGATTCCACATGTTGTCGTTCGTTGTTGTATTGTTGCTTCAGCTGACGAGACCGCTTCCACTAGCCATACTCCTCGGCGTGAGAGTAAGAGTATAATTAGCTAAGTCCTTATTTATATTATCAGGCCTGCATTGAACACAGAAATCATAGTCCGTTCTAGCCTTGTATGCTGCAACATTTTCTGGAAACTGCTTGTTGGCTTCCGTCTCAGCAGCGTTCCCCAGAGACTCGAGCCTTCGTCCCCAGGCTCTCAATTCCTCCCCAGGTGTCTGAGTTGATTCCTGAATTTACCGAACGAGACGTCCTATCCAAAAGTGTATATAATTCTGCCACGGAACTTACTGAGCTATGCACCAGTAAATCAAACGCATCACCTGTGGTTCTTTGCCTAATACACTTTATTAAGTGTTCCCCGTCCGCTTCCGGAACGCTCTGTTGCGCTAGCTCACAACCTTCTTTGAAGCATGCCCATTTTATTCCTTTGTGCTTTCTCAATTGCTGGTAAAACCTTAGCTTTATTAATCTCTTTGGGAGTTTCCAAATTCTCTTCTCCCGGATCTGAGAGGTAATTGGCCAGTGACGGACTCAAACTTATTAATCTTCGACCGTTTGCTCGTACAGGTGAAATACTGTCCACTGTATCGAGACTTGCGAGACTGCGCTGTTACTGCTTCTGGGTCGTTTGGCGGATATACCTGATTTTTATAACTTATCGGACTTTCTGGAGAAAAAGGCTCGACACCGATTTCAGATGCGCCAAACAAAAATTCCGCTTCTCTCTCTTCACTCAATACTACTCTGGGCTTCACAATGCGGCTTATCCCTTCCGGTGTTAAATATTCCGGCCCACGTACTTCCGGAGGCAATGTCAATACTGTCTGCGTAAATCCAGACGATGCTGATTTTGATCTCTCCCTATTCAGTGAGGTCCTATTGGTCGCCCGTCCTTTTTTCAATTCCGCACACTCCTTTTCCAACAGCGATGCTGCTTCCTCTGTTTCCGTCAATCTCTGAGAAAGTTCCTTTACCTTATTCTCAAGATACTCTTTTTGTACTCTCAAATCTTTTGTTTTCTTATGAAAACTGAACAACTCTTCTTCTGTTCTACTTTGGATTGCCGTTAAGGCTTGATCCGCTACTTCTAATGGTGACACAGCTCCTCCGGCGTTCGCCTGCTTCCACAATTCCTGAGCTTCTTCCCTGCTCGTACTCGCTTCGAACTGGTCAACTATTTTCCCAGTAAACGGCTCCACCTCTGACTGCATTGATTTCAATTGCCGTCTTTCTTAAAATTACGAACCAATTTTTCAATCGCTTCTCCAATTTGCTCCTGCATCAGCAGTAATCCTTGCGCTTCTTTCGTCATATCCCAAATGCCAGAACAGCTGGCGTATCCCCATTACCAAAACAATTTACAAATAAAACCCAATAATTGTTAAAACTTGTTATTAACTTATCCCAATTTTTTTTTATTTCATCTTACTTAATGATAAATACAAATTTATTAAAAAATATTCCACCGTAAATTCTATCTTAATATTCTTTTAACTTCCATCATAAGTTCCATATCCGCTGTCTACCGGCGTCCATTAAGTCCTCCATCAGTGCAAATTGGTCCTTGATTTCCTCACAGCTACTCCTTGATTTCCTCTCACCATTTTTAATACTCCCACAAATCCATAGAAAAGGCCATATGTTTGCAAAAACCGAAATTTGATTTACAGACAAAAGTGTCTTGATTCATTCCCGGAAATTTGAATCCATATTTAAAAATAAACCCGTAACGTATGCGCCACGTAATAATAGCATTTAAATGTTTTCTTCAACATTGCTGCGCAAATCGTAGTTTCCGAACTGCAAAAACTTTCATGCAACAACACATGTTGTAAGCACTTTTTGAAGTATTTTTGCCTCATACCCTAAGCTTATAATGTCAAATATTCATATGAATTTTAAAACAATTAAAACAATTTAATAAACAATATAAATGTCCCTATAGACAACCAAACACAAACCCCTACAAAAAAAATCCTCACAGCTAAGACGACATACATAGACCGTCCGATCATACTGACGGTTGCATGCATACAAAGCTGCATGCAACAGCGCAAACGCGTCTATATGTTGCGACTTCTTTGACCAGCGCTACGGCGCCTTCAGGGTCGCAGAAATATCTACTTAAATTACGCTACTATACACTCTACTCACCAATATCCTGTCTGATGACATCTTTTTTCTTAGGGTCCTTCGAATTCGTTGCAGGATGCTTCACTGCTTCAGGGTTCCTTGCCCTGGGATTCCTCCTATAGGTCCCTAAGACCGGCTGCTCCAAAATGTTGTGGTCCTTATCTGCTTGTTGTCGGGACGTCCTTGTCGCTGCCTCTCCTGAGCGCGCGTGTACCTAAAGCCTAGCACTTTTCCACACAATAAATGATATGCACTAGTTTTGGTTGTAAAAAACGACAAGAAGCTTTATCCTTAAAATACTAGTTCTTATATACTATTTACAAATAAACATTACAGTCTACGTCTTGATTTTTCTGGTGTTCCAGTTACGCAATTGTTATTAGGTGTCAGTTGCTCAAGCCAACTGACCTAGTGAAAGTAAAAGTGTCGTCGGTGCATTCTAAATGCCCCTCGTCAGCTTGACTGCGGAACTGTGACACCCTAAAAGTTTACATCAGAATTAATGCATAAATACTATTCATTTCCAATATTTGCACCCTAAAAATATGTGCGTTCTTAATGAATTTAATAGGAGCCGGTGCTGTGAGTCAACTACGCGTAGGTAGCTTGATACTAACTCACAACACGTCTCCACAACAATTAATTTTGTATATCACGTGCGCCTTATCTAATTTGTCGATTGGACTTTTTGTGAGAATTCGGGTCTCGCTTGTGTCAAAATAGTCAGCAGGCGGGCTCCGGAGGCATGAGAATATTTGTAATATCGGGCGAAAAATTTCTTTAACGGCAGAAAATTTTGTTTTATAACATCTGAAATATTTTTTGAATTCTATTAAGTGATATTATTATTCTCTTAAATTCATTTCATTTCATTTTAGTTTATTATGTAGCGAGAGGGAAAACCAAAAATACCTCGTTACGTCTCATTTGAAACTACTCAAGATATAATAATTGTATAAATCGACAGAGTTAGATTTAATTTATTGCAAATCGTTAACTACAATTGTAGATCAACAATTTACCTAGCGAAATAGCATTCCGGAAAGATATATATAAATACCCTTTTATCCACCAGCTCAATAAAATAAATAAAAACCAAAAGATTTTTTTCTAGTGCGAAAAAATGTAACAAAGAACCCACTATATTCATAAATATAATATAATAAAAATATAAACAATATAATAATAAACTGAACACTACCACCTTTGCTCCAACGTTGACGCCTATTCTCGTCAGTTGGAATTTTAGAATATTGCATGTTTTGTTTGCACCAACTTTTGGGGCATATTCCACAAAATTTGCCAATTCTACTATTTTCACTTAATAATAAATAAATAGATTTTTTAAACAACAAACCAAATTTTTATTTCACGAATTTAAATAAAGCGCCGCCAATTGTGGCGGCACCGATTTTCATAATTTGGCAGAACCGAGACCGAAAGAAAGCAATTAAACATAATGGGTTAGGAAAAGTCACAAAAATGCACCACCATTGTACGAGGTGTGATCAAAAAATAACCGTTATTGTGTGATCAAAAAATAAAGTATTTATATATTCATCAACAACTATCTTGTCCCCTTCAAAGTAATTCCCCTCAGATATAATACACTTATGCCAGCGTTTTTTCCAATCCTCGAAACACTTCTGAAACGCTTTTTTTGGTATCGCCAACAGCTCCTGTTTCGATTTTTCTTTTATCTCCTCAATCGTAGCAAAACGCTTTCCTTTCATCGGTGTCTTCAGTTTTGGAAAGAGGAAAAAGTCAGCGGGGGCCAAGTCCGGTTAATACGGTGGTTGAGGCATGATAACGGTTTTGTTTTTGGCCAAAAACAGCTCATGAGCGATGTCCATGCGACGTTGTTTTTGCTCAAAATTTAGCAATTTTGGAACAATCTTCGTTTCATGCCTAAAACATCCGTAAAAATTGCTTGGCATGAGCCGAACGATATGCCAACATCATCAGCAACCTCTCTGATAGTGATTCGACGATTATCCAAAATCATTTTCTTCACTGCGTCGATGTTTTCATCGGTTGTTGACGTGCTCGGGCGACCAGAACGAGCATCGTCATTGACATCTTCTCGGCCTTCCTTAAACCGGTTATACCACAATTGAACTTGTGTTCTGTTCATAGTAGACTCGCCAAAGGCCACAGTCAACATTTCAAATGTCCTGGCGCATTTAATTTCATTTTGTACACAAAACTGAATACAATTTCTTTGATTCATTTTTTCGAATAGTACAAAATCGAAGAGCACACCAAAACACGACTAACCTTTTTATCTGTCAAAAAGAAACTGAGAATCCAAAATGGTTGGTATTGCCAACATATATAAAAGACATGTGTACCAACATTAAAAAAAAAAATGCGAACATCGAACATACGTAACTCACGAAAAGATGAAAATAACGGTTATCTTTTGATCACACCTCGTATATACACCTTTGCTAACGTCAAATACATATACACCGAATTTCATGACAATCGATTGACCGTCTAAGCAAAGAACAAATAAAATCGATACTCGATATGAATGTATTTGTGTTTCTTTTAGTAGGAGAATGTTTTAAAAAAGATTTATGTAGCTGTAAAAATACAGTGAACCCCATTTAACCCTAGCCATCGAAATTCCTCAATACATTTTCCTTCTCAAAATAACGGAAAACAAAATTTTCTTGATAATTTCTAATTGTCAATGAACTCTCAAAAGATTTATCTGAGAATTTGGGAACTGTTGTTATTTTAGGCATTCTGTAAAAAAGTTAAGTTCACTTGTGACCGGCAATTTCTTAAGCTTCGATTCCCTACGCTCCTAATTCTTCTAATGTTCCTTCATTCGTCAAGTCAACTCCCCATATTTCACCACACACACGTCAGAGATGCAAAAATTGGTACCCTTATAAGTTTTCAAAGCTTTTAATATTTTATTTTTAATTTTATATTGTGAAGAATAAATTTCACACTATTAAGTTTTAGTTTTAGCGATGATAAAAAATGAATATTACTTGTGAAATAATTGCAATTGGTTGCGCGTGCGCCGCTAGCATAGGGTTTATTTTTACATATAGTTACATATATACCTACATAAAATATGTCTTATATATTTATAAAATAATCGAGTTTATCGTAGTATTTTATCTCCATTTTGTTGCATTGGCAAATGCTCATTTAAATTGCCCTTCTCACTGCCGATTGTCGTGGCTAGAGCCGAAGTAAAGAAATTGAATATGTCTTCACAATTGATTTAAGTCATAAATGAAATGAAATAAATTAATATGCACTCTCTACCCTAAACAATTCATAAGGATAATAAATAAAGCTAAAAGAAAACACAAAATTTTCTTAGTCTACTTTTTTACAAACAAACATTTTCTCGAATTAATTATATTGCTTAATTTTTAATGTAACACTAGTTTACAAAAAAACAAAAAACTTCCATGCCATCATATTTTTCTTATGTATTTTGACCTGCTGAACTCGAAAACCGCATTTAAAAAATTGTCTATGGATAGGTTTCCCAGATATGAGCTTGTGAATTTTTTTGGGATCAATTTTGGAGGTGGCTTCAATTGTTAAATATTTATACGTACATTTATACTTACATAGATTTATATACGTAATTAATAAGAACTTGTGCAAAATTTGACGGTTTCTATTTTTGGTTTGTGATAGAATGAATTAAACTACTAAACCGAATGAAAAATACTGTTCGAAAAGATTATTGGATTTTTCATAACCTTTCATTTGGTATAGTATGCGTCCCAATCAGAAACTTGAGATATAGCCTAGTCCTATCTTAACCAAATATGGTTGTGAAATATTTGGGAATTGTAATGCGGCAAGTAAGCGGAAACTTAATGTGCTATTTAACACTAGGCGTATTCGATTCGCCACCCTATCGAGGATAGGACTGACATTTGTATGGAAAAAATTATCGAGTAAATTATACTCGGATGAAACGAGTTTTTCTATCCTCGATAGAAAGTACTTCCAAATTGAAAATTGCTTGAAACCAGCGAGATTAAAAGTTTCCGTGGGATTTTGTATTTTTCAGTGCTTTTTTTGAAACAGGACTGCCAAGTATCCCACTTACTCGTTTGACATTTTATTCGCACAACTCAATTCGAGCTCGGTAAAAGATACGAATCGAACACGCCTACTACAGGGTGGCCCAAATGAGACATAGTGATGTTAAACACGTGTAACTCTTGTACTAACGGGTTTTTTTAAATGATTTATTTTAATATGTTAAATACATTTTATGGAAATTTAACGTGACTATGTGTGAAATATGACATCAGACAAATGACCACCATTTTGCTCGATACAGGCATTGGCCCTTTTTAGCGCATTTTGCATTACACGGCGTAATGTTTCTGGTTGCAGGCTCCGTATTTCGTCTCGAATATTCTGCTTGAGCTGTCCAAGTGTCTGTGGTTTGTTAACATACACTTTGTCTTTTAAATATCCCCATAAAAAAAATCGGACGCAGTTAAATCTGGTGAACGAGGAGGCCAAGGGAAATCTGAATTTCTTGAAATTATGCGTTCACCAAAAATTTCACGCAGCATGTCAATAGTTTGCCTAGCAGTATGCGCAGTGGCTCCATCTTGTTGAAACCACAAATTAGGATGTTGCTCCACCATTGGCCGCAAAAAGTTGTCGATCATTGTTCTGTAAGAAGCCCCGGAGACCGTTTCTGGCGTTTCATCCTCATTCTCAAAGAAATATGGGCCGATGATTTTTGTGGCCATAACACCGCACCAAACAGTGCATCTGATTGGGTGTGACTGATGCTGATGTATTGCCCTTGGATTTTCGGAGCCCCACAACCTACAGTTTTGTTTATTCACATAACCACTTAAATGGAAATGCGCTTCATCAGTCATCAAAAGATTAATTAAAAAATCATTTTGTATGGCTAATTGTGTAAAGCGAATAGCGTACTGTATTCGTTGTTGGGGGTCTTGCGGTAGAAGCTGTTGCACAATTTGAACTTTGTATGGATACATCTTAAGATCCAACTTTAAAATTCTCTGTAATGTTGTTCTGAGTATACCCAATTGGCCGGAACGGCGACGAGTTGAGACAGATGGATCATTTGCAACACTCTGCTGCACAGCTTCCACGTTGTCTTCAGTACGAATATTTCGATGAGCATCTCTTCCTGGACGGTCGGCAACTGAACCCACTTCCTGAAAACGGCGAAGTAAACTTGTAATCATGGAAGATGTGGGCGCTGATCTTACGTTAAAAAAACGGCGATAATTTCGCTGTGTCAGAACAATTGATCGTTGAGAAGAATAATAAAATTCGATAATTTTAATGCGTTGTTGTGGACTGTACGTTTTCATTTTAAATTTCCAAGAGTTCAGTTATAATCTGCAAAAAGAAAAAATAAATTATGTTAAAAAATAAAAAAGTTATTTGTGTTTCACATCAGCTGGTCTTATTTGGGCCACCCTGTATAACGAGGTACATTTACGGTTTAAGGCGAAGAGATCATGGGTCTGCGCGTGCAATGGAGCTATTTCATATCACATTCAACCAACTTTTGTATTATTTTGTTGCATAAAATTATTTGCACTCAGGAGTCTCCATATTTGCTTAGGCGCCTTAAATTTAGTTAATCTTGTCGTTCTAAACAGCTTGTCCCGTTCAGACATTCCTCACTTGTGTCTGATCGTCAATTTTTCGTTTATGCTGTAAGACTTTGGAATTCACTGCCTGTATAAAAGGTATTGGGAATGCTAATCTATTCAAAATTGAGCTTAATAAGCACTTTCAGGGGCAATGAATTTATGAGCTGAATTGAGTTGCACTGTGAGTTGTATATTACTGTGTACACTGTTTATATTAGCTATCTATATTGTGACTAATAACAAACATGACTAATAACAAGCTGTAATTTGTATGGTTATGCTTTTGAATTGAAAGTTGATTTGTTGAAATACATATTGTAATAATATTGTTCGTATCTGTAAGCTATGGCATTTTATGGTATAAGTTAAATTTTTTCCGGATTTTTCTACTAAATTGTATCTAAATTGTATTAAATTGTTTTTGAGAGACTTTTACAAGGTTTTGCTTCAATGTCCCAAGTTGATCGTAAATTAATAATATTATATAAATAAATTATTTTGTCATTAAAAAAACTGAAATTAACCACACAAAAGAAAAAATATTTTTCGAATTGGTAACAAAAGAAAACAATGGGACTAAACACCAAAAACGCTACAAAATATTGCATTATATTTAAAAAAAAATATATATATATATATATATATATATATATATATATATATATATATATATATATATATTTAACTTAGTAAGCGCATCACCTCACAGCAATGCGTAGCAACTTAACCCAAGTAAATAAATTAACACTTTATCAGACAAATAAAAAATCTTATAATTTGTCTGTAGAAAACGAAACATTTATATACATATTGTAACTACTTAATTTGGCTGGGGTAAAAATTCAGCGGGTAACAAGGTTGCGTACAGAAATTTATGTAGTTGTGCTTAATAGATTTTGTATATATTACTTCTTTATTTATTTTTATTTCCTCTATAATTATTGTATTGTCTTGTATCAACTATTCTTATATTAGAGAATTATTATGTATATAATGTTCTGTTTGTGTGTCCACCGTTGACATTGTTGGTCTCTACGAGAATCGGTAAGAGCCATAGACTCATAGTTCTGTCTTGTAAGCCTGCTAGTCCCAGACGGAATCGGTAAGGACCATAAACGCCTGGCTCTGTCTAGAGAGTTTTCTGGTCCAAGGGCGAGTCGGTAAGGAACATAAACGCCTGGCTCTGTCTAGTTTTTGTCAAAGTCTGACCCAACAATGATCAATGTGTATTATCACTTAGCATTGTTGCTGCTGCCGAAGATGCCTTAGTCAAATATTAAGGCCGTGGTGATCGCTGTGCTGGTCAGATCGGAAGAGAACTCTGTACGATGCGTCTGCGTTGGGTGAAGCTGGATCAAAGGACCTTCCGGGCCACTCTGCTTATAAAGCGAAAGCTGCCACCGAGATCAGTGCATCGTGTTGTTGTGGGTGGACCGTTGTGTGGGCTATCACCGTTGGGCCGCTTCGCCGATATTTTTTGTTGTTGTGGCCCAATCGCCGTTGGACTGCTTCGGCGTTCGGTTAAAGGGCGAAAAGAAAGAGATTACGGAAAGTGGCGTTCGTGAGTATGAGTATCAGACAACGGAAAGTGAAACACACGTTGATACGAATGAAAGTGTATTATATCACTCGACTCGAAAATAATTTGAGATATTATATAATTTGATAATTAAAGAAAATTTGGGTAGGCGGGACGGACAATGAGTTCGTGCAACAAGAACGTTTGTTTGGGTAAATGTGACTAACATGATTTGTTGAATTGCAATTTCTGAACTGCAAGTGAATTGGGTCTGTGGGATACATTGAGTTGGACAGTAATTTGGGTGATCCGGTTCTAGGTTATTGGGTATTTTATGTTTCCCAGTCGATAGGTATTCTGTGTGCGGTCTGATGCATAGGAAGTGTCGGTATAGTCGATATGACCCGTTTGGTTTAGCGCTCTGCCATCAGCTGCTGTATTGTTGTATTTCGATTTTGTTCTATTCACGACCGTATTTGTTGAGTTTTCAAATTTTACTGACTTATTTCAATAAGAAAGCAGAGTTGCAAATTCAATGAATAAGAGTTGCATAACACAAGACATAAAATAGTATTCAATATATTACACAACTACACCATTTAATTTAAATGTAAAATTATGATATTAAAAGTTCAATTATTTGAAAAGTAAATTATAATGTGGAAAATTCAATTATATTAGTATAAATATACCTAAATGATTAATAAAATGATGTTTTTATTTTCGGAAATCTGTGGCAGTATATCGGTCGAGTTCCTTCCGAATTTTTTGCAAAATTGAATCTCTTCAGTTGGCGGCTCGTATCGGTGGATGAACCATCAATATGCTGTTGCATTGTTTGAGTTTATTGTTGCATCGGTTGAAATACAGATCTCGGCGGATGTTGTTCAGATGTTTTTAACATTTATACGTGATCAAATGATGTTTGAGATGAACCAATATCGGAACTGCATCTGGATTTCAGTTGATTTGTGTGACGCTTTAAATATCCATGATCTGAATGCACCACATAAACCATTTTCCCTAGTTGTCGTATAATTATTCCTTTTAACTATTTTTCTCCTTTTGCGTAGTTTCGAGCAAAAACTGGTTGATTTAGGTGGAATTACCGCTTACCATCTGGTTTTATATGGTGATGTTTTGGCTCGAAGTGTTGGCTTAATAATGTGCGAACAGGCCTGCCATAGATAAGTTCAGCAGGTGATTTTCCTTCAGCGTTCGGCATGAAACGGTATGTTGACAGATATTTGTGTTTAAGCCATCATCGATGTTCTTCTTTACAGCTGTCTTAAAGTTCTTATGAACCTCTCGGCTAACCCATTCGAAGCAGGATGAAACGGTGCTATAGTTACGTGTATGATTCCAAGTTCCGTGCAATAATCTTTGAATGAATCGGCTTTTAGTTGTGGACCGTTGTCACTTGCAAGGGTTTTCAGGAATACCTTCGATTGCGAATATTGCGTTTAAGGCAGATATTGTAGTAGTTGTTGACAATTGTGTTATGAACGGAAACTGAGAATAGATGTCAACGCAGATAAGCCACATTGAATTGAATATGGGTCCAGCAAAGTCAATGTGTACTCTTTCACATGGGTGATTAGCTTCTGGCCAGCTTTGATAATCTCTAACAGGAGCAGGATTAGCTACTTTACATGTGTCACAACTTTCTGTCAGTAAAGCGATACCTTTGTCAATGTTGACCCAACATGCGTGCTCTCTGGCTATCTGCTTCATTCTCGATACTCCCCAGTGACAATCATGCAATAGTTGTAGAATTTTTTGTTTCAGGGAAACAGGAATGATGATACGGGTATACTCCGTTTAAAGGCAAAGAAGATTGTTATGAATCGTTAAGGCATATCGGTGATTGAAAAATATGCGTAGATCATTATATTATTGACTTAGCTTTTTGGCCATCTTGTCCACGAAAAATCGAACTCGTTTTAGAGTGCTTGCTTATTATTGTAGTGTCAATTGGTGTTTTTAATTCAGTGATGTTGTAGCATTCTTCTTCTGGTCGAATTTTTTATCGAAACCTATAGGTAACCGCGATAATGCGTCTGCATTACTATGTTCAGTGGTTTTGCGGTACCTTACGTCGTATTGATAAGCCATGAGCGTTATAGCCCAGCGTTGTATACGATGTGACGTCATCGTGGGCAATTGATTATTTGAGGTTAAAATAATAACAAGCGGCTTATGATCTGTAACTAAAATGAATTTTCTTCCAAAAAGATATTGATGAAATCGCTTGACTCCAAAAATTATAGATAGCCCTTCTTTCTCTATTTGGCTATATCGAACCTAATGTTTATCGAGGGTTTTCGATGCAAACGCAATAGGTCGCTCATTACCGTCAAGATACATGTGAGTAAGCACCACCCCGATACCAAATGAAGAAGCATCTGTAGCTAACACAAGTGGTAAATTATCATAAAAAATTCGTTGAGAGATCATGTAGTTAGGGCTTCCATATTAATTCTTCTTTCACCTGCACTGTTCAAGTAAATAGTATAGTGAAAAAAGTTACGGATGTCTGCAGAGTTTACCCCTGTCGAGACTAGGAGAATGCTGGTTAAGCAGCTGGTTGTATCGATAATTTGCTATTCAGAGCTTGTATATAGTAAGTTGGATTCAAGCTCCCTACATAAAATACAAGTTGTATTTAACCATGCCACACGATATGTGTTTGGATTACGTAGGTTTGACCATATATCTTCCTGGAAGACAAGTGTTCTTAGATGCAGTATTGAAAACTATTTACGGATCAGAAATTGTATTTTTGTACACAAGCAGATTATCACGAGAACACCAAATTATCTCTTTCCTTCTGCTGTGAGAGGAGTGGCAGGGATTAGCGAGTTTAAGTATTTAGTGTTCCAGTACTTTTGTTGAGAGCTGACATAAAGCTCTCTTAATTTTTCCCTTGTAAATATCCAAATATCTGTTTTATCGTTCTTTTTTGTCAGTATTCTTTTAATTTCTTATTGTATTAATTTATTAATTATTTATTATTTAATACTTATTCATTTATTTATTTATCTATTTAATTAGATGCTAGATTAATTGAATTTAATATATATATTTTAATAACTGATATATAGTTATATATTAAAATACTTTGTCTTATTGTATAACTTTAAACAATAAATTGAAACTGAAATAGTGTGCTAATTGTGTTGCGTTTTTTAAATTTTGAATGCTTTACTTTGATCAAGCCCCCAAGTAAATTTTATGTTTTTTCGACGAAGCATGTTTATTGGGGCTGATAATTGCCATAATTGTTTTAGAGTCGTCGTATGGTTTTATTTGTAGGTATGCGTCTTTAAGATCGATTTTCGAAAAATGTTGATGGCAACGAATTAGATGAAACAATGATTCGCGTGTAGGCAATGGATATTGCTGAATGTAAATTTTCCAGTTTACAGCTAATTTAAAGTCTCCAAAAATTCTTATGGAGCCATCTGGTTTAGGCGCTAAAACGATAGGTGAAGCCCACTATGAAAATGTTGGCTTCCAAATACCGGCACTAGTGAGTCGTTCGTCTTCTTTTTTGAATTTAGGCATTTGCGAAAATGGTACTTGTCGACTTTAGTAACTTTACTTTGCGTTTGCATTTGGCTTTAAATAAATACTTCCTTTGCAGTTTTTTATCATACCAAGAGCTGGTTGAAACACATCTCGATATTTTTCACGTAACCCATTTACTTCTTTTGTTTCGTTTACGGTGAGGTTATTTTTTGAATGGCGTAACCAAAGTCTTTAAATAAATCAAAACCAAACAGATTGTTTCCATTTTCTATATCGACGAATACGATACGATAACGAATATCACTTTTCTTGCTTTTTACGGAGCTTGACATTCACGCAGCACAGGAATTAGATTTTTATCAAAACTGAGTAATGTTTTTTTAGACTTATGCAATTGGAGGCTGTTTAATTGTTTGTATGTATTTAAATTTTTAATAGAAGTGATTGCACCAGAGTCCATCTGAAAAGAAATTAATTTGTTAAAGATTTGTAAATCAAAATTATTTTCATTGTTTTTTATTTTTACTTCGCCAGTTACACTGTATATTGTTTTATTTTATTTAAACACTTATTTTCGTAACTGGAATTGTTTTTGTAACTTGTTTTTTGTTTTGACATGCAAACTGGTGATATATGCTCTTTCTTACCGCACTTGTTGCACACTGCATTTCTGAACTTGCAGTTTTCACGTGTATGTGTGTGTCCACTGCCAGAACATGATTTAAATTTTATCGTATTGCTGTTGTTGAGCACTTGTTTTTTTTGCCGTGTGATCGAAGAGAATTCACTGGTATTTCTCTTTCATTTACTTCATTTATTAGATTTGATTTTCTGTCCCTTTTTCTTTTATTGCGGCTACTGTTTTCGTTGTAGCTTCATACGACTCTGCTATAAGCAAGACGTCGCACAGTGGTACGACCCCATACATATTGAGGAAAAAAACAGGAGTAATCGGAGGATCACCTATTTTGGCTCGAGATTAAGAAAAATTCGAAAAATGGGCGTGGTCGGTTACTCAACTTAGAAAGTGCTACAAAATAGGTTTCAATACAGATATTGAACTGAAATTTTGGTCATTTATATCTGAAGAGATATAGATACTGTGCTGTGAAAATGGGTGTGTTCGGTGAACTTTCTCGCCCACTTCCCATATAAACTGAAGTGTGGAAAGTGCTTCAAAATGGGTTTCAATATAGAGATTGAACTGAATTTTTGGTTATTTATATCTGAGAAGATACAGAAATTGTGTTGGGCATGGTTTAACAATTATTTTGCCCACATTTCACAGTTTAAAAAAGTTTCCTGAATTCATGAGGATTCACGAAATATAATATAATAAATCATAATGTGTATAGTAAATATTTCTAAATATTTTCATTTAAGTATAAATAAAATGAGTTCAATATAATCAAACATTTAATTCATCAACTTTCATTTCTTTAACTACATCATCTAGTTCCAAAATCTGTTTACGAGGTTGACGTCTTATACTACTTATGAAAGGATCAGATGATGCAAGCAGACGATGGAAAACATCAGTATTTGTTGAAGTTCTATTGCACTTTCTAGAAGACATCAACCTATACTTTCTGTAATCTTTATTACACGGTTCTTCTGCTTCCTCGGAGAGCATACCAATAGGGAGTACTGCTGCATCAATTATGTCCTTTCCATGTATAAGTATTTTATGGACAGTAACAGGCATGAAGTACCAGTTATATTTTTTAACAAATAGTTTAGCTGTATCCCACGCAAATTTTTTAAACTTGTCAGTATCAATTTTTTGGCCACATGTTATTATCTGAAGAACAATACGAAAGCGATCTATAAGTTCTTCATCAACTACTGTTATATCAGCAACGACTGTAGGGTTGGAAAAGAAACGCCTTGAGGTATTCCCATGGCTCGAAGACCCAGTTCCTTGTTGCACAGCATCCACTCGCATGCCCATTCGTTCTTTGAATGCCGTCTGAATTCGATGCTTATTTTCTTGTTTTAAAATCTTATTTCTAGCTTCGATTGCAGACCACTTTTCAAAAGATATGTTATAAGAAACATGGAGTATGCATTCCATTAATTTTATTCGAGCGTGTAATGATGAAATGCCCAATTTACAAGCCTCACTATCAACAGCTCTCCTTGAAATTGTGTCCAAATTGTTCATTTCGGAGGGTTTCGCTTTTCAAATATAACATACGGCTGCTGATGCAGTATTTGTCACTATTTGGGCCGCTTTGCCATCCATCATTGTGAAAACCAAGTTGTGTTTAATATTGAATTCTCTGCCGCATACTAGAATCTCCGTATTCCGCAAAGCAATAATATCCGACTTCATTTTCTCAACAACTGTTAAGAAATTGGACGACAGTATCTCATTGATGATTGACTTTTATTACGCCAATATTCCTCTTCAGTGGTTGATTGCAAACTTAAAGGCACCATCGATACCAATAGCAAATTCCTGTCGCTTACATTAGATGGCAAACTCTGATTGTACTCTACATGAGGAGCCATCGCAACCCCACATAGACGTAAGAGTGCATTTCAAATTTGTGATAGCATTAACATTTTCATCGGAAAAACTTTCAAAAATACGTTTTGTCGTATGATCCATCAAACTTTGCAAGCTAACAGAGGCTTCCTTTTCTGATATTCGAATATTATCAGGATAACATTTTTTCTTTTCATTTAATACCTAGGTGGTAAAATATAAGGTGGTAAAATATCATATCCTTCTCCTTGGAGAACATTTTTTATTGTTTCGTACTGATATCTTGTTAACTCTGCATCCATCATTAATGCTAGCGCAGTTGACGAAGGAATATGTGATTGTGATTTTATTTCTGCGCCCACTACGCAGTCGTGTACCCTGTAGAGTAGCTGTTTTGCACGCCACCCCCTGGGATTCTAGTATGATTTCCTGGTCTCCGCAGCTGATTTTTGTTCCATGTTTTGACAAAAAATCGAGACCGAGGAGGAGGTTGTCTGTTGAGTCAGGCGTTGTTAATAGTTCCAGCTTGCAGGTCCTCTTTCCAAGTTTGATATCCACTGCTAACGCCTCTGAGATATCCCTCGTATGTCTGTCTGCCATACGTACTCTTAAGAATGCACCCTACTGGTGATTGCGCGTATTTTGTGGGCAAGACGTTCCGCTATGAAGCTTCGGGTGGCTCCGGTGTCAATGGTGACTGTGGTGGTGTGGGTGCCAATGGAGACAGTGGCACAGATGCGCTGCCCATCGCAGTGCAACGCACTTACTGTTGATGAGGCCGGTTGTTTGTGTGCTGTGTCGGGCCTCCTTCCTGACGACAGCCTTGCTAGTTTTACGCTTTTGCTCTCCAGCACTCAACAGTCCAGCTTGCCACAGTTCCAACAGAATGAAACTTGTGCGTTACGGCAGTACCGTGCGACGTGCCCTTTCTGCCCGAATCGCCGACATGCAGTACGTACGTCTGTCGAGTGTCGGCAGGGCTCTGCCGGCTTCGCGTCTCTCGTTGCATTGTACGTTCGGTTCTGGTCTGTGGAATAGGTACTCTGGTCTGTGGCATAGACTCTGGGTGTATCGTGGTCGCTCCATATGCTCTCCAAGTCTACAGCTATACTCACTAACTCATGCAACGTCATAAAGTATTTTCTCCGCACGTGCAATTGGTACTCTTCCAAGTTGTTCTTGAATATCCGTTCGAAATTTTGCTCTTCAGAATATCCAGCTTGTCGCATGAGATCTTGGATTTCTACCACATATTGTGTAAATAGCTCGCGGGGCTTCTGTCGTCGCTGGCGAATCTCGTCATCCAGTTCCTCACAGTTCCTAGCGATTAAAATAAAAAATTTCAAAAAAACTTTCTTGAACGCACCCCAGTTGCTCCACGCTCGATTGTTGTTCCTATACCATAACAGTTTCCGTTCCTTCAATAGTTCCGGAATGGTACGTGGAAGCATGTTTTTGTTGAGCCCGTTCACTTCTGATAGTTCCTGCACTCGTTCAAGAAACGCCAGCTGGTGACGGCCGCCGTCGAACCTAATCCTCCATTTTCTTACATGACCAAATACCACTGAATATAGACGGTTTCCACTCCGGGGGAAATCCAGCGTCACACTATATGAGGTGTCATGCAGTAGTCAGGGTTATTCGTACCTAAATGGCAACAGCGTAGCCCTCCTTGTGTCCACTGTGTCACTGGCACTCTCCGTTTTCTTTGCGCCATGGGGTGTCCTGCAGCTCATACTCGTACCCGGTGACAAACTCCTTATATGTCGTGCCTCCAGTGCAGCCAATCGAAGTTCCTGTTCCAAGCTCAGCACAGCGCCGCTAATCCATTCCGTCAATCTCTTACGGAGCTCTTCCACTGTGCCTGTGGTATCTTGCACGAACTCGGCGAATTGGTCTTTCCGTAGAGAATACACGCAACACATTTTCACCATCCTGTGTTGATTGAGCCGTTGATTATGGCAAACGTGTTAAATGCGATGAATTTAACCGTGTTTCTTTTTCAAGTCCCTGATCGGGCGCCACCGTAACAACTTAATTTGGCTGGGGTAAAAACTCAGCGGGTAACAAGGTCGCTTACAGACATTTATATATTTGTGCGTAGTAGGTTTTGTATGCGTTACTTCTCTATTTATTTTTATTTCACGTATAATTATTGTATTGTTTTGTATCAACTATACCAGACCAAAGCGGTAAGGACCATAAACGCCTGGCTCTGTCTCGTGAGTGTGTTAGTCCCAGGGCGATTCGGAAAGGACCAGAAACGTCTGGCTCTGTCTGGTTTTTGTTAAAGTATGTCCCAACAATGATCAATGTGTATTACTACTTAGCATTATTGCTGCTGCCGAAGATGCCTTTGTCGAATGTTGAGGCCATGGTGATCGCTGTGCTAGTCAGATCGGAAGAGAACTCTGTACGATGCGTCTGCGTTGGGTGATGCTGGATCAAAGAGATCTTAATGCCCAGGCCACTCTGCTTATAAAGCGAAAGCTGCCACCGAGATCAGTGCATCGTGTTGTTGTAGGTGGACCGTTGTGTGGGCCAATCGCCGTTGGACTGCTTCGCCGGTGTTCATTGTTGTTGTGGGCCAATTGTCCTTCAGCGATCTTCGAATACTGTTGGTCAACCACCGTGCTGCAATACATCCAATTGACCCGAGTGTTGTTGAAGCAGTCAGCGCGGCTCGAAACCGCTGGTGGTGGTTGTAGTGTGATTATTGTCGTATTGTGGTTGTTGTCTGGGAGTAAATAATTATTTTTGTACTTTGTACCCGTGGTCGGTTGACCTGTACACCACTTTCGCGTGTGGCTTTGGCGCTCTGCCATCAGCTGCTGTATTTAAACTGTTTTTCTGTTATTTTGTTTTTTAACTTCGCTCGCGGCTTCTCTCTTAATTTTTGACAACGAGACTCTCCGGAAAGCATTTACCTCTTTAATGTACATCGGTACTATGATGCAAAGAAACTGGGAAATGAATCTTGGGTTGCACCTACTTATATATACACAGAATACAATATGATTGCTGCCATTATTTTCCTCACCGACAATAACAAATCAATTTTAAATTCCCCTCTTGTCATAAGCAATCTGGAGAGTTTTTTTTATATAAATCACTATTTGGGGTTGTCGTTCGTTAAGATTTTAATACTATTCTCTCTCCAAAAAGTAGCAAATTAAATATCGTCACTAATTATTTTGATTAATAATTTTGATCATTAGTAATATTAGGTACACTACTCTATATTCTATTATGATAAATTTATTAAAACTATTAGTTAATTCCCATATTAATTTATAATTGTTTTGTTTATTTATTCTTTTTATTGAACTTATGCCAGCAAAACTACAAAGAATTTAAGAAAATATTTATCTATCAGCATTAAAGTATGTCGTTAAACTATGAAACTTTAATTTAAATGTAGTAATAAATATGAAAGAAAAAAGAGCAACCATATTTAATTAAATAAATGTCATATACGTATTTGTTTTTGTTTTTAATCAACTATTTTTGGGAAGAAATAAAAAAACTGATAAGCACACACCTCACTCATTTTGCATTTAACGCACAAATATCACTACACTTAGAGCTGGCGATATGAATATCGCAAAGTATTTTGCAAATACATTTACACCACACTTACAGAAACAGTACCTTGCGATAACTACGTAAAAGGGTTGTATTGAGCGATATAATTCATATCGCAAAGATACAGAAACGGACTGCTGAGCAATTCATTAAATTGTATGAATTTTGACATTGTATTGAGTATAGCAATGTAGATATTTTTGATATTTTGATTAGTTAACAAGTAACTACAAAAATATCCATATTTATGCATACATATGCATAAATAGAATTCTTAATCTTCTTTAGTGAAAAAAATGATGTTAGCGGCTACATTAATTGCTTTGGCAACTGACCAAAGGAACATGTTATGTGGCCCATAGACGATACATCATGATCATAATCATATTTAATAGTATGTGTGAAAAAGAGAGAAAATATGCATGTATGTGTCATACAGACATGATCGCGCTGTGATCACTGACTGACCGTCGAAAATCTAAATCATTTAGATTTTGAGGGGAAATTTTATTACGATGTTGATCATAATGTATGGATGATCGTCGTTTCTGGGCAATTTACATGCAAATTTTGCTCATTTGAGTTTGACTGCCAACGTGTGAAGATGTGTGCGGATAAAAATAATAAAAATGCGTTTCTGCTGGAGTCCCTTGAATGTTATTGTACTATTTTTTTTGTACCTTTCTTTCATTCAAAATCGTTCTTTTATTTTTTTTACAATTTTTCCTTGCACAGTACAAGCGCTAGCGCACACAAAACTTCGTCATCCGACAGAGACATGATAGCCTCACTCAACGACGACTATGAACAAATGATGATCTTCGATTTTGATCACTCGTCTGTGGCAGAGCTTCATTCAACACGTACACGAATGAGTATGATCATGATGTATCGTCTATGGGCCGCATTACGAGTTCATAGAGGCCATTTAAGGGATGCAACCGACCCATTCCATTTACCAGAAGCTCGATTTTACGAGCTTTTTCGTTTTAAAAAAGAAGCTGCAATTGCTCTGTTGAGTGAAATAAGTCCTTTCATGAAAAATGGAGAGAGAGCAACTTTTGTTCCAAAGGCACTAGGAATGACTGCAGCACTGCATTACTATGCAACAGGATCGTTTTTAAGAGATTGTTAATTGCATTAACAGTTGATGTGCAAACCTCATGCAAAACTTTTAATGCATAACATCTTCTTTTGCATACAATTAGGCTTGTGTTAAGCAAACCTTGCCAGCTTAACGATGGAATTTGCATTGTTGACAAAAACTCCAATATATACTACATCAGCGAAGGCATTGCACTGGATGAAACATGATATCAAGTGCAATACGCTGAGAAACTCAATTCAAGGCCAGCTTGCAAATTTGTCAATAATGCATATTTCATGGTTATGCTGTCAATTCAACCTAATATGTATAGCCAAATTATATGTAATATATGTATATAGAAAATGAATAAATACCCACGATTGGCACATCCAAAAGTCAGTCAATCAGTAAGAGTTAACTGTGAGTCTTTTCATTTTAACTTAACATTGATTGATTCTCCTTCTCCGACACCAAGGTTTATGTGCCTGTTGTCAAACCCACCATCAACTCGGTACAAGCACCGCTGTTGATATTAGGTCCTTTTTCAACGATACCAAGGTTTACGTGCCTGGTATCAACTTTATAATCAACTCGGTACAAGAACCGTTGTTGAAATTCAGCTGTTAAATTTAGTTTAACATTTTGGTGACCCCGACGTTTGCAACCTTCTGAGTATCAGACGGAAAGGATAACTGGTTCAAGTGCCAAGTATCCATCGATCCACTGATCATTGAAACATCCTTCAGTAGGCAGCAAACAGCTACCAACGTAGTATCCACATTCATCAATCAAGTCCTAAGCTAGTAACCTGCAGAAGACTTCAGACATCATATACATCATCAAGCTATCAAGTGTCCTGTAACCAGCAGACGACAACAATCAAGTCAGCATTAGCCGGTAACCAGCAGACGACAACAACGAATCCTGCACATAGCATTCAAAAACACTATACGTCAGCATCATGGGAATGGATGAACTATCATTGAGGCAAGATGAACTTGCACTGGCTCTACAAAAAGCTATAACCAATTACAAGAAGGCGCCACAAGAGCGCAGAACAATAGATGTCATAACAACAAAAGCCAAGGAGCTGGATGAATTGTGGGTACAGTTTGACAAACTCGACAATACCATCCGCGACCAACATGGCAAGGAAGTCGACCACCCATATTTCGTGAAGGATTTACACACTGCCATTCGCACGAAATACCGAGAAGCACGCCATGGGATGGACAGAGCAGTACAGGCCATCAAACGTCTCCAGGCAGCATCAACCTCAAAGGCTGCACCGGAGGTACTCAAAGCAGTACGGTGGCCGCAGCCAGCCACCAGACAAAGCGAATCAAGCACCGTGATAGCTGCCCCCAGAAGTCCGTGAAGTCAGCTATGCTCACTAATTGACAAACAAAAGAAGTCAATAGACACAGCTAGCAAACTACTTAGCCAAGTGCTTAATAGTGTGACACAACAAACGTCGCACTATTATGCAATGCAGGCGAAGACAGTAGAAACGCATTGGAAATCTGCCCAGGACCTGCACCAAAGGATCTGGTTATCTGATGAGCCCAGCTCATACGACTACGAGGGTTTTGCCCAGATTGAGCAAGAAATCACTGCACAGATTGTGCAGCTTCAAGATATGGCTCGAGAATCAGCGGCATCAATTATGCAAGCCTCTCCAACAGCAGTCAACAGGCAAACAGCCAATATGACGACATCAGGTCTAAAACTTCCCAAGGTTGAACTACCAAAATTCGATGGCAGCTACCACAAGTGGAGGCAGTTCCACGATCTATTTATGGAGTTGGTCGACAAACAACCAATTCCAGCTTGCCAAAAGATGTGGTTCTTGAAGTCCAGTTTATCCGGTCAGGCGGAAGGACTAATTCGGCACTTCACAGCATCGGCAAATGATTATGAGGCTGCATGGGCAGTGGTCAAGGATCGATATGAAATCCCTCGGCTGCTGATAAACGCAACGTTAAGCAGACTGCTCTCCCAACCGACAATCAACAACGATCAGGCATCAGCGATTAAGTTCCTCCACGACACTACCAAGGAGTGCATCATGACTCTACAAGGTCTAGGAGTGAGCAGCTGGGACTCCATTCTGCTGTACATATTAACCCAAAACCTGCACAAAACCACTCACGCATTATGGGAGCAATCCTTAAAACAGCCGAAGGAGATACCATCTGTAAACGAATTCCTGAAATTCCTTGAACTTAGATTCCAGTCATTGGAAGCTTTAGGAGGAAGACTCAACAAGGATGCGGCAGAGCAAGGGCGACCAAAGCCCTACCAGGCGTTAAGTGTTTCAGTGCCAACAGGTCCAGCATGCATCACATGCAACCAACATCATGCGCTATTTCAATGTCAAGATTTTCTCAAAATGACACCAAGTCAGCGGTTAAACACAGTCCAAAAAGCAAACTACTGTGTAAACTGTCTGAAAGGTGGGCACAATGCCAAATCTTGCTTGTCAGGCAACTGCACCAAATGCAATAGAAAACACAACACGTTGTTGCATCTAGAAGCACGGGAGCAGACCACAAGAGGAAGCCGATCAACAGCAATCAATTTAAAATCAACTACAGCTCTTTCCAATACCGCAGTGGCATCAGCAGCCACCGACATCATGCCTACATATCGAAGTTGTTATGTCTTGTTGGGAATAGCTAAAATCAGAATAACAGCTGCGAATGGAGAATCGGGTGAATTTAGACCCATTCTCGACTCAGGATCACAAATCAACATCGTCTCCGAGCGTGTCATTAAAAGACTAGGCATATATCCAATCGAAGCTTCGTTGTGCATTGAAGGTATTGGGAATGCCCAAAGAAGAGCTACGCACCGCGCTAATATGAAACTGGAATCTCGAACAAGCAACTTTGCAGCCGACTTCGAGGCATTTGTGCTGCCAAGCATTGTTCCAACTCAACCAGCTCAGCAGCTAAACGTTACAAAATGGCCGATTCCTAAGGGTGTCCAACTGGCCGATCCGGACTTTCATCAACCAGGAAAAATCGATGTTCTCTTGGGCGCAGAGCTGTATTACGACCTCATAGAAATGGGCCAAATCAAACTTTCCTCTGAGCTCCCAGTCATGCAAAACACAACGCTTGGTTGGGTGATAAGTGGAAAAATTGGCCAAAGCTCAACAAAAACAGCAACATGTGGAGTCTACACTGGTCAGGAGAATGGTTCCCTCAACGACACTCTTGAAAAATTCTGGCAACTTGAAGGATGTGATTCACCGAGCTGTAAGTTTACAACCGCCGAGCGTCGCTGTGAAGAACATTTTCTGCAAAATTATCAACGTGATATCAATGGGCGCTTCATAGTGAAATTGCCGTTGCAAACCACTCCAAACCAACTGGGAGAATCGCAGAAGTTAGCTCTGCAACGGTTCATGACAATTGAACGAAAAATGATAAAGATTCCTGAATTCAAGGCCCAATATGTAGCCTTCATGCGAGAATACGAGAAGCTTGGTCATATGGAAGAGATTGATATAACTAGCATCAAGAGTTCCCACTACTTTCTTCCACATCATGCCGTTTTGAAGCCAGACAGCTCAACGACAAAGCTAAGAGTCGTATTCGATGCTTCAGCCAAAACATCAACAAATGTCTCTTTAAACAATCTTCTGGCAACAGGACCAACTATCCAGGAAGATGTGTTCACTATTCTTTTGCGTTTCCGGCTCCCTCGATTTGTCTTTACAGCCGACATTGAAAAGATGTATCGACAAGTGCGAGTAGATAAAGACGATCAAAAGTTCCAACTTATCTGGTGGAGAGAGGATCCCTCACATCCCATGAAGTGTTATCAGCTCACGACCGTCACCTACGGTACAACATCTGCACCGTATTTGGCTATCCGCACACTTCAGGCTCTGGCTGACGATCAAGCCAACAAATATCAACTAGGAGCAGAAGTCGTAAAATCCAATTTTTATGTCGATGATGTGTTGAGCGGATCTGATCATCTCTCCACTGCATGTGAAATACAGCGGCAACTTCGACTCATGCTTAGTTCCGCGGGTTTCAATTTACGGAATATATATATATATATATATATATTCATTTACAAAACTCCGCAGAATGCACATATTTATATACTGCTTTCTGCTTTGGTATTTCATAATTTGACTAATACATTGTAATTTGCCTGGAATATATTTTGTATTCATTCGATTTTTAGTTATGAATTGAAATTAAAATGCCCTCAAAAATAGTAGTACATAACATTTATATAATTAAATATACGTACAGAATTGTGTTGCTTTTTTCTCTTATATTTATTACTAAACATTTAAAATAAGTTTAACAACATAGTTTAATGATAATAGATAAATATTTTCTTACAATAGATAAATATTTTCTTAAATTTTTTGTACTTTTATTGGTATTAAGTTCATTAAAAAGAATAAACAAGCCAAAAAAATTAAAATTCCGCGGGTTTCAATTTACGGAAATGGTGCGCGAATCACCCAAGGTTACTAGAAGAAATTCCAGTCACGGACCGCGAAGTAAATATGGAATTCGGTGACACACTGGACGACAACATCAAAACAATGGGATTGATTTGGAGCCCTTCTAATGATGACTTTAAGGTCAAGGTTGGTGTAGTAGAATCCGGTAGGATAACAAAGCGTTCAGCCTTAGCAGATATTTCACGTATTTTCGATCCCCTTGGCTTCGTCGCGCCAGTTACGACCACAGCAAAAGTATTCCTTCAACAACTATGGAAACTTAAAATAGACTGGGACACAGAACTTCCAGCACCACTTCACAAAACATGGCTAACCTTCAAAAAGGACTTGCAGAAGTTAGAAACCATCAGCGTGCCACGCCACGTCTTCAGTCGCACAGTACCCAAGGACCCCCAAGTACACATTTTCGCTGACGCATCAGAACGTGCCTATGGAGCGGTAGCATACATGCGAACACAAGATTCCCAAAACCAGATAATCGTTCGCTTCCTATGCGCGAAATCACGAGTAGCTCCAACAAAGCAAGTAACATTACCAAGACTGGAATTGTGCGCTGCTAAGGTCGCCGTGGAATTGATGCAGAAGCTCCATGAAAGCTCATTCTTCAAAAGCGTTACAACGCATTTTTGGTCTGATTCCACAGCGGTGCTGGGATGGATAAATGCAGAATCAGCACACTACCACACATTCGTGGCAAACCGAATTTCGGCTATTCAGCAAGCAACTAATCCACAACAATGGCGTCACGTGCCGTCCCAAGACAATCCCGCAGATCTGGTAGCAAGAGGCGTGACAGCAGCTAAATTGGTAGACAACCTGTTTTGGCTATATGGACCTAAGTTCCTGCACGGATCTATGACAATTTGGCCACTTCAACCTCCACGAGAACAATGTGCCTTGGAACTCAGGCGGCAGACGAGTGCAGCTCTAACGCTCAATTCGAAAGAGACAACAACTTTCTGGGAAGAAATCAATCACAGGAACTCATTTCGACGCCTGCAAAGAATTGTAGCATATGTCATTCGGTATGTGAAAGTATTAAGAAACAAGGTATCCCACCCTACAATAGCACCAACAGCTGAAGAAATGGAGGCATCATTGACATTCATTGTCAAGGGTACCCAAGGAAGAGCCTTTTACGATGACATTAAAAACTTAGAGCGTCACTCAACTGTCAATAACACTAGCGATATCAGTAATTTGTCACCGTTTATTGATGACCAAGGTATCCTAAGAGTTGGAGCACGGCTAGAAGCATCTAACTTGAGCTATGACGCAAAACATCCCATGTTGCTGCCATATAATGACCATATCTCCAGAATGATTCTCGTCATGATGCATGAGAATAATTTGCATTGTGGTCCACAAGGTTTGCTATCAGCGTCAAGGCAACGATTTTGGATAATAAAAGGAAAAATAATGGCCCGAAACGTTGTACAAAATTGCGTGCGCTGCACCAGATCCAAGCCTAAGTTATTCACTCAAGTGATGGGAAATTTGCCAGCAACCAGAGTCACTCCAGCTCGCCCGTTTGTCCATAGTGGAGTGGATTATTGCGGACCATTTTGGGTGCACTATAAAATTCGTGGAAAGAAGCCACACAAGGCTTACATCGCAGTATTTTCCTGTTTCGCAACAAAGGCAGTTCACCTAGAGGTTGTAACCGAATTGACGACCGAAGCATTTATCGGAGCGCTGAAACGCTTCACGTCTCGCCGCGGACGGTGTGACACTATCTATTGTGACAACGCAACGAATTTCGTCGGCGCAAGTAACAATCTGAAGGAGCTAAACGATGTCATCTTCTCAAACACCTCACAAGAAAATATCACGAGATCATGCAGCGACCGTGGAATAAACTTCAAATTTATTCCTCCTAGAGCTCTACATTTTGGAGGCTTATGGGAAGCAGCTGTTAAATCCGCCAAGCATTTGCTACTACGAAGTGTATCGACGGCATCACTGACCTACGAAGAACTCGAAACCATCGTCGTGGAGATCGAGGGAATTTTGAATTGTCGACCGCTTACTCCAATGTCAACAGATCCAGATGACCTAACAGCGCTAACTCCGGGACACTTCTTGATAGGCGAACCGTTAACTTCACAGATAGATAGGAACATGTCAGAATCCAAGGTATCCCTACAAACTAGATGGAAATTGGTGACACACCTTAAATACGAGTTCTGGAAACGTTGGTCACACGAGTACCTTCACCAACTTCAGCAACGACACAAATGGAAGGGTCCAACTAGCACCATAGAGCCAAATACTATGGTAATCGTCAAAGAAGATAACTTACCAGTGCTCCAATGGCCTCTAGGACGAATTGTTAAGGTGTACAAGGGTGACGATGGCTTAGTAAGAGTGTGCGACGTAAAAACACAAAGGGGCATATTTAAAAGAGCAATTCAAAGACTGGCACCATTATTCTCGGCGGATCATGACGACATCGAAGTAGATCCAGAAGAGCAACCAGTGCCAAAAAGGAGAAGAATAATACCAGCAATCACTAATGGTTTGGCATTGCTACTCACAATAATGATGTTACCAATAATATTGGGATCTCCAGTGCAAGTTTATCGTTTAGGTTCAAAACTTGGCATCCACTTCGAAAATATAGGATCAGTTGCTATTTCATCTACGGAATGGAACTTGCTCGTATACTACGATCTGAAACCATATTGGACAGAAGCATCAACGCTGTTCAACAGTACCAGCACCCTACGTCAACTTTGCCGAAAGATTAAACAAAACTACACTTGTAGTCATCTAACTGACAGCTTCGATCGACTTGAAGGAGAATTGCGTATAGATAATAATATATTAAGAAGCATTCGCAACAGGAGAGGGGCAGTAAATCTCGTTGGAAACCTTGCACATACACTATTTGGCGTGTTAGATTCAGAGTATTCCAAAAAGATGTCAAGGACAATATTAAACGTCAAAGAAAACGAGTCCAATCTGCTACATCTGCTGAAGAATCAAACATCCATCATTGATTCCACCGTCAACATCATAAAGCAGGATCAGATAGTGGTTAAGACAAAATTTGATGAATTTGACCAACAAGTGAATCAAATGTTGAATCAATTGCAGAATGAAGACGAAGAGCTGCAACAATCAAAATTGTTGGAACTATTCAACGCTCTGTCAATTCAACTAACTCTAATCGCAACCGATTTACAACGTACACAGTCAGCTATACTGGATGTTCTCACAGACACTCACCATGGTAAATTCAATCCGCTACTTTTAACTCCCGAGCAATTGCACACCGAAGTTGACAAAATTAAACTCCACCTGCCATCATCATTAGAACTACCTGCAAAACAAGAGGACTTAATACAACTGTATAGGATAATGAATGTCAAGGGAGGACTCACTCAGGACCATGTTGTGTTTAAGATTACATTACCGTTGGTGGAACATGACCGATTTGAACTCTTTCTGCTCATTTCGGTACCAAATTGGATCAACAACACTATGGTGGCAATTGATACATGCACCACCTTTCTGGCCACAAATGCTGCTCGCGATCAATACCTCCGAATTAGCTCCGACGACTTTGCATCATGTGAGCGAATCAATCAAATTGAATACGTATGTTCAAATGTGCCAATCCGGTACAGCTATGAGGCTGAGATGTGTTCCTGCGAAATCAATTTGTTTAACAACAAAACTCAACCAAATTGTAAACTAAAACCTGTGGCCAATAACATTACGTGGCTACCATTGAAGAAAAAAAAATCATAGTTGTGGCCCAGTCTTTTATTAAAAACACAAAAAATCTATCAATTCAAAATCAAAAATTGAAAAACTTTAAATTAAAAAAAAACTTCAAAATCAAAAATAAAACTTCAAAATCATATATAAAAAAAGTTTCAAATCAAAAATAAACAAAAAATTTAAAACTTCAAAAACAAATGTAAAAAAAAAATCAGAAAAAAATTAGTACTCAAAATTAATATCTGCATTTACTAAAGCAGTTTCCAACATGTTTGGTTCCTGTGCAAGAAGCTTCGATGTCACGTGGCTATATATTTCCGACATCGTTTCCGTCGCTTCTGTCAATGGCAACTGTTGTAGCTGCAGCGCAATTGTCTTGGCAAATGAAGTGAAAACATTTTCTGCCTCCACTTGCGCTGCAGAGGCAATTATGGCGTCCACTGCGCTGTCAAATTTGGCCACTGTACGTGATTTTCGGCTCGTCACTTTGCGGAAGCTTGCACTGATTGCAGACAATGATGACTCTACCGGCGAAGATGATTGCAATGGTTTACAGTTGGTTGGCGGCGATGGTGATGGAATTGGTCTTCCAGAAATTTCCTCCATCAATGTTGAATCCATATCTATCGCTTCTGTTGCGACTTCAACACTTTCCTGTTAAATACCCAGTGTTTACAATATATATTAAAGAACAAAAATTTTGCAGCAACTTACCACATTTAGGCAACTTGTTGTTCTTCTCAAAACAACAACAGAATCCAAAAAGCCCATTTCTCAATAATAAAATAATGGAGGCTCATGGATTAATTCTGCCGAGGAACCAGATTTTTTACTGTTTTTCACCCTTTTTTTCTCGGCAAGGTATGCTGTGCGCAGATGTTTAATTTTTCTTTCCGTTTCGCATACATCTCGTTTCATTTCTTTTGCAATTTCTCGCCATGCATTGTTTTTTAAATCTGTCCTCTTATAATTAGGACTTCTGTAGTTCCATATCAATTCGAATTGTCGGTATAAATTAATGACTTTATATATTTCAGTCGCGTACCACTCCATATTTAGATGCTTACACTTTCACACTTGTAGAAAAATGAGAATCGGCTGTCAAACAGCAAAACTGACAGCTCTATTGCCAACTCTATGGTGGCAATACATGGAAAGCAATATGGCATAACATGAATTGCAAACCATGAGCAATGAGCGGTCTCGATTGGCAATTATAGCTAAAATTGACAATGCAATCAATTAAATATTGCCTGTCGAGACGCCCAGTTAAGTAAAATAATGGTTTGTCGGTCTGTAAAAGAAGTTACGTACATCATAGAAGAAAATTTGATGTGCAAATATATTAAATTTCCAACTACATTGGAAAAACAAAACAGAATTAGACGAACGTGAGTAATTTAAAATTGATTTAGTTTGTGCATTTTCATGTGTTGGTCATTTCTTTTACAGCTTTTTTTCTGCTACTGGTTTTCCTGGGTGCATTGGTGCTATTGATTGCACGCAGATAAAAATTAAAAAGCCGACAGCCGATATTGAGAGTTGCTATATTAATTGAAAGGTATATTTTTCAAAAAATGTTCAATTAGTATGCGACTACAACCTAAGCATATTGGCTGGCAATGCACGTTATGGTGGTAGCACCCACGATGCTTTCATATGGGAAACAGTAAGTGTAAGGAGTTTTTGGAAAGATAATATAGCCTTGATATAAACACAAGTTGGCTGATTGGAGATTCGGTATATCCACTACAGCCATGGCTAATGACGCCGTTCCAAAATCCGGAAACGACTGGTCAACAAAATTTTAATTTTTGTCATATTCGGGCCCGAAACTGTGTGGAAAGACTAAATGGGGTCCTAAAAAAAGTATTCTCTTGCTTGTCACATGAACGTGGAGTTCTAGTTAATCCAGCATATGCTGGTTCAATAATTAACGCTTGCTTAACTTTGCATAATTTCAGATTTAAACATAATCTATCTATTCCCGACGTATGTGTGACAACTAATTCATATAGGGAAGCGGAATTTTCCGAAGCATATCGCTCAAACGATAGTATTTTAAATCAAGGAAGAAGGGTTCGGGAGACCATAATACGAAATTATTTCAATTAATATTAAATAACTACATTTCTTGTTTTATTCCATATTTTAATTATTATTTAATTTTTTAATTATATATATACATTTATATTATAAAACATCTTTTTTATTCAATAAAACAAACCTTAATTTCTTGTTGCTCACCCCCGATGCAGTGTTGCGGGTAAAGAACACATTCCATCGCAATGAGCTAGCCGTGGGGACCACACTCGAAGGGGTTCCTAACAATTTTCTGAATCATTTATCTGTACCTTCTTTAAAATACATTTATAATCGGCATAAATTACAAATGGTACATCTACCTTAGACGTAAAAGAAGTAAACATTAAAATATCATCATTCACTTTACCAATTGGCATGGTGGTGACTACTTTGCTGCACCCAGCTTTATGCTTTAGCATAGCATTTTTAGTTCTGGTGTACTGCAAGCAAAAGTTACATAATAGTAGAGCTTTATGTTTAATGTCTGTTGTGACTTAATTAATCTGTAAATTGAAATTCTATAAGTAATAGAACTCTCCAGCTCTCCAGCGAAGCAGCTAGAAGAAGAGCAGCGGCACAACAAAATTAAAGAGGAGTTGCTGAAACAGAAGGTCGAAATAAAAATGAAAATGTTGCAACTACATGACCCATTGCTTTTTTAGATTTTTTATTTTATATATGAATTTTTTATTTTAATTTTTAAGTTTTTTAAGTTTGCTTTTAGAAAGCAAAAATGAACTGAATTTATTTTTAATTTTAAGTTTCCTTTTAAAGGAATGTACTAAATTTTTTTGGTTTGTTGTTATTAAATACAAGGAAACATTGAATATGCTTTATTTTATTTATTTCCTTTAATTGATTTAATGGATTTTTGAGAACTCTAAAAAAAGGAAAGTATGTTACCGCGAATACTACGTGCTATGGAAGCGTGATCGGAGTCACTGCTTTCGTCATCTCCCTCTTCTTGAGAACTTTCGAATTCTAATTCATGCGGGTCTAATTCATCTACCCGGTAGTGTAGACAAATGTTGTGGAGGGCACAAACAACATTTATAATTTGACTAGCTTTCTGTGGGGAGTAATGTAGTTCTCGAGCACCCAATAAACAACGAAATCGGTTCTTTAAAACCCCAATCGTTCTTTCAACTATGTTCCTCGTCTTTGAGTGCCGTATGTTGTAGGTGCTTTCCTGGCTACCTACATTTGCAGATCGATATGGAGTCATTAGCCACGGTTCCAGGGGGTATCCTGCATCACCTGTTAAAAATAAAAACAATTACTATCTGCAATTTACACACACTGTTTTCCGCGAATAAATACCTAATATCCAAGTGTTTCTCTCTCCATCTCGATATTTCCGTTCCAATTGATTCCTCGCTTTGCTTAAACTCCAGATATGCGAATCATGGTTACATCCGGGATATCTTGCGTCAATGCTTCTTATGCGCATTTTGTTATCGCACACCTAAAAACATAAATTCTATTTACGAGCACAGTAAGCATTAAAACGAAATACATACCACCATAGCATTAATGCTCAAAAATCCTTTTCTATTATAATAGCTGAACGCCTCTTCGGATGGTTTTATAATTTTTATATGTGTGCCATCAACACACATACTGACCCCTGGAAAGCCGGCCTTCCCATAAAACTCTAGCTTCGCTTGCGTCTTTTCCTAATCAGTCTGGTCAAATCTTATCCACTGAGAGCAAAGCTTTCGCTGCATTACTTGAAGGAAGTACGATAGCGACTTGGACACTGTGGATTGACCTATCGCAACATTAACATCTGTACCAACTCCGTGTTGGTAGCTTCCTTCTGCAAAGAATCTCAAAGCAGCCACTACTCTGTTAAGCGGTGATAAAGACGTTAACGTATTCGCCCGAGCTTCTTGTGCAAAAGTATCTAACACATATTTAAAGGCGTCTTTATTTAGGCGAAAGTTTTTTGGAATCTGTAAAAGTAAAAAATTATTTAACACATCAATACTTTTTAAACAAATCTCTAACAATTGATCGCTCATCTCGAACGGATTGCAATTGTCTCTCAATTTTCGCTTTTCAAGTCTTCCCTCTGTATTCCGGAGCACGTTGTTCTCCTCATCCAACAAAAACGCCGCTGCTATCGATTCCATTTCTCTTAACTTTAATTTGTGCTACAATGATGCTAAACGCATGAAAATAACACCTCCGGCACAACAAAATTCTTCTCCGGCACAATATTCTTGTCCGCCACAACAACACACTGGTATAGTTTGGCCACAAATACCTTTTACTTATGTTCTGCCTTTTTTTGTATTTCGGTACTCACTGATGTGTTAAATTAGTTAAATTATCAACAATATTTAATTGTCATCTGTTTTCTCACTGAATCACTGTTTTATATGCACTAAATTCAACTTTTTATTAAATTCTTTCCACAATTGACAATATTTGTTGTTTCTATCTCATACGTTTCACAGCAAAGCAGCTGTCTGTGAATACACTCTTGTCTTCCTCTTTTTCTTCCAATTCAGTTTTTAGTTGTAATACCATTTTACGATCGTAACGTAACGGAATGCGGAGACGCAATTGTAATGCAGAATAAAGCTAAATATATCTTTTTTGTAGACTTGGTCAGACTGGAAGTGCGCTGTAAAAAAACAGCAGGCAGAAACTAAAAGGTTTCAAAGTTGAACTGGCAATCTACCTGCGGGCGAAGGACCTGCACCGCTGGAAGAAATTGACGGAGAACTTTTATAGTTCATCCCATCAGCAATGGTGGAGGGAGACGGCAGAACGAAAGAAGCGGGCTTTACAGAAGTAATGTGGTTATATGGTTAATAAAATATAGTTTATACATATAAATAATAATTCTAGTTGCAAACAAGAGTCGCCAATGACGAGGAAGATGAAAAGGAGGTAACATACACTGCAAAGCCAGCGCCATATCCAAAACCTTAGATCCCACGAGCCCAAAATAGCACATTCAGCAGCTCCTTTGCTGAAATTAAAGAATACATTAAGGAGCAAAATGAAAAACAGAGAGAATTCAATAATACACAAAAAAAATTATTAACAGAAATATTGGAAACACTCGAAAGAAACACTTGGAAACACAAGTCGATCGATGAATCTTTGAAACCAGCTGTATTGGAGAATTGAGTGTTTGTTTTATTGAATAAAAAATATGTTTTATAATATAAATGTATATATATAATTAAAAAATTAAATAATAATTAAAATATGGAATAAAACAAGAAATGTAGTTATTTAATATTAATTGAAATAATTTCGTATTATGGTCTCCCGAACCCTTCTTCCTTGATTTAAAATACTATCGTTTGAGCGATATGCTTCGGAAAATTCCGCTTCCCTATATGAATTAGTTGTCACACATACGTCGGGAATAGATAGATTATGTTTAAATCTGAAATTATGCAAAGTTAAGCAACCGTTAATTATTGAACCAGCATATGCTGGATTAACTAGAACTCCACGTTCATGTGACAAGCAAGAGAATACTTTTTTTAGGACCCCATTTAGTCTTTCCACACAGTTTCGGGCCCGAATATGACAAAAATTTAAATTTTGTTGACCAGTCGTTTCCGGATTTTGGAACGGCGTCATTAGCCATGGCTGTAGTGGATATACCGAATCTCCAATCAGCCAACTTGTGTTTATATCAAGGCTATATTATCTTTCCAAAAACTCCTTACACTTACTGTTTCCCATATGAAAGCATCGTGGGTGCTACCACCATAACGTGCATTGCCAGCCAATATGCTTAGGTTGTAGTCGCATACTAATTGAACATTTTTTGAAAAATATACCTTTCTATTAATATAGCAACTCTCAATATCGGCTGTCGGCTTTTTAATTTTTATCTGCGTGCAATCAATAGCACCAATGCACCCAGGAAAACCAGTAGCAGAAAAAAAGCTGTAAAAGAAATGACCAACACATGAAAATGCACAAACTAAATCAATTTTAAATTACTCACGTTCGTCTAATTCTGTTTTGTTTTTCCAATGTAGTTGGAAATTTAATATATTTGCACATCAAATTTTCTTCTATGATGTACGTAACTTCTTTTACAGACCGACAAACCATTATTTACTTAACTGGGCGTCTCGACAGGCAATATTTAATTGATTGCATTGTCAATTTTAGCTATAATTGCCAATCGAGACCGCTAATTGCTCATGGTTTGCAATTCATGTTATGCCATATTGCTTTCCATGTATTGCCACCATAGAGTTGGCAATAGAGCTGTCAGTTTTGCTGTTTGACAGCCGATTCTCATTTTTCTACAAGTGTGAAAGTGTAAGCATCTAAATATGGAGTGGTACGCGACTGAAATATATAAAGTCATTAATTTATACCGACAATTCGAATTGATATGGAACTACAGAAGTCCTAATTATAAGAGGACAGATTTAAAAAACAATGCATGGCGAGAAATTGCAAAAGAAATGAAGCGAGATGTATGCGAAACGGAAAGAAAAATTAAACATCTGCGCACAGCATACCTTGCCGAGAAAAAAAGGGTGAAAAACAGTAAAAAATCTGGTTCCTCGGCAGAATTAATCCATGAGCCTCCATTATTTTATTATAGAGAAATGGGCTTTTTGGATTCTGTTGTTGTTTTGAGAAGAACAACAAGTTGCCTAAATGTGGTAAGTTGCTGCAAAATTTTTGTTCTTTAATATATATTGTAAACACTGGGTATTTAACAGGAAAGTGTTGAAGTCGCAACAGAAGCGATAGATATGGATTCAACATTGATGGAGGAAATTTCTGGAAGACCAATTCCATCACCATCGCCGCCAACCAACTGTAAACCATTGCAATCATCTTCGCCGGTAGAGTCATCATTGTCTTCAATCAGTGCAAGCTTCCGCAAAGTGACGAGCCGAAAATCACGTACAGTGGCCAAATTTGACAGCGCAGTGGACGCCATAATTGCCTCTGCAGCGCAAGTGGAGGCAGAAAATGTTTTCACTTCATTTGCCAAGACAATTGCGCTGCAGCTACAACAGTTGCCATTGACAGAAGCGACGGAAACGATGTCGGAAATATATAGCCACGTGACATCGAAGCTTCTTGCACAGGAACCAAACATGTTGGAAACTGCTTTAGTAAATGCAGATATTAATTTTGAGTACTAATTTTTTTCTGATTTTTTTTTTACATTTGTTTTTGAAGTTTTAAATTTTTTGTTTATTTTTGATTTGAAACTTTTTTTATATATGATTTTGAAGTTTTATTTTTGATTTTGAAGTTTTTTTTTAATTTAAAGTTTTTCAATTTTTGATTTTGAATTGATAGATTTTTTGTGTTTTTAATAGAAGACTGGGCCACAACTATGATTTTTTTTTCTTCAATGGTAGCCACGTAATGTTATTGGCCACAGGTTTTAGTTTACAATTTGGTTGAGTTTTGTTGTTAAACAAATTGATTTCGCAGGAACACATCTCAGCCTCATAGCTGTACCGGATTGGCACATTTGAACATACGTATTCAATTTGATTGATTCGCTCACATGATGCAAAGTCGTCGGAGCTAATTCGGAGGTATTGATCGCGAGCAGCATTTGTGGCCAGAAAGGTGGTGCACGTATCAATTGCCACCATAGTGTTGTTGATCCAATTTGGTACCGAAATGAGCAGAAAGAGTTCAAATCGGTCATGTTCCACCAACGGTAATGTAATCTTAAACACAACATGGTCCTGAGTGAGTCCTCCCTTGACATTCATTATCCTATACAGTTGTATTAAGTCCTCTTGATTTGCAGGTAGTTCTAATGATGATGGCAGGTGGAGTTTAATTTTGTCAACTTCGGTGTGCAATTGCTCGGGAGTTAAAAGTAGCGGATTGAATTTACCATGGTGAGTGTCTGTGAGAACATCCAGTATAGCTGACTGTGTACGTTGTAAATCGGTTGCGATTAGAGTTAGTTGAATTGACAGAGCGTTGAATAGTTCCAACAATTTTGATTGTTGCAGCTCTTCGTCTTCATTCTGCAATTGATTCAACATTTGATTCACTTGTTGGTCAAATTCATCAAATTTTGTCTTAACCACTATCTGATCCTGCTTTATGATGTTGACGGTGGAATCAATGATGGATGTTTGATTCTTCAGCAGATGTAGCAGATTGGACTCGTTTTCTTTGACGTTTAATATTGTCCTTGACATCTTTTTGGAATACTCTGAATCTAACACGCCAAATAGTGTATGTGCAAGGTTTCCAACGAGATTTACTGCCCCTCTCCTGTTGCGACTGCTTCTTAATATATTATTATCTATACGCAATTCTCCTTCAAGTCGATCGAAGCTGTCAGTTAGATGACTACAAGTGTAGTTTTGTTTAATCTTTCGGCAAAGTTGACGTAGGGTGCTGGTACTGTTGAACAGCGTTGATGCTTCTGTCCAATATGGTTTCAGATCGTAGTATACGAGCAAGTTCCATTCCGTAGATGAAATAGCAACTGATCCTATATTTTCGAAGTGGATGCCAAGTTTTGAACCTAAACGATAAACTTGCACTGGAGATCCCAATATTATTGGTAACATCATTATTGTGAGTAGCAATGCCAAACCATTAGTGATTGCTGGTATTATTCTTCTCCTTTTTGGCACTGGTTGCTCTTCTGGATCTACTTCGATGTCGTCATGATCCGCCGAGAATAATGGTGCCAGTCTTTGAATTGCTCTTTTAAATATGCCCCTTTGTGTTTTTACGTCGCACACTCTTACTAAGCCATCGTCACCCTTGTACACCTTAACAATTCGTCCTAGAGGCCATTGGAGCACTGGTAAGTTATCTTCTTTGACGATTACCATAGTATTTGGCTCTATGGTGCTAGTTGGACCCTTCCATTTGTGTCGTTGCTGAAGTTGGTGAAGGTACTCGTGTGACCAACGTTTCCAGAACTCGTATTTAAGGTGTGTCACCAATTTCCATCTAGTTTGTAGGGATACCTTGGATTCTGACATGTTCCTATCTATCTGTGAAGTTAACGGTTCGCCTATCAAGAAGTGTCCCGGAGTTAGCGCTGTTAGGTCATCTGGATCTGTTGACATTGGGGTAAGCGGTCGAGAATTCAAAATTCCCTCGATCTCCACGACGATGGTTTCGAGTTCTTCGTAGGTCAGTGATGCCGTCGATACACTTCGTAGTAGCAAATGCTTGGCGGATTTAACAGCTGCTTCCCATAAGCCTCCAAAATGTGGAGCTCTAGGAGGAATAAATTTGAAGTTTATTCCACGGTCGCTGCATGATCTCGTGATATTTTCTTGTGAGGTGTTTGAGAAGATTATTTTGCCCCGCATCTGCCGATACGGGGCAAAATATTATATGTGTAAAATTTGTATCTAGTATTTGTAAGAAATCAGTTATGAAAAATAAGTATAGGTCCAGTAATAGTTTAAACACCAGATTATTTAACTGCGATCGAGTTTCAAATATTTTTATTAATGAATCCCTTTCTTTTAGGACCAGATCCCTTTTTAATGAATGCCAAAAATTAAAAAAAGATAAGAATTTTAAGTATCTATGGGTTAGTAATGGTAGAGTTTTAATGCGCAAAAAGGAAGGTGACAATGCTTTGGTAATTAACTCATATGAGGATCTTAATAAAATATTTTAAGTCATCTTTATTAGTTTTTACTATTCTCTGAATTATGGAAAATTGTGATCCTCATGTAAATTTATTTAATATTCCACTTGCGCTCTGTAAAAATTTTAATTTTAATGACAATTTATCTAACCCAATCAACACAAATAGTTTTTATGTAATTCATCAAAATATAAGAAGTTTAAGAAAAAATTTTGATAATTGCATACTGCATCTTGAGTCATTTGTTGATAAGCCTGTCTTCATTTTTTTAACTGAAATTTGGATTTATGATTATGAATCATCTTTATATAATATTCCGGGATATAAAACTTATACAAACTGTAATAATGATTATGGAGCTGGAGGAGTGGCTGTTTTTGTAAAGGAGGAATATAAATGTGATTTTTGTTCTTTTAATTTCAAAAGTTCTGATGTGGTGAACATTTCTTGTTTAATTGATAACCTAAGATACTCATTCTTTTGTATCTATAGATTTCACGATACTTTAAGTAATGATATATTTTTCGGAGATTTGGATGTCTTTTTGTCAAATGTTAAATCCGATAGTGTTATTCTGCTAGGTGATATTAACATAAACCTTCTACAGAATTCATCTCTGGTTGATAAATATTTATTCTTGCTCTCGGCGTATGGTCTTGAATCGTGCATTAATTCACCCACACGTATTACAGACAACTCTATTACATGTATTGACCACATTTTTGTGCGAGTAAATAAATCAAGTAATATTTCTTTAAGCAGCTCTGTTGCTGATTTAAATTTTTCTGATCATTGCATGACGTGTATACGTTTCGAAAATGTTGTTTTACCGGGCAAAGCACCTCTGCAGCTTGAAAAGGTGTTCAATAAAACTGACTTTGTATCATTGAATAATAAACTAATATTTGAATCTTGGGATAATGTTTACTACGAGCAAAATCCATCAAAGTCATTTAATATGTTTTTTAATATTTTAGTTGATCACGTTAACTCGTGTACTTCAGTTTTAAAAAATCGCGTTTCCAAGTTAAAAAAATTAAAACCCTGGATGTCTGCTGATCTATTGAAAAAAATTAAAAGTAAAAATAAACTTTTCAAGAAATGTTTTAAACATCCCAATAACTTGAATGTTAAATCTCGTTACAAGGTGCTTTGTAAGGAAATTTCTTTGGAAGTCTCGACTTGTAAAACTAACTATTACGTTAAAGAATTTAATAAAATCAGAGGTAATGTTAAGAAAGAATGGCAATTGGTTAATAATATATTACATAAATCTACAGATAATAACAATACCGATTTTGTATATGTTGAAGGAATGTCCTTATATGATACTTTCGATAAAGCCAATGCGTTCAATAATTTTTTCGCTAGAATAGGTAGAGATGTGATTTCTGAGGAAGGCGTAAACAATTTGGCTTGCAAATGCTTAGATAATGAACCGTTCTTTCCAAGCAGTTTTTTTTTCGAACCATTGACATCATTTGAGTTGTATAAAATAGTAATGTCTCTTAAAAACTCTAGCTCATGTTCTGATGTTTTTTTTTCTAACGTGTTTGTTAAAATAATTGTGCTTAATATTGTTGATGTCCTTTGTAATGTCTTTAACACGAGTATAAAATTTGGTATATTCCCTGAAGAACTTAAAAAAGCAGTAGTTATTCCACTATTTAAAAAGGGTGATAAATCTGTTTTAAATAACTACAGACCAATCTCATTGTTGTCGGTTTTTTCAAAAATCTTTGAAAAGGCTGTAAAAACGAGAATGCTGCGGTTCTTGAATAGAAATAAGTTTTTTAACAATTGTCAGTATGGCTTTAGAGAGGGTTTATCCACTGAAGATGCACTTTTAAATTTCTGCACAAATATTTACAGTGGTTTAAATAATAAAAAAGTTTGTGCAGCTCTCTTTGTGGACATTACAAAAGCTTTTGATACTGTCGATCATGAAATATTATTAAAAAAAATATGGAGATGTGGTTTCAGAGGTTCTATGTACTGTTGGTTTCAATCTTATTTATCAAATAGAAAGCAAAGAGTAAGAGTGGATAACGTGCTTAGCAGTTTTGTTAATATAGATATTGGGGTTCCCCAGGGCTCTGTTTTGGGGCCTATTCTCTTTCTAATATACATAAACTCTATTTTTGATCAGCATTTTTTGAGTAATACGATAGCTTTTGCGGACGATATGGCATGTACTTTTATCAATGATTCTGCTTTAAAGGTACATTGCGATATAAATCACGATTTAGAAGTTTTGAGGCATTGGTTCTCATCACACAAACTAATTTTGAGTGATAAAATCAAAATCATGTACTTCAGTGTAGGAGGTGTTGATTTAAGTCTAGGCAATTTTACCTTTCATAGTGCAGGATGTAAAAAATACTTAATTTGTAAAGATATATGTAATTATTCGTGTCATTCAAATACATTTTACGATTCTAATAATTGCTCTTGCAAATGTTTTTCTATTGACTGCGTTAAATCATTTAAATATCTCGGGCTACTTCTTGATTGGAAAATGAACTGGGTGGATCATACACTCGCCCTGAAAAGGTACCTCATGGGTGCTATTAGACATGTATATCTTCTTAAACCGTACTGCTCCTCAAAACTACTTTTGTGTATCTACCATGGTATTTTTCACTTAAAACTGCAGTATGGGTTAGTTTGTTGGGGTGGTACACATGCTTATAAGATTAATTCTTTGCTTATCGCCCAAAAACATGTAGTTCGAACTATCTGTAACAAAACGCGATTTGAAAGTAGCTTTCCATTGTTCAAAAACTTAAATATTTTACCCATTAAACATTTTTATTTTTTCAGAGTCTTAAAGGTTTTCTTTATTAGATCCGGTTATTTATTAATAAGAAGTAATTCTGGTCACAATTTGAGGGTAAATACTCAAAATTTTGCCAAGATTCCGCCCCACAACTTGAATCATTACTTTTCCTTTTATACATGTACGGCACCCAGACTCTTTAATAGTTTACCATATTGTGTTCGTTGTTTGCGTAACAAAAATGTGTTTTTTTCTAAAGTGAAGTCATGGTTGTTCAATAAGGATTTCAATGTAATTGATACCGTTCTAACTGTTTCCTTATAATTTTTATATAATTCTTTTTAAATTAATTAATATGCATTGTCACCCTTTAATTTAATTATCACATCTTTTTCAACAAATTTTCTTAATTTATAAATATTTGTAAAATCCCTTCTACCCTTCGAATTTTAAGTTTAATGATTATAAATATTTGTAAGACCCCACACCTTACCTCTATTTACTTTGTATTTATATTAGTGAAACTGCATTCGACACTTGTTCGTATCGAACAACAGAATGTAGTATTTACTTATCATATCTGTATGTTATTTTTAAGTGTATTTTTAAAATATGTTAACTTTTATACATGTATGATTGGTAAATAAATTTATTATTCATTCATTCATTCAGATGACATCGTTTAGCTCCTTCAGATTGTTACTTGCGCCGACGAAACTCGTTGCGTTGTCACAATAGATAGTGTCACACCGTCCGCGGCGAGACGTGAAGCGTTTCAGCGGTCCGATAAATGCTTCGGTCGTCAATTCGGTTACAACCTCTAGGTGAACTGCCTTTGTTGCGAAACAGGAAAATACTGCGATGTAAGCCTTGTGTGGCTTCTTTCCACGAATTTTATAGTGCACCCAAAATGGTCCGCAATAATCCACTCCACTATGGACAAACGGGCGAGCTGGAGTGACTCTGGTTGCTGGCAAATTTCCCATCACTTGAGTGAATAACTTAGGCTTGGATCTGGTGCAGCGCACGCAATTTTGTACAACGTTTCGGGCCATTATTTTTCCTTTTATTATCCAAAATCGTTGCCTTGACGCTGATAGCAAACCTTGTGGACCACAATGCAAATTATTCTCATGCATCATGACGAGAATCATTCTGGAGATATAGTCATTGTATGGCAGCAACATGGGATGTTTTGCGTCATAGCTCAAGTTAGATGCTTCTAGCCGTCCTCCAACTCTTAGGATACCTTGGTCATCAATAAACGGTGACAAATTACTGATATCGCTAGTGTTATTGACAGTTGAGTGACGCTCTAAGTTTTTAATGTCATCGTAAAAGGCTCTTCCTTGGGTACCCTTGACAATGAATGTCAATGATGCCTCCATTTCTTCAGCTGTTGGTGCTATTGTAGGGTGGGATACCTTGTTTCTTAATACTTTCACATACCGAATGACATATGCTACAATTCTTTGCAGGCGTCGAAATGAGTTCCTGTGATTGATTTCTTCCCAGAAAGTTGTTGTCTCTTTCGAATTGAGCGTTAGAGCTGCACTCAACTGCCGCCTGAGTTCCAAGGCACATTGTTCTCGTGGAGGTTGAAGTGGCCAAATTGTCATAGATCCGTGCAGGAACTTAGGTCCATATAGCCAAAACAGGTTGTCTACCAATTTAGCTGCGGTCACGCCTCTTGCTACCAGATCTGCGGGATTGTCTTGGGACGGCACGTGACGCCATTGTTGTGGATTAGTTGCTTGCTGAATAGCCGAAATTCGGTTTGCCACGAATGTGTGGTAGTGTGCTGATTCTGCATTTATCCATCCCAGCACCGCTGTGGAATCAGACCAAAAATGCGTTGTAACGCTTTTGAAGAATGAGCTTTCATGGAGCTTCTGCATCAATTCCACGGCGACCTTAGCAGCGCACAATTCCAGTCTTGGTAATGTTACTTGCTTTGTTGGAGCTACTCGTGATTTCGCGCATAGGAAGCGAACGATTATCTGGTTTTGGGAATCTTGTGTTCGCATGTATGCTACCGCTCCATAGGCACGTTCTGCTGCGTCAGCGAAAATGTGTACTTGGGGGTCCTTGGGTACTGTGCGACTGAAGACGTGGCGTGGCACGCTGATGGTTTCTAACTTCTGCAAGTCCTTTTTGAAGGTTAGCCATGTTTTGTGAAGTGGTGCTGGAAGTTCTGTGTCCCAGTCTATTTTAAGTTTCCATAGTTGTTGAAGGAATACTTTTGCTGTGGTCGTAACTGGCGCGACGAAGCCAAGGGGATCGAAAATACGTGAAATATCTGCTAAGGCTGAACGCTTTGTTATCCTACCGGATTCTACTACACCAACCTTGACCTTAAAGTCATCATTAGAAGGGCTCCAAATCAATCCCATTGTTTTGATGTTGTCGTCCAGTGTGTCACCGAATTCCATATTTACTTCGCGGTCCGTGACTGGAATTTCTTCTAGTAACCTTGGGTGATTCGCGCACCATTTCCGTAAATTGAAACCCGCGGAATTTTAATTTTTTTGGCTTGTTTATTCTTTTTAATGAACTTAATACCAATAAAAGTACAAAAAATTTAAGAAAATATTTATCTATTGTAAGAAAATATTTATCTATTATCATTAAACTATGTTGTTAAACTTATTTTAAATGTTTAGTAATAAATATAAGAGAAAAAAGCAACACAATTCTGTACGTATATTTAATTATATAAATGTTATGTACTACTATTTTTGAGGGCATTTTAATTTCAATTCATAACTAAAAATCGAATGAATACAAAATATATTCCAGGCAAATTACAATGTATTAGTCAAATTATGAAATACCAAAGCAGAAAGCAGTATATAAATATGTGCATTCTGCGGAGTTTTGTAAATGAATATATATATATATATATATATATTCCGTAAATTGAAACCCGCGGAACTAAGCATGAGTCGAAGTTGCCGCTGTATTTCACATGCAGTGGAGAGATGATCAGATCCGCTCAACACATCATCGACATAAAAATTGGATTTTACGACTTCTGCTCCTAGTTGATATTTGTTGGCTTGATCGTCAGCCAGAGCCTGAAGTGTGCGGATAGCCAAATACGGTGCAGATGTTGTACCGTAGGTGACGGTCGTGAGCTGATAACACTTCATGGGATGTGAGGGATCCTCTCTCCACCAGATAAGTTGGAACTTTTGATCGTCTTTATCTACTCGCACTTGTCGATACATCTTTTCAATGTCGGCTGTAAAGACAAATCGAGGGAGCCGGAAACGCAAAAGAATAGTGAACACATCTTCCTGGATAGTTGGTCCTGTTGCCAGAAGATTGTTTAAAGAGACATTTGTTGATGTTTTGGCTGAAGCATCGAATACGACTCTTAGCTTTGTCGTTGAGCTGTCTGGCTTCAAAACGGCATGATGTGGAAGAAAGTAGTGGGAACTCTTGATGCTAGTTATATCAATCTCTTCCATATGACCAAGCTTCTCGTATTCTCGCATGAAGGCTACATATTGGGCCTTGAATTCAGGAATCTTTATCATTTTTCGTTCAATTGTCATGAACCGTTGCAGAGCTAACTTCTGCGATTCTCCCAGTTGGTTTGGAGTGGTTTGCAACGGCAATTTCACTATGAAGCGCCCATTGATATCACGTTGATAATTTTGCAGAAAATGTTCTTCACAGCGACGCTCGGCGGTTGTAAACTTACAGCTCGGTGAATCACATCCTTCAAGTTGCCAGAATTTTTCAAGAGTGTCGTTGAGGGAACCATTCTCCTGACCAGTGTAGACTCCACATGTTGCTGTTTTTGTTGAGCTTTGGCCAATTTTTCCACTTATCACCCAACCAAGCGTTGTGTTTTGCATGACTGGGAGCTCAGAGGAAAGTTTGATTTGGCCCATTTCTATGAGGTCGTAATACAGCTCTGCGCCCAAGAGAACATCGATTTTTCCTGGTTGATGAAAGTCCGGATCGGCCAGTTGGACACCCTTAGGAATCGGCCATTTTGTAACGTTTAGCTGCTGAGCTGGTTGAGTTGGAACAATGCTTGGCAGCACAAATGCCTCGAAGTCGGCTGCAAAGTTGCTTGTTCGAGATTCCAGTTTCATATTAGCGCGGTGCGTAGCTCTTCTTTGGGCATTCCCAATACCTTCAATGCACAACGAAGCTTCGATTGGATATATGCCTAGTCTTTTAATGACACGCTCGGAGACGATGTTGATTTGTGATCCTGAGTCGAGAATGGGTCTAAATTCACCCGATTCTCCATTCGCAGCTGTTATTCTGATTTTAGCTATTCCCAACAAGACATAACAACTTCGATATGTAGGCATGATGTCGGTGGCTGCTGATGCCACTGCGGTATTGGAAAGAGCTGTAGTTGATTTTAAATTGATTGCTGTTGATCGGCTTCCTCTTGTGGTCTGCTCCCGTGCTTCTAGATGCAACAACGTGTTGTGTTTTCTATTGCATTTGGTGCAGTTGCCTGACAAGCAAGATTTGGCATTGTGCCCACCTTTCAGACAGTTTACACAGTAGTTTGCTTTTTGGACTGTGTTTAACCGCTGACTTGGTGTCATTTTGAGAAAATCTTGACATTGAAATAGCGCATGATGTTGGTTGCATGTGATGCATGCTGGACCTGTTGGCACTGAAACACTTAACGCCTGGTAGGGCTTTGGTCGCCCTTGCTCTGCCGCATCCTTGTTGAGTCTTCCTCCTAAAGCTTCCAATGACTGGAATCTAAGTTCAAGGAATTTCAGGAATTCGTTTACAGATGGTATCTCCTTCGGCTGTTTTAAGGATTGCTCCCATAATGCGTGAGTGGTTTTGTGCAGGTTTTGGGTTAATATGTACAGCAGAATGGAGTCCCAGCTGCTCACTCCTAGACCTTGTAGAGTCATGATGCACTCCTTGGTAGTGTCGTGGAGGAACTTAATCGCTGATGCCTGATCGTTGTTGATTGTCGGTTGGGAGAGCAGTCTGCTTAACGTTGCGTTTATCAGCAGCCGAGGGATTTCATATCGATCCTTGACCACTGCCCATGCAGCCTCATAATCATTTGCCGATGCTGTGAAGTGCCGAATTAGTCCTTCCGCCTGACCGGATAAACTGGACTTCAAGAACCACATCTTTTGGCAAGCTGGAATTGGTTGTTTGTCGACCAACTCCATAAATAGATCGTGGAACTGCCTCCACTTGTGGTAGCTGCCATCGAATTTTGGTAGTTCAACCTTGGGAAGTTTTAGACCTGATGTCGTCATATTGGCTGTTTGCCTGTTGACTGCTGTTGGAGAGGCTTGCATAATTGATGCCGCTGATTCTCGAGCCATATCTTGAAGCTGCACAATCTGTGCAGTGATTTCTTGCTCAATCTGGGCAAAACCCTCGTAGTCGTATGAGCTGGGCTCATCAGATAACCAGATCCTTTGGTGCAGGTCCTGGGCAGATTTCCAATGCGTTTCTACTGTCTTCGCCTGCATTGCATAATAGTGCGACGTTTGTTGTGTCACACTATTAAGCACTTGGCTAAGTAGTTTGCTAGCTGTGTCTATTGACTTCTTTTGTTTGTCAATTAGTGAGCATAGCTGACTTGACGGACTTCTGGGGGCAGCTATCACGGTGCTTGATTCGCTTTGTCTGGTGGCTGGCTGCGGCGACCGTACTGCTTTGAGTACCTCCGGTGCAGCCTTTGAGGTTGATGCTGCCTGGAGACGTTTGATGGCCTGTACTGCTCTGTCCATCCCATGGCGTGCTTCTCGGTATTTCGTGCGAATGGCAGTGTGTAAATCCTTCACGAAATATGGGTGGTCGACTTCCTTGCCATGTTGGTCGCGGATGGTATTGTCGAGTTTGTCAAACTGTACCCACAATTCATCCAGCTCCTTGGCTTTTGTTGTTATGACATCTATTGTTCTGCGCTCTTGTGGCGCCTTCTTGTAATTGGTTATAGCTTTTTGTAGAGCCAGTGCAAGTTCATCTTGCCTCAATGATAGTTCATCCATTCCCATGATGCTGACGTATAGTGTTTTTGAATGCTATGTGCAGGATTCGTTGTTGTCGTCTGCTGGTTACCGGCTAATGCTGACTTGATTGTTGTCGTCTGCTGGTTACAGGACACTTGATAGCTTGATGATGTATATGATGTCTGAAGTCTTCTGCAGGTTACTAGCTTAGGACTTGATTGATGAATGTGGATACTACGTTGGTAGCTGTTTGCTGCCTACTGAAGGATGTTTCAATGATCAGTGGATCGATGGATACTTGGCACTTGAACCAGTTATCCTTTCCGTCTGATACTCAGAAGGTTGCAAACGTCGGGGTCACCAAAATGTTAAACTAAATTTAACAGCTGAATTTCAACAACGGTTCTTGTACCGAGTTGATTATAAAGTTGATACCAGGCACGTAAACCTTGGTATCGTTGAAAAAGGACCTAATATCAACAGCGGTGCTTGTACCGAGTTGATGGTGGGTTTGACAACAGGCACATAAACCTTGGTGTCGGAGAAGGAGAATCAATCAATGTTAAGTTAAAATGAAAAGACTCACAGTTAACTCTTACTGATTGACTGACTTTTGGATGTGCCAATCGTGGGTATTTATTCATTTTCTATATACATATATTACATATAATTTGGCTATACATATTAGGTTGAATTGACAGCATAACCATGAAATATGCATTATTGACAAATTTGCAAGCTGGCCTTGAATTGAGTTTCTCAGCGTATTGCACTTGATATCATGTTTCATCCAGTGCAATGCCTTCGCTGATGTAGTATATATTGGAGTTTTTGTCAACAATGCAAATTCCATCGTTAAGCTGGCAAGGTTTGCTTAACACAAGCCTAATTGTATGCAAAAGATGTTATGCATTAAAAGTTTTGCATGAGGTTTGCACATCAACTGTTAATGCAATTAATAGTAATGCAGTGCTGCAGTCATTCCTAGTGCCTTTGGAACAAAAGTTGCTCTCTCTCCATTTTTCATGAAAGGACTTATTTCACTCAACAGAGCAATTGCAGCTTCTTTTTTAAAACGAAAAAGCTCGTAAAATCGAGCTTCTGGTAAATGGAATGGGTCGGTTGCATCCCTTAAATGGCCTCTATGAACTCGTAATGCGGCCCATAGACGATACATCATGATCATACTCATTCGTGTACGTGTTGAATGAAGCTCTGCCACAGACGAGTGATCAAAATCGAAGATCATCATTTTTTCATAGTCGTCGTTGAGTGAGGTTATCATGTCTCTGTCGGATGACGAAGTTTTGTGTGCGCTAGCGCTTGTACTGTGCAAGGAAAAATTGTAAAAAAAATAAAAGAACGATTTTGAATGAAAGAAAGGTACAAAAAAAATAGTACAATAACATTCAAGGGACTCCAGCAGAAACGCATTTTTATTATTTTTATCCGCACACATCTTCACACGTTGGCAGTCAAACTCAAATGAGCAAAATTTGCATGTAAATTGCCCAGAAACGACGATCATCCATACATTATGATCAACATCGTAATAAAATTTCCCCTCAAAATCTAAATGATTTAGATTTTCGACGGTCAGTCAGTGATCACAGCGCGATCATGTCTGTATGACACATACATGCATATTTTCTCTCTTTTTTCACACATACTATTAAATATGATTATGATCATGATGTATCGTCTATGGGCCACATAACATGTTCCTTTGGTCAGTTGCCAAAGCAATTAATGTAGCCGCTAACATCATTTTTTTCACTGAAGAAGATTAAGAATTCTATTTATGCATATGTATGCATAAATATGGATATTTTGTAGTTACTTTTTAACTAATCAAAATATGTGCAAACTAATTGTTATAGTGTTAATAAAACAAGGATATATTTAAATGTATACTTATAGAGATGTTTATTTAATAGAGGGTAGTCAAGATTTTGTTATGAAAAAGCACGTTGGTTTTACTTCAGTTTGGCTGAGGCAATCGTTAGTCTCATTCCTGTGATTGCCACACTTCCATTCATGTTTTTGAGTGATGCCAGATCTTTCTATACTATGACATCCCCTTTGTTTTATAAATATTAGTAAACTTCATAATCGTCCAATCGTCGTGGTAGTTTAGTTTCTCTTCTAGCTCTTTGTATGGGATGATTTTGTTGGTGTTGTGAATCCACATTTTCCGAATCGCGGTGTTCTCCGATAGATGTTTCATTTGACTGATGGGTTTGAGGTCCAACTGGTAACTGTTGTAACTGTTCACTTTGTATGATGTCAGATTCGTATTCTGATCCTGAAGTCAAGTCTTTTCTTATGTCCCGTTGTTCCGCGTTAGGTGATATTGATTTCGGCTTCATTCATCGCCTGTACCTTCCTTGGTCAGCTCTCACTATATATGATCTGTCTGCAGCAGAGAATATGAGAAATGAAACTTACTTATACATTCACAGAATACACTTGTATTGCCGGCAATTTTTTCGCCACTGCATGTAAACAAAGCAATTTTTCATTCCCCACTGGATGTAAACATTGGGGTGAGTTTCGGAAAAAACACTATTTGGGGTTGTCGTTCGTTAATATTTTAATACTATTCTCATTCCAAAAAGTACCAAATTAAATTTAGTGAATACTATTTCTGATTAATAATTTTAATCATTACTAATATTAAGTACACTACTCTATGTGCTAATCAGATGAATTTATTATAACTATTATTTAATTCTTATATTAATTTTTAATTTTTTTGGCTTGTTTATTCTTTTTAATGAACTTAATACCAATAAAAGTACAAAAAATTTAAGAAAATATTTATCTATTGTAAGAAAATATTTATCTATTATCATTAAACTATGTTGTTAAACTTATTTTAAATGTTTAGTAATAAATATAAGAGAAAAAAGCAACACAATTCTGTACGTATATTTAATTATATAAATGTTATGTACTACTATTTTTGAGGGCATTTTAATTTCAATTCATAACTAAAAATCGAATGAATACAAAATATATTCCAGGCAAATTACAATGTATTAGTCAAATTATGAAATACCAAAGCAGAAAGCAGTATATAAATATGTGCATTCTGCGGAGTTTTGTAAATGAATATATATATATATATATATATATATATATATATATATATATATATATATATATATATATATATATATATATATATATATATACATATATATATATATATATATATATATATATATATATATATATAAATATATATATATATATATATATATATATATATATATATATATATAAATATATATATATATATATATATATATATATATATATATATATATATATATATATATACATATATATACATATATATATATATATATATATATATATATATATATATATATATATATATATATATATATATATATATATATAGCTTCTGCGAAAGCATGTCTACATTTAACAATGTATTCAGTATTATTTTAAATACTAATTTGCATCTAAATAGATTTGATTATATAAACAATTTCGTTATTTTGTTTATTATTATTGAGAATTCATTTCACAAACACCCAATTAGCTAAATTACAAATAAAAAAAAACAAATACCTTGTAGCGTACAAAATCTTATCTACATGGAATTACTCAAAACGTTGTCAAAATTCATACAATTTAATGAATCGTTCAGTGCCGTGTATGAAAGCAATACTATAATATAGAGTAATTTTATTACTATTGTCTTGCAAGAAACATTTAAATTAATAAGTTGGCTTCTTTTAGTTAAATACTGCTTCAGAATTTATCAAAAAACTATATAAAAATCAAACAATTGAATATCACAATAAAAATAAAAGTTCACCATTTTCGAATCTGGCGTCCAGTGCTTTAATCGGAAACTAAAGCATTTAATATTTTGTAGAGTGAAGTAGTGATTGAGAGTGATTAAATATTAATTGGTTATTAAATATTAAAAGCTTAATTAGACCGTAGAAATTTATTTCACAAAAAGGCTTTGAATATATTATGACCAAAAAACTGTGCCAAGATAAGTTGGTGAACTTTTTTGGTGATATTAGGAGAGGGGGAGGAATTCTGTTAGAATTACGCCTCAAGCATTTTTAGGCATATTTCAAAATCGTTGGGGTCTACAATATGTAGATATAGTGGTGAAGGGCAATTGTGAGCCAGTTTCAGATACAAAGTTTTCACTCGAAATTTGTGTACTTTTATTACAATTTTATAAAAAATTTAATTAGCACGATACTGATATAAGAACATTAAATTTAACACGAAATTCTATACCTACAATGCATTATAATTACTAAAATCAATGGATTTATTTTTAGATATGTAATGTATAAAAAAAACTAACTTTGTATTAATATATACGAGTATGTGGATCTGGACCAAACAAAAATTTAAATATTGTTGCATACAAATTTTTCTTATTATTATTATTATTTTGTATTACATTTTTATTCCGTTTTACTAATAAAAAATACTATAAAGTGATAAACTATTTTATTCTGATTGTTCCTTTTTTTCTTTTCCTACTACAATTTCGTAATATGAAATTTTTAGTACAATGGCACCCGTTTTTTCGAGGTGAACTCACATATAGTGTATATGTTTTTTTTTTCATACGGTAAACAATTTGACGTTTAAGTTACGGCCCTATGGTCTGCAGCTTTTTGTTCAATTCTGCCCTTTACCCAGTTTTCATTTGGATTTTGTTTAATAAATACCTGGTCACCTTCTTTCAATTTGCTGTCCTTGCGTGTTCCACGATCGAAATATTTCTTGTTATATTGGCGTTGTTGTTCAATTTGTTTAGGTACGTTTTGTATTATTTCGAGATTTAAATTCGATGATGGTAAGTTACATCGCAACCATCTACAAAACAATCGTTTAGCCGGGCTGGAACCAATTTTGTTTGGGGTATTTCTCCATAAGAGCAATGCTTTGTAAAAATCTGTGTTTGAAGCCACTGCTTTATTCAGTAAATGTTTTGCAATTTTTACAGCCGCTTCAGCTTTGCCATTCGTCTGTTGATGGTGAGGGCTAGATGTTTGATGGTCAAACTCCCACTCTATTGTAAAATTTTTGTCCGTAATCACCTTCATGGGTATACCGTATCTGCTGAAGTTTTTTCTACATGTGTTTATAGTTGTCTTTGCTGATAAATTGTTTATTTCGTCGATTTCAAAAAATTCGGAGTAATGGTCTACTGTTATCAGGAAATATCGAGTTTTGCCTTTAACTTGAAGTTCACATACGTCCATAGATATAATTTCGAAAGGTGTTGTTGGAATTTCAGGTATAACTAGGGCTTCTCTTTGTTGTTTCCTTGCATATATGTTGTTGCGATCGTTGTTTTTGGCGTCTACCGTCTATATGTTTGTTTTGCTTCTCTCCTTCTTTTGTTCCTTCCACTTGTCCGCTTTACTAGTGAATGCGGCCAGGCTAAAACCTACCAGACGATTTTGAGGTACAGATGGCGCTGCCTCAGAATAGTAGAAATTCCAAAGAAAGGTAACTGACCGGCTCGACCGCTGGAGCGGTCAATGATGGAATAGCGGAAGAGGCCGAGGAAATGGAAAAGATACGGTTTCAGGAGAGAAGAAAAAAAATCATTTAAGGCGGTGGTAGAGAAAAAAACGGGCTCTATAGAGTGTTAAGTGTTTAGGAAGAAAGTTGTGTCGAACAAATTTTTGGTTGCCGCGCGCGTTTAAATTTTGTGTTTTACTGTGGAGGATTTTTGAGAGAGAAAATTAAGATTTTTTTATTTGCATTCGTGTCGGATTTTGTGTGGATAGTCTCTCGTCTCGTCCGTGGTCCTGTTATTTATTCGGATATATTTAAATGTTAGTTTAGTTTAAAGAGTTGACGTTAGGAAGCTTACCTTGATTATTGAGGGTGCTGAATAGATCCATAACCGCTTGTTTCCGGCCCATCCCATAAGAGGGATAACTGATTGTTTCCGGCCCATCCCATTCGAGCATCGGAGGAAAAAGGAGGCTGCCGCCCGCCCCCTAGAGATAAGTATATATTTATTAAGTATACGCGTGTATGTATTTATTATTAAGTATACGCGTGTATGTATGTATTATTAAGTATACGCGTGTATGTATGTATTATTAAGTATACGCGTATATGTATGTTATTTATTTAAGTGCAAGTAGAATGTTTAGTATGTTTAATTTTATGTTGAAAATGTTAGGCTAAGGCGGCAAATATGGGGGCCGGGCATCCTCCTCGCTTGTAGTCGTGGAGGAGGATGCCCGGCTGAGAACCGGCAGAAATGGTGAGTTGAAGTTTTTCTTTGTAGTGTTGTCCCACCCGATGCAGTGTGGCGGGTTAAGGACCACGACCATTGCTGTGAGCTAGCCGTGGCCACCACACTGCATCATTCTAGTGGTGCGGTAACATTAATGGCGCCCAATTAAAAATAATAGAAATGTAAATTAAAATTTTCCTTGTGATGTATTGTGATTTTGTAGTGAAGCATTTTGTAGTTTAGTTTTGGTGTTTAGTTAATGTGCTCCACTCTTGCCGCTGACTTGACGTGCCAATGAGTAACGCCAACTGCAACGACAAGAGGGGGAGGCTAAGTGTGAGATGAAGCCAGCTATCTCATCGTGGCCGTGGTCTGTTGAACAGAACATCGTAGCACTGATGAGATAGCTGCGAGGCGGAGTCTCAGTAAATGTAAGGAAAATTTTAATGAAAAATGACAACTCGCCTGTTACAAGAAACAGTCCTCGACAGATTGAAGACAAGGGAGCCCCACCCCATATATTCTAACAGTTAATTGTATTAGAAAATATTATATTTTTTGTTAGTAAATATTAAGATTGGTATTATTACTTATTATTACTAAAAATTAGTAAATTACGGTCATAGTGAATATAAGGACTATGGAAAGAAATATATTTATGGTATATGTAGGTATATACGAGTATATTGAAAATTGGCATATATTTAGTTTGGCTATATTTACAAAGGATTATTTATATGGATAAATTTTTGTATAAATATGTATTATTCTTTTGGGGTATAGGGTGGCAGGTGTAGATCTCCAGGCATAGTTATAGGTATTATGTTATTTTTTTTTTTGTTAGAAGCTAGTTGGTTTTTTTTAAAGTAAACATGTCAGCGGAATACGGGGAATACGGCGCTAGGCCATCAGAACTGCCAAGTCAATACCGGTCAGTCGTGAACTTATTGATATTAGAGAGTGAAGATAGTTATCGGGCGGCGATGAAGGTGGAGTTTGGAAAGATAAGGGAAACGGTCCGGGCGAACCATTTAGAGCTGATGAAGCTCATTAGTGATGCAATGAGACCCATGCTGCAATCACCGGCGCAGAAAAGCAGCCTAGCATCTGCAGATTTGGAGAAAAAGCCCCAAAATAAAGTAGTTGAAAACTGGCAAGAAGTTAGGGGAAGTGGTAACTCACAGGTTAGTTTTGAAGAGGAAAGTACAATCAATTATAATTTAAGTTGTGAAGAGGAAGTTTTTGACAATATACCAACAAGTCAGGACGATGAGGACTTGGCCTCAATAGATCAAGATATTTTTGAGATATTGTTAGACGATGATTCTGTTGATGGTAGTATTATGTCTGAAGCGTGTAACGCAAAATTAAGTCATAGTTGCGAAAATTTATCTTCTTTGGACTCAATAGATATGTTTGTTAACGATTTAGTAGGAGCTCCCCTCTCACAAAATATGAGCCTTAGTGACCATAGTGAACAGAGTACAGAAACCACTAGTCAAAGTGACTCCATAAAATCTGCTGGTAAATCTTTATCTTTAGTTTCAGACAGTAATGGTGCTGTTGCAGCAGATAAAAGCAGTATACCATCGAATCGATCAAAGACAATACATTCCGAAAGGGCATCATATAGAAATGATGTGAATATAGTGAATGAACCTAAATTGATTGCAACTGTTTATCCAACTGTACTACTTACAGATCAGCCGACATACTTCGACAGAAGCAATTGTACTGGAAAAAAGTTAAATTATATTCGAATTATTAAGAAATTGCGAGGAGCAGTAGATCGCGTTTTTGGGTTGCAGAATCTTGTATTCGATAGGGGGAAGTGGTTAGAAAGGGTTAAAACCTAAGGTTAAATTGGTGAAGGCCTAATGGCACTTCTAATACCTATTAGAAGATTTGCGAGGGAAACCGGTAGGAGTGTTTCATGCCAAGGACATAAAACAATAGTAGGAATCTAAACCGGTAAGAGCACGCGACTCTTAATCTCGGGGTTGTGGGCGTAGCTCACGTTGGCGCCTGTAGTACGTGAGGTAGCAATAGTTAGTAAGGAGGTGGAGGAAAGTTAATCATAGGGAACTTATGGATTATATGATACATATAAAAGAACTTACTCCCAAAATCAACTTCGTTGGTCTAGAGGTAATCTGAGTTAAAAATCTGAAATTAGAATTGATTACTATGGTTTTTTTTTTAAGTTAAAATAAATAAAAATGTTCCTGTTTATACGATAGAGTATAGGTGTGTAGGTTAACGTTTATTAGTGAGTAGAGTGGTGAAGGTGATTCTTCGAGAAGAATGGCTGGGAAGACAAGATAGATATAGGGTTAAATTAAGAAATTTTGTGTTGTGAATAATTACCGTGCAATTAGGTGTTGGGATCCGAAATCATCATCAGTGTGGTGGTTCTGTAAAGGAAGTATTGTTAGTTTATATGTTTAGGTATATGTAGGTATAGTTGCCCGGCTAGCTCAGGGTAGAGCATTAAGTGCTGATCGACGCTTCCATCCGTGTTCCGGCGGAGTTTATAGTGCTCCTGGCAACCCGTGTGTTTTGTTGTGATCGTTGTTTTTGGCGTCTACCGTCTATATGTTTGTTTTGCTTCTCTCCTTCTTTTGTTCCTTCCACTTGTCCGCTTTACTAGTGAATGCGGCCAGGCTAAAACCTACCAGACGATTCTGAGGTATAGATGGCGCTGCCTCAGAATAGTAGAAATTCCAAAGAAAGGTAACTGACCGGCTCGACCGCTGGAGCGGTCAATGATGGAATAGCGGAAGAGGCCGAGGAAATGGAAAAGATACGTTTCAGGAGAGAAGAAAAAAAATCATTTAAGGCGGTGGTAGAGAAAAAAACGGGCTCTATAGAGTGTTAAGTGTTTAGGAAGAAAGTTGTGTCGAACAAATTTTTGGTTGCCGCGCGCGTTTAAATTTTGTATTTTACTGTGGAGGATTTTTGAGAGAGAAAATTAAGATTTTTTTATTTGTATTCGTGTCGGATTTTGTGTGGATAGTCTCTCGTCTCGTCCGTGGTCCTGTTATTTATTCGGATATATTTAAATGTTAGTTTAGTTTAAAGAGTTGACGTTAGGAAGCTTACCTTGATTACTGAGGGTGCTGAATAGATCCATAACCGCTTGTTTCCGGCCCATCCCATAAGAGGGATAACTGATTGTTTCCGGCCCATCCCATTCGAGCATCGGAGGAAAAAGGAGGCTGCCGCCCGCCCCCTAGAGATAAGTATATATTTATTAAGTATACGCGTGTATGTATTTATTATTAAGTATACGCGTGTATGTATGTATAATTATTAAGTATACGCGTGTATGTATGTATTATTAAGTATACGCGTATATGTATGTTATTTATTTAAGTGCAAGTAGAATGTTTAGTATGTTTAATTTTATGTTGAAAATGTTAGGCTAAGGCGGCAAATATGGGGGCCGGGCATCCTCCTCGCTTGTAGTCGTGGAGGAGGATGCCCGGCTGAGAACCGGCAGAAATGGTGAGTTGAAGTTTTTCTTTGTAGTGTTGTCCCACCCGATGCAGTGTGGCGGGTTAAGGACCACGACCATTGCTGTGAGCTAGCCGTGGCCACCACACTGCATCATTCTAGTGGTGCGGTAACATTAATGGCGCCCAATTAAAAATAATAGAAATGTAAATTAAAATTTTCCTTGTGATGTATTGTGATTTTGTAGTGAAGCATTTTGTAGTTTAGTTTTGGTGTTTAGTTAATGTGCTCCACTCTTGCCGCTGACTTGACGTGCCAATGAGTAACGCCAACTGCAACGACAAGAGGGGGAGGCTAAGTGTGAGATGAAGCCAGCTATCTCATCGTGGCCGTGGTCTGTTGAACAGAACATCGTAGCACTGATGAGATAGCTGCGAGGCGGAGTCTCAGTAAATGTAAGGAAAATTTTAATGAAAAATGACAACTCGCCTGTTACAAGAAACAGTCCTCGACAGATTGAAGACAAGGGAGCCCCACCCCATATATTCTAACAGTTAATTGTATTAGAAAATATTATATTTTTTGTTAGTAAATATTAAGAGTGGTATTATTACTTATTATTACTAAAAATTAGTAAATTACGGTCATAGTGAATATAAGGACTATGGAAAGAAATATATTTATGGTATATGTAGGTATATACGAGTATATTGAAAATTGGCATATATTTAGTTTGGCTATATTTACAAAGGATTATTTATATGGATAAATTTTTGTATAAATATGTATTATTCTTTTGGGGTGTAGGGTGGCAGGTGTAGATCTCCAGGCATAGTTATAGGTATTATGTTATTTTTTTTTGTTAGAAGTTAGTTGGTTTTTTTTAAAGTAAACATGTCAGCGGAATACGGGGAATACGGCGCTAGGCCATCAGAACTGCCAAGTCAATACCGGTCAGCCGTGAACTTATTGATATTAGAGAGTGAAGATAGTTATCGGGCGGCGATGAAGGTGGAGTTTGGAAAGATAAGGGAAACGGTCCGGGCGAACCATTTAGAGCTGATGAAGCTCATTAGTGATGCAATGAGACCCATGCTGCAATCACCGGCGCAGGAAAGCAGCCTAGCATCTGCAGATTTGGAGAAAAAGCCCCAAAATAAAGTAGTTGAAAACTGGGAAGAAGTTAGGGGAAGTGGTAACTCACAGGTTAGTTTTGAAGAGCAAAGTACAATCAATTATAATTTAAGTTGTGAAGAGGAAGTTTTTGACAATATACCAACAAGTCAGGACGATGAGGACTTGGCCTCAATAGATCAAGATATTTTTGAGATATTGTTAGACGATGATTCTGTTGATGGTAGTATTATGTCTGAAGCGTGTAACGCAAAATTAAGTCATAGTTGCGAAAATTTATCTTCTTTGGACTCAATAGATATGTTTGTTAACGATTTAGTAGGAGCTCCCCTCTCACAAAATATGAGCCTTAGTGACCATAGTGAACAGAGTACAGAAACCACTAGTCAAAGTGACTCCATAAAATCTGCTGGTAAATCTTTATCTTTAGTTTCAGACAGTAATGGTGCTGTTGCAGCAGATAAAAGCAGTATACCATCGAATCGATCAAAGACAATACATTCCGAAAGGGCATCATATAGAAATGATGTGAATATAGTGAATGAACCTAAATTGATTGCAACTGTTTATCCAACTGTACTACTTACAGATCAGCCGACATACTTCGACAGAAGCAATTGTACTGGAAAAAAGTTAAATTATATTCGAATTATTAAGAAATTGCGAGGAGCAGTAGATCGCGTTTTTGGGTTGCAGTATCTTGTATTCGATAGGGGGAAGTGGTTAGAAAGGGTTAAAACCTAAGGTTAAATTGGTGAAGGCCTAATGGCACTTCTAATACCTATTAGAAGATTTGCGAGGGAAACCGGTAGGAGTGTTTCATGCCAAGGACATAAAACAATAGTAGGAATCTAAACCGGTAAGAGCACGCGACTCTTAATCTCGGGGTTGTGGGCGTAGCTCACGTTGGCGCCTGTAGTACGTGAGGTAGCAATAGTTAGTAAGGAGGTGGAGGAAAGTTAATCATAGGGAACTTATGGATTATATGATACATATAAAAGAACTTACTCCCAAAATCAACTTCGTTGGTCTAGAGGTAATCTGAGTTAAAAATCTGAAATTAGAATTGATTACTATGGTTTTTTTTTTAAGTTAAAATAAATAAAAATGTTCCTGTTTATACGATAGAGTATAGGTGTGTAAGTTAACGTTTATTAGTGAGTAGAGTGGTGAAGGTGATTCTTCGAGAAGAATGGCTGGGAAGACAAGATAGATATAGGGTTAAATTAAGAAATTTTGTGTTGTGAATAATTACCGTGCAATTAGGTGTTGGGATCCGAAATCATCATCAGTGTGGTGGTTCTGTAAAGGAAGTATTGTTAGTTTATATGTTTAGGTATATGTAGGTATAGTTGCCCGGCTAGCTCAGGGTAGAGCATTAAGTGCTGATCGACGCTTCCATCCGTGTTCCGGCGGAGTTTATAGTGCTCCTGGCAACCCGTGTGTTTTGTTGTGATCGTTGTTTTTGGCGTCTACCGTCTATATGTTTGTTTTGCTTCTCTCCTTCTTTTGTTCCTTCCACTTGTCCGCTTTACTGGTGAATGCGGCCAGGCTAAAACCTACCAGACGATTCTGAGGTACAGATGGCGCTGCCTCAGAATAGTAGAAATTCCAAAGAAAGGTAACTGACCGGCTCGACCGCTGGAGCGGAAGAGGCCGAGGAAATGGAAAAGATACGGTTTCAGGAGAGAAGAAAAAAAATCATTTAAGGCGGTGGTAGAGAAAAAAACGGGCTCTATAGAGTGTTAAGTGTTTAGGAAGAAAGTTGTGTCGAACAAATTTTTGGTTGCCGCGCGCGTTTAAATTTTGTGTTTTACTGTGGAGGATTTTTGAGAGAGAAAATTAAGATTTTTTTATTTGCATTCGTGTCGGATTTTGTGTGGATAGTCTCTCGTCTCGTCCGTGGTCCTGTTATTTATTCGGATATATTTAAATGTTAGTTTAGTTTAAAGAGTAGACGTTAGGAAGCTTACCTTGATTATTGAGGGTGCTGAATAGATCCATAACCGCTTGTTTCCGGCCCATCCCATAGGAGGGATAACTGATTGTTTCCGGCCCATCCCATTCGAGCATCGGAAGAAAAAGGAGGCTGCCGCCCGCCCCCTAGAGATAAGTATATATTTATTAAGTATACGCGTGTATGTATTTATTATTAAGTATACGCGTGTATGTATGTATTATTAAGTATACGCGTGTATGTATGTATTATTAAGTATACGCGTATATGTATGTTATTTATTTAAGTGCAAGTAGAATGTTTAGTATGTTTAATTTTATGTTGAAAATGTTAGGCTAAGGCGGCAAATATGGGGGCCGGGCATCCTCCTCGCTTGTAGTCGTGGAGGAGGATGCCCGGCTGAGAACCGGCAGAAATGGTGAGTTGAAGTTTTTCTTTGTAGTGTTGTCCCACCCGATGCAGTGTGGCGGGTTAAGGACCACGACCATTGCTGTGAGCTAGCCGTGGCCACCACACTGCATCATTCTAGTGGTGCGGTAACAATGTTGCATATATCACATCCTTGTATCATCTGTTTTATTTCGTCTGTTATTCCTCGCCAGTACACCGTTTCCCTTGCCAATTTTAATATTGATTCAATGCCCTAATGGGGTTGATGTAATCTGCTTAATATTTCACGTCGCATTTGCTGTGGTATAAGTAATCGGTTTCCTTTAAAAATCAAATCGCTGTTGATGACGAGCTCGTCTTTTATATTCTGAGCATAGTTTCGTTGTGTTGGTGTCAGGGTCTTTGAGGCATATATTATGGGATGATCATCTTGTAATAAAGTACAACCAAGCGCAAACGATGATGCGTCCGTCTGTATTACAACCGGTTGCCTTGCATTGTAGTATTGTAATACAGGAGTTTCCGTTATTAGTTTTTTTAGCTTTTTAAGTGCTTCCTCCTGTTCTGCCCTCCACTCAAAATTTGTCTTTACATGTGTAACTCTTCTTAAGGGTTCGGTTACTTCTGACATATTAGGTATAAACTTACTCACGTATGTTACAAGTCCCAGGAATCGTAGGGTATCCTTTTTATCGTTAGGTGATGGCATGTTTATTATGGCACTTATTTTGTCCGGATCGGGTTTTAATCCCTCGTTGGTTAGGACGTGTCCAAAAAATTTTACTTTCTCCTGACATACTCTCATCTTCGTCTTGTTAATTTTCAAATTTTCTTCACGTAGACGTTGTAATAATTTGTCTAAATTTTCGTTATGGTTCTCAATTGCCTCACTTTTGGTATAACCCTTTCCAAATACTAAAATATCGTCAGCTATACAAACTACGCCTTTCAATCCAGCTATAACCTGGTTTTGCCGCATTTGGAATATTTCCATTGCTGGCTTTATTCCGAAGGGTGCACGGTTAAATCGATATTTACCAAAGGGTGTCCAAAATGATTACCGCTTGCTTTATCCAATTCGAGTTGCCAAAAACCATGTTTAGCATCCAGTATGGAAAATATCTTGGCATTCGGTTAGAATTTCCTCTACCGTGGGAAGCTGGTACTTTACATCTTTGAGAGCTTCGTTTAAACCCTTTGGATCGATGCATACTCTTAGTTTGTCATTTTTCTTCACTAGTACCATATTACTCGTCCAATTGGTATGTTCTGGTTATCTAACTATGACCTTCATGTTCTCCATTTCTTTCAGTGTTTCCCTCAGCTGTTCTCGTAATGCTATAGGTATTCTTCTTGGAGGCTCATTTTTGGGTGTTATGCTGTTGTCTATTTGTTTATTTTGACATGTTTGTAATGAGAGTAAAGGACAGTGATTATTTTCTATTATGTAAAATAATAATCAGCCTTATTCTACATTACAATCCAATCGTAATTTTCTCCGTTATTGCAACTTTGGTATTCTCCATTCCGTTTCGATTCCATTTCTTATCGTGACTGAGTTTTTTACGATCGTGTGTATTCTGCGTTACAATCGTAACTCAGTTTTTCTAAGTTGGTAATTACTTGACGGAGCGTCTTAAAATTGTGTTTGGTGAAAAAATTAGTCAAAAAATCAAGTTTAAGTGTAAAAAAGAGGAATTGAGCAAAATGTAAGTATAAAATACAATAAAAAAAAAATAAAACGTTTCATAAATTATATAAATAAATTGTTTATTTGTTTGTACTGATTTGTGAGTTTTATTTAATTTATTGCAGGTCAAAAACAACAACACCGGAGCAATACGCGAAGCTGGTGACTTTAATGTCAGGCAAATTAGACATGGGCACTGCGTACTCGAAGCGTCCGAAAGAAGAAGTCCTGGCATTTTGGGAAGAGGTCAGAGTGGAGCTAAATTCATTAGGGCCACCAACAAAAGATGGCATTGCATGGAAGAAAGTATGTATGGCAGAATGTACATATGTATGTGTTGCATTTATTAAATATCTTTTTATATGTAGGTTTGGATTGACTGGAAGTGCTATATCAAGAAAAAGTTAAGCTCAAACAAAAAGGAAATGATGAGCACCGGAGGAGGCTACTGTCGCTTGCAGCCCATTAGTTCTCTTGAAGAGAAGGTCATCCAAATGACAGGGTTTCAAACAAACACGGACGGAATTAGAGGTACAGTGGACTTTGGAGTGGGCAGTGACATGGAACAAGCCGCTAGAACTTCGGCAATGGACATTTCCGCTCGCTCCGAAGACCCTGTCGAAGAAGCGAGTACTTCAGCAAAGCGTCAGCAGCAGGGGTCAAAGGAAGCCACTTTGTCTTTGCTAAAAGACTTGACAAAAAATCAAGAAGCTTTTAACAAAGACACGAAGGCCTTCCAAGACGAGGTCGCACAAATTTAAGACGCATGAACCGGAATATTGAAAAACTGGCTGATGTTGCAGCGAAGCAGCTAGAAGAAGAGCAGCGGCACAACAAAATTAAAGAGGAGTTGCTGAAACAGAAGGTCGAAATAAAAATGAAAATGGTGCAACTACATGACCCATTGCTTTTTTAGATTTTTTATTTTATATATGAATTTTTTTATTTTAATTTTTAAGTTTTTTAAGTTTGCTTTTAGAAAGCAAAAATGAACTGAATTTATTTTTAATTTTAAGTTTCCTTTTAAAGGAATGTACTGAATTTTTTTGGTTTGTTGTTATTAAATATAAGGAAACATTGAATACGCTTTATTTTATTTATTTCCTTTAATTGATTTAATGGATTTTTGAGAACTCTAAAAAAAGGAAAGTATGTTTCCGCGAATACTACGTGCTATGGAAGCGTAATTGGAGTCACTGCTTTCGTCATCTCCCTCTTCTTGAGAACTTTCGAATTCTAATGCATGCGGGTCTAAGTCTTCTACCCGGTAGTGTAGACAAATGTTGTGGAGGGCACAAACAACATTTATAATTTGACTAGCTTTCTGTGGGGAGTAATGTAGTTCTCGAGCACCCAATAAACAACGAAATCGGTTCTTCAAAACCCCAATCGTTCTTTCAACTATGTTCCTCGTCTTTGAGTGCCGTATGTTGTAGGTGCTTTCCTGGCTACCTACATTTGCAGATCGATATGGAGTCATTAGCCACGGTTCCAGGGGGTATCCTGCATCACCTGTTAAAAATAAAAACAATTACTATCTGCAATTTACACACACTGTTTTACGCGAATAAATACCTAATATCCAAGTGTTTCTCTCTCCATCTCGATATTTCCGTTCCAATTGATTCCTCGCTTTGCTTAAACTCCAGATATGCGAATCATGGTTACATCCGGGATATCTTGCGTCAATGCTTCTTATGCGCATTTTGTTATCGCACACCTAAAAACATAAATTCTATTTACGAGCACAGTAAGCATTAAAACGAAATACATACCACCATAGCATTAATGCTCAAAAATCCTTTTCTATTATAATAGCTGAACGCCTCTTCGGATGGTTTTATAATTTTTATATGTGTGCCATCAACACACATACTGACCCCTGGAAAGCCGGCCTTCCCATAAAACTCTAGCTTCGCTTGCGTCTTTTCCTCCTCAGTCTGGTCAAATCTTATCCACTGAGAGCAAAGCTTTCGCTGCATTACTTGAAGGAAGTACGATAGCGACTTGGACACTGTGGATTGACCCATCGCAACATTAAAATCTGTACCAACTCCGTGTTGGTAGCTTCCTTCTGCAAATAATCTCAAAGCAGCCACTACTCTGTTAAGCGGTGATAAAGACGTTAACGTATTCGCCCAAGCTTCTGCTGCAAAAGTATCTAACACATATTTAAAGGCGTCTTTATTTAGGCGAAAGTTTTTTTGGAATCTGTAAAAGTAAAAAATTATTTAACACATCAACACTTTTTAAACAAATCTCTAACAATTGATCGCTCATCTCGAACGGATTGCAATTGTCTCTCAATTTTCGCTTTTCAAGTCTTCCCTCTGTATTCCGGAGCACGTTGTTCTCCTCATCCAACAAAAACGCCGCTGCTATCGATTCCATTTCTCTTAACTTTACTTTGTGCTACAATGATGTTAAACGCATGAAAATAGCACCTTTTACTTATGTTCTGCCTTTTTTTTTGTATTTCGGTACTCACTGATGTGTTAAATTAGTTAAATTATCAACAATATTTAATTGTCATCTGTTTTCTCACTGAATCACTGTTTTATATGCACTAAATTCAACTTTTTATTAAAATCTTTCCACAATTGACAATATTTTTTGTTTCTATCTCATACGTTTCATAACAAAGCAGCTGTTTGTGAATACACTCTTGTCTTCCTCTTTTTCTTCCAATTCAGTTTTTAGTTGGAATACCATTTTACGATCGTAACGTAACGGAATGCGGAGACGGAATTGTAATGCAGAATGAGGCTGAATATATACTCAGCCCTGTTCCTCTCAATTTTCAACTGTGTTGTTCCGATTGGTGTAATTTGTGTTCCTTCTATGGTTCTAAGCTTCGTTTGCGTCTTGTAAATTGTTGGTTTTGCTTCTATCTCCTTCAAATTGTTGATTCCTATGATGTTACAGGTTGCGCCGGTATCAAGCTGACATTTTGTGTGATACGCAACGTTGTTGTTGTTGTAAATCTTCAGTTCCAAGTAAAGTCCTTTGCTGTTGTTGTTTAATACGGTGTTCAGTACAAATTCTTCGTCTATTTCTGATGTTTCCTCGTCACTATTGGTTGATGTTGCCACCTCTTTGATTGCCCTTGCATTGTGGCCTTGTTTGTTGTTGTTATAAGCTGACATGCAAACTCGAGCGTAATGACCTCTTCTATTACATTTATGGCATGTTAATTTTCTAGCCGGACACTGTTCCAATGTGTTGTGATATTCGTTGCCACAAAATTTGCATAATTTGTGTTCAAATCTATTTTGTTTTTGTTGTTGATTTCTGGCTCTATGCGTTATCTGTTGTAGCTTGTTTATATCAAATTGTTTGTTCTCTATACCACGTAGCTGTTGTTCTGTAGTTTCCTTTGATCTGCATATTTCAATAGCCTTTGTCAAAGTTATGTTGTTGTCGAGCCATAGTTTTTGCTTTAGATCAGGGTCTTTGATAGAACATATTATCTTTTCGAGTAGGAGGTCTTCCTCTAGTGGACCATATTGTGCATTCTTTATAAGACTCCTCAATCTGTTGAAATACTCGTCATATGACTCTTCCGGGTCTTGTTTGGCCATGTTAAATACAGCTCTAATATATCTTTTGTTGAGTGTTGGTGTTAGATTTTTTCCTAGCTCGTTTAATAGACCACTTACGGTTCGTCTATCCTCATCTTTTATTGGCATATTGGTGTATCTTCTAAATGCGTCATCACCGATGGCTGTTAACAAAATTGCCTTTTTGGCCTCTTCAGATTGTGAGACTAAACCTGTTGCTGTTAAATAGTTTTCCCATTGTTGTTTGAAGTATTTAAAATTTTCACTTATGTCCCCATCTCCTATCTTCAGTGGTTCCGGTAGTGGTATTTGTGGTAGAACACTTTGAGTCGGCTGTGTACTTCTAATTGACGCCTTATTAATTTCTGCCCGTAAGGACGCAATCTGTTATTTTAATTCTGCTACTTCACTCATTTTACTGTTGTTTTTACAGTAGGTATTAAAATTTTTCTAAAAATTTTCCCATATCTGACACCATGTTATAGTGTTAATAAAACAAGGATATATTTAAATGTATACTTATAGAGATGTTTATTTAATAGAGGGTAGTCAAGATTTTGTTATGAAAAAGCACGTTGGTTTTACTTCAGTTTGGCTGATGCAATCGTTAGTCTCCTTCCTGTGATTGCCACACTTCCATTTTGTAATTCATGTTTTTGAGTGATGCCAGATCTTTCTATACTATGACACTAATGACGGCTTTATAATAAATATTGCAATTATAACATTTATTTAATGTAAACAAAACAATTTCGCGCTAGAAATGACAGGTGGTTTGTTTCATTTCAATAGTACCATCGATATGTTAACAACTCACCAGAATCATATCGTAAGATGAATTTTTTGTGTTACAGAAACACTTTTAATAATGAAATCGATACGAGTCTTGCGATAACAAATCATTCGTTATTATATCGAAAAGTTACAGAAACTGGCTACAGAGCCGTGTATGCAAGGTATATACTATAATATAGTGTAATTTTAATACTTTCCAGTCTTTCAAGAACTTCTAGTCTTGCAAGAAACGTTTAATTAAATACGTTGACTACATTTAGTTCAATATTGCTTCAGATATGTAATGGATGAAAAAAGCTAACTTTGCATTACTATATATATCGAACTGGACGAAATAAAATTATATAAATATTGTCCCATACACATTTTTCTTATTATTATTATTCTGTATATTATTATTATTCCCTTTTACTATTAAGAAATACTATAAAGTGATAACATATTTTATTCTAATTGCTTGCCTACTCCAGTTTCGTACTATGGAATTTTAAGTACAGAGCAAGGTGAATTTATTTAAATGGTGACTGCATGAGCAAATTTTTCGAACCATTTTTTCGCAGTAACTGTCAAAATTGAATGCATTGAAAAATGTGATCAAAACAAATGTACAAACAAGTGCAAATAGTGTTTTGATTTTAGTGAATAGGAGTTTTTAATTGTTATTTTTGTGAAGTTTGAACATTGTGAAGAAATTATGAGTTTATTTAAATATTACATATATTTTATATATATTGTTTACCACTTTGATCAGCTCTTATGTATTTCGCCATTCCTCTCAATTTCGTTTATTTTGAACAGTATCTAATCACACATTGCTTATGTTTGACAATTCCGGAGTAACGTAATTCACCTTGTAGTCACCATATATGTAAATTCACCTTGGGTACAAAGCCATCCGTTTTTTCGAGGCGAACTCACAAAAAATGTATATGAGTTTTTCATTGGTTAAAAAATTTGACGTTTAAGTTACTCCCGTATGCTACGCAGCACTACCGTGTATAGTTTGATTCAAAGTCATGGCTTGATGGAGAGTATTAGCTTTTCTTTTAGCATTTAAAATATATACTCCTTTGTTTTCCTTAGTTTAAACTGAAATATATATTTTTTCCAAAATTTTTGTATTTAATATTCAAAATAATACTCATTGATTAAAGTCAGCAGAAATATTTTGAGAATGCAACTAACCGAGGAAGAGAAATTACGTACCCTCCGACAGCTGTCGGATATATTTAGTGATTTGCCTTACGAGTGGATACAAAATGTTTGCGAGCAGCAATATTGGAACGGTAAAGCTAATTGGATTAACTAAACATTAATTATTTGTTTACACTTATTTAATTTGAAAATTTTTTTTTTCATTTATAGTAGGAGACTGTATAGGGCATATATGTAATGGCGGTGAAACTAAATATGCAGATACCAAATGCTGTCCAAGTAAATTTGAGTCTGTTCATGGAGCTATTCCCAAAAGCAGTGGCTCTAAACGACAAGAAAACACATCGTCACATAAAAAAATTATACGTACGTTTAAAGACGGCGAAACTTCCAACATTGGCAGTAACTTTTCCTCGGGTGAATATAAGATTGTCCAACAGATATTAGCCGGTCATAAGGTGATGATAATAATGCGTGGTGCACCGGGCTCTGGCAAATCATATCTAGCCAACTGTATATTACAGAAGTGCCTCCCACTTGGCATTGGGGGTTACAACTACCATGATTTTGTTCTCAGTACAGACGATTTTTTTTATGACTTGATCGGTCACTATAAATACAGGGTTGATCAGCTAGATGAGGCACATGCTTTTAACCAGCGCCAGGTACACGAAAAGGCTGCGACTGGCTGGAGTCCAATTATAGTTGATAATACCAATATGAAATTGTGGGAAATGTTGCCCTATGTTCAAACAGCAATTAAGTACGGTTATGTCGTGGAATTACTAGAGCCTAATACCCCATGGCGATATTCGGTTGGAAAATTAGCAGTAAAAAATCAACATCGAGTGTCTTATGAAAAAATTAAAAGTATGCTGGATAAGTACGAGGAAGGGAGTGTTAGCGATCTTATGAAGGTATATACATATAATAATTGCTTAGATTTATTTAAACAGTGTTATACATTGCGACCTAATATATCTTTTGTGATTACCCTGTTTACTTAAAAGAACAGGGATAGTCTCATCTATAGATCTTCTGTCGGGCTTATTTCAAACAGGATCTTATGTGTTTTGTTGAGAAAAGTTGAGGAATTTTGCTAATATCCAAGATGTATTCACCAAAAATCCTTTGCCTTTTGTTTCCCAGAGATCCGCAAACTGTGATAAGGGTTAGTCGTAGTCAGGTTTCATTACTTTCTACACAGAATACGCAGATGGTATCTGGGGATATACCTAACTAATTCATATGCTAGTTGACTTAATTTGTTCCGAGGCATGCTTATCAGCTCTTTAGCTCTATTAGGATTAAAGTCTCCCAGACGAGCTTTGGTCTATCTTGATCTAGGAGATGCTTCCAGAATTAATTTTTGCATTGTTACATTTCTTTAGCAGTGCTCCAAAACTGTTGGATGATTGGACACAGAAGGGCTTATGAATGATATAAAAACGCATCGAAAATATATAATTGAAATTAATTTTTGTTCATGTATTTATTCTTTACATTCTTAAGCTCAAAAAGTAAAAGAAAAAATTTAGATTCCTCTCTTCATTCTTGAGATAACGGTATATAAGTGCCGCTACAAGTAAATTTAGCTACCACAAAGTCTGCGTTCAGTTTGTTTGTTTTGATAATATCATTACTTTTTAAGAAGTTTTTTATATTTTTTACTCACTTTCCATTCCTTGTTATCATTATTGATCGTTTAACCAGCTTAGTAGTGAATTTTGTAAAAATTTTAAAATATGGAAACCAAAGGAAAAGAATTTAGTGTGTCAGAAAGAAAATAATCATAAAATTGTAGAAAGATGGAGAAAGCTTCTGAAAAATTGGCCTAAATATTGGAAGAATATATTCCTCTGTCCAGCGCGTACTAAAAAATTTCAAAGAAACCAGAATTATAACATCTAAGCGGCGATCTGGCCGTCCAAAAATATCAGTATTGAACTGTGAAGGATAAATACATGAAAAAAATGTTTTTGAATTATATATTTTCGTTGTGTTTTTATATCATTTATAAAAATTTGTAAGGTGAACGCAGAATTAATGGGCTATGTGTATGTACAGAATCACTTTCTGGACAATTTTAATTTTGCCAGTCTGTGGCAACTTTTTTTCTACACCGTTAGTGAAATTTTTCAAAAATATCTTCGACAAAGATAAAGAATCAGATTACTATTTGAGCCGATTTGGACAAATACCACGCTTACCTACCTCCCCTATAAAATGAAATTTTGTTCACCTTTTTTAAAATGTCTATAACTTCGCTCCAATTGATGGAATAGTGACGTAATTTGGTAATTATTTAGATGTGGGTCCTACTATACACTATGTAGTGATCGGTGTATATTTATTACCATGCCCACTATTCACAAATATTCATAACTTAATATCAAGTAACATGTGGGCATTATAAAGCTAACTGCAAGAAATTAGGTTGATTCAGGAAAAGACTTTCCATTTAAAAAACTATCGGGCCTAAAAGTAAAATTAGCCTAACTTACCCATGCTCGTATTGATGGTATGGAAATGAAAAAAAGTAATGTACATTGGGTATTTAATAGTGTGTGTACAAAATGTGGGGATCATACTACTACTGCCACGCCCACAATTACTGTCGCGTCCACAATTATGCTCAAACCCACGACTACTATTGATATTTTTAAAAGTTGCGACCTATACAATATTTTTTGGCGAAAATGTATATTAGTAAGAATATTGGCGCTACAAAGCTATACAGAAGAAATGGTGTCGATCAGATAGAGGCCACGCCTCCTTCCATTATAATCAACTCAATTTATCCTATCGAAAATTATCCTAGATATGCTCCTATTAGTGATTTATGAAGAAAACATCCCCATTGTTGAACTCGCACGCACATTGAAAGGTAAAGGGTATTTAGAAGTCGGACTTCAGACTTCTTTAATCTTTTTTTACTTTATTTGTATTTAATATTGAATTTCATTGGCATGAATTCTTAATGAAGTTTTAGTACCAGGTATTCATGAGATTAACTGTTACGCGTTGTATTTTACTTAATTTAGAAGTCTCTGTCGTAAGCCTGGCCTTATTGGATCAAAAGCATAAGTGATTTCTAGAGGAAGATATTTGGGTTACAATCCGATGAGTAACGGGAAGTCTTGTGCATATCATTAAGCGGATTGTATTTTTCTTGATGGGTTGCACCTAGGCGAAACTTCCACAAAAGTCGCCCATGCCAACCAAAGATGCGCGCAGTCTACAAATTCTGACACTAAAACTACAGAGGCGTGCCTACACTTGATCCTTCCATCGGAATTGCGGTCGACCACTTGGTCGTCCACCTTCAACTCTCGCGCCGAACACTTTTCTGGCTGGAACATTTTCGCTCATTCTAACGATATGACCCAGCCAGCTGAATTGCACATGCTAATACACCTAACCACATCGATGTTCCTGAAGATACGATAATCGATCGAAGTACTTTTCTCTCGAACACTCCAAGAGTGGGTCATCTAACTGTATCATGACCCAAGCTTCTGCGCCGTAAAGTCGCACAGGTAGAATGAACGTCTTGTAGAGTAACTATTGTACGTCCTGTATGGGCTCTACTACTCAGTTGCTTACTGAGCTCATAGTGACATCTATTTGCAAAAGGTTTTTTTCGCTTGATCTCCAAGCTGACATTAGGCGTATTCGATGCGCCACTCTATTGAGGATAAGACAGACTTTTGTATGGAAAAAATTTCCGAGTAAATTGTACTCGGATGAAACAAGCGAGTTTTTCTATCCTCGATGGAAAGTGCTTCCAAATTGAAAAATCCTTGAAAACCAACGAGATTAAAAATTACCCATAAAAATTCCCATGGGATTTTTTACTTTTCAGTGCGTTTTTTCAAACTGCTACCAAGTATACCACTTACTCGTTTGCTGTTTTATTCGCACAACTCGATATGTGCTCGATACAAGATACGAATCGAATACGCCTATTATTATTCCTTTTAATAGCGGCGCTGAGATAATTATCCTTGTCTCTCATAAGTATAGGTGTAAAATGCTGTTGGTGTTCCATCAAACTGCGAATGTTTTGCATATCAGCAGCATCTATTTCGTTTTATATATTTGTTTCTAACTATCGTAATTTACGGGTTATTCTTGATTTATGCATTAATCATTTCCAAATTAAGTAATTTCTCCATGGGATCGGTCAATGAAATTACCTTGACATGAATTGATTTATCATAAATTATCATCCAAATTAAGATGCAGTCGGTGTCAGCACCGATTTTTTTGATAAATAATCGAAGTTAAGGCATCACAAGGTGTCATTTCTGTCAGCAAAGATTTAATGATATGAAAAAAAACTTTATAAAAAAGAAATTTGTGGAGGAATGGGGCCGAAGGTCTCTTAATTAAAATATGGAGATCCAAAATTAAGCAATTAAGAGCCACCCGGAAAAATTGCGGTTGCATATTTACTAGCTAGTGTGAACGCAGTTGATTTAAGTGAGGTAATTTATGACAAATTAAGTAATTTATTCCGTAGTGTGAACGTAATATCTTCATTTACTGCTAGCCTCAGGACTTTGTATGCCATGGGTATAAGGATAAATGCCCTATAGTTGGCGCAAAAAGCGGGCCTCCTTTCTTCAGAACAGGGCAGATTGTGCTGTGATTCCAATCGCCGGGCATATTTTCTTCCAGCTAGATTTTGCACTAGTGGTTGTATGGAACACCCAATCTTGCTGTATGTATGCAGATGGGCCAGTATCCCGTAATGACTGCTTTTCGGCAACTGTCAGAAAATCGTACTGTTTTTTATTTGTCTTGCGCTGATTGGTGGCACTACCTTCGCTGGGTCTGAATTCATTGTGGACCCTCTATTGGCAAGTTCGTCTCTCTATGTTTAGTACTCAAAAAGAGTTTCCGATATGACAATAGAATTGTTTGTCGTATTTTTGTGGTAATGTTCGGGTTTGACAATTCAAACTAATATATTTATCATATAAAATTATTACTAATATTTTAAGGGATTTTACAAATTATTTTTTAACAAATCTGTGAAATTTTATTTACGATTTTTATATCTTGATTAACTTGATCGCTCGGATATTTCATTTAGATGTTATCAAAATAGTTTTTAAGTTAAACATTTATAATGTTATTTATTAATTTCGCATTTCCACCCCCGCAGGACTAATGTGTTTGAAAACGGATTAGTTTCTGCAGATATGGTATGCTATTAATAATTTAGTTTTAGTAGTTTGCCTCATAGCCGACAATGCGACCTAAAAGATCTTTTATGTCATTTTACATTTATCATTAATGATCCAAGTGATCACAACTGTCTGATCTACTATGCCCTATAGGTTTAGTACCGCCATTTCTTCCGTAATTCCATAGCATTACGTCTGTTTGGTGATGTCAAAGCGTCACAATTAAAGTTCAGTTTCTTTTCTACCTTCTCTAAAGAAAGGAGGTAGTTGAGAGTCATGTTCTATCATTATATTTTCCGCTTTATGGATGAATTTGAGAATGTCCATAACAGGAGCATTCTGTATTTCTTCCAGAGCCAGCTGGTCGCGGTGGAATATGTTCATTCTAGTTCTTGCCAACGTAATGCAGTTGCAAGAACCATATAATGAAGCGCTCCTTCCGTGGTTTTCCCCTTTTGTATGCAAACTGACATTGATGTAGAGGTGTTGTTCTGTCCAACGTTTCTCTAATATGTAGATCCACCAATCTTTCCATAGTTTTTAGAAGAAACGACTTGAGAATGATTTAGGCAGTTCGCTGGACCTCTTGCCCAATTTTGGAATAAATACCACATTAACTTTACGCCATATGGATGGTATGTACTCCCTACTGAAACTGTTCCTAAAAATTACAACAAGTGATGTAAGCATTATATCCAGTCCTCTTATCAAGAGGGCTGGAAAAATGCTATCCTCACCTGGTGTCTTGAATGGATTAAAGGAACCAACAGCCCATTTAACTTTGTCTGGGGTAAATATTACTCCAGACAAACTCCAGGATATTTTGTCTAATACGGTCCATCGGTCGCATGACGGCTGATCCAGTGTCTTTGACACTAATTGACCCCGGGAAGTGCACCTGAAGCAGGTATTCTAGATTGTCCCTTCTATTCATTGTATAAGACCCATCTGGTCTTCTTAAAGTTGCAACAGCATTCGAGTGTTCCTTGCGAAAGCTTTATCGAGTCTAGGTTAGGTTAGGTTAACGTGGCAGCCGGTCTAAGAACCAGCTCACTCAGATCACCATGGGTCCATTGTGATACCACCGCGTAAGATCGCACCTCCGATTCACTCGAACCATTTCGAAGCCCTAATAAAGCGCAGGATTTGTTTGATCTTCGCGCCAGACACTTCTGTAAGAGAGTTAAAAGCGTATTTGCCTAAAGAGCCCGCTCTGCTTCTAGCCAGAGCGGGGCAACTACAGAAGAGATGTTCCACAGTCTCCTCCTCCTCCTCATCCCCACAGCTTCTGCAGTATTTATGAGAGACTACTCCCAGCTTAAGAGCATGCCTGCCGAACAGCCATGACCTTAGATATATTCTCTCCCGACAGGGCAAGCAAGTCTCTAGATTTCCCTCTATTAAGCTCCGGCCACATTAGCCTGGTCGTTAAGCAAGTGCCCTCGTGTGCCCAAGACCCATTGGCCTCACGCACGACCCTATCCTTCAGCATCAGTTTACAGGTGGTCATTGGTATTCCAACATCGCATCTGTCCGTGCATAAAGGTAGGTTGGTGCCCTGTCTGGCTAGCTTATCAGCCCTACAGTTCCCCTCAATATACCTATGTCCCGGAACCCATATAAGGCGTACCCTGAAAACAGTACTGATATCTGCTGCCCGGCAGCTTTGAACCACCTTTGATTTCGGTGCCACCGAGTTCATTGACATGATGGCCGCCTGGCTATCCGAGTATATATTTATAATATATATTTAATTTGTTACGGCATGTCTATTTAAGTAGACGGCTACCTCCTTTATGGCTAGGACCTCTGCTTGATAAACACTGCAGTGGTCGGGGACACGGAAAGAAAGCTCCATCCAGTCCAAGTTCTTTTGAGAAAACTCCAAAACCGATTCTATCGTTTGGATCCGTCAGTGTAGAAATTCAGTTCCCCCTTCTCCATGGCATTGGTGTTTGCCACTCTCTTCTAGACGGAATATATGTCTGGAAGTGCCTATCGAAGTTGAGATTAGGTATGGAGTGGTCAATGTGTTGGGTAGAACTACTCCAGGTATGCGCAATAGTCGAGTGACCAATCTGCCAATCATGCCATAACGCCGCACATTTCAGCCTTAGTGCTGATGTGGCGGCCTCTTGTTTCACTACCAGCTCTAAAGTAGGCAGGTTGAGTATTACTTCTAATGCTTTAGTTGGAGAGGTCCTTAAAGCACCAGAGATGCATAGAAAAGCCGTTCTTTGGACCTTGCTCAGAAGATTCAAATAGCTTTGTTTCTGAGTGGCTGGCCAGTATTCCATATAGCGATAAAGGTCTGACCACCGAAATGTACAGACAGTGCATAATTCGTTGGGATAACCCCCACCTGATTCCGACCGCTTTTTTACATGTGTACAAAGCAATATTGGCCTTTCTAACTCTTTCTTCAATATTGGGTTTCCAGGTAAGTTTCCTATGTAGTACTAGTCCCAAATATTTGACTGTCTCCTTCATCAGAATTTCCACACCTTTGTATGTTAGCGGGGAGACCTTAGGAGATCTATTTTTCTTGGAAAAGAGGATTAATTCCATTTTATCGGGATTTAACCCTAATCCCCTTTTTCGCGTCCAACCAGTAAGCGTGGCCATGCAGTAGCGAAAAGTATCCATAAGAGTGTTTGGATATTTCCTTCTGACCACAATTGCCAATTCGTCAGCATAGGCGACCACATGGCAACCCCCCTCTCTAGAGCTAGAAGTAAAGAATTTACCGCCAAATTCCAGAGCAGGGGGAGAGAACTTCTCCCTGAGGAGTGTCTCTGCATACCTTTCTGCTATTTAACGAGTCTAGCGCTCTCTGGCCTTTCGACTATGCTTTCGCAAAATTTTCTCGACGACTCTCGATTGGATCTTCTTATTTCTTTGTTCGTAATTTGTCAGAGCGACTCTATAGTCGTCCCACACCTTCGTTCGTTTACAACGATTGAACAGTTTTATCTTTTTACGCATATCTGCAAGCTTGCCATTCCACTTCCATTGATTTGGCCCCCAATTATCCATGGCTCTTGTATTAAGGCCATGGATAGATCCTCGTCAGCGAATCTCTTGCACAGGGTGGCCGATACTGCTTTACCATGGTGCAAGTTCACCTCAAGCACATTAAGAATGCTCATTCGCGGTGGCTTTCCGCAGCGAGTTTCTGGGGCCTCGCGCCGCTAGGACCCTTGGTTTTGTGGTCTGTATGGTCCCCAGTATGCTTGGCTTTTGTTTTGTCGTGCTGAGACGCTTTCCGCGCGTGTCATACTGCGGCATCGTGCTTTTTGTTGTTGTTTTTGCGCCTGCGCTGTTGTTGTCACCACACAGTATTTCGGTGTCAGAAGAGTCCATTGACTCATGACCTGATTCCGTATTCTGTGGTGGTGGCATCGAAACCGGAAAAGATTCATTTTTTGCAACTACAGTCAACACCGTAGATGCTGATGCAGAGCATTGTTGGTCAACAGCACCTACCAACGTAGATGTTGTTGTGAATTGGCTAGGTGCATGTTCAACAAGTCTGCACGCAACCAAAGATGAGTTCTCCAGCCCAACAGCTGGCTCGGTCGAAATGACCAACGATGATTGCCCAACAGCAGATTCATCGTTTATTTGTTTTGTTTTTTGTTTAGATAGATCCATATAAAACCCACGAGTAATAGGGTATATAGGTCACCCACGGCAGAGCCCTTGTACCATGGGACGGCATTTAATTAAAGCCGGAGGTCACCAGATATCCGCAGTTCGCATATTAGCCCCGCATCCCTTGGCATATGCTGTTCCACCTTGGATAAGGAGTCTGTCTATCATAGCCAGTCGCACATCAAATGACAGATGTGTGCCATTAACTATAGCAAGTCACCAGTCCCCCAATGCGCACCTGTTTCGTGCCGTCACCACGTGGAGGTGATAGATCAGGCTTCCATCAGAAACTCAATTACGGCACATACCTAAGTACATGTTAGTCCCCTTGAGTTACCTGAGGCTCTGACAGCCATGGTATGCTATTCATGTGACCAACAATTTATGTTGTTAATGACTTCACCGACCCAGAATTCTGTTTTATGTTTAATTCAATATTTATGTATTCATTCTTCCGTTTTTTATACACATGAAGAATATAAGTATAACATTTAACCTATGAGATACATATTGGAATTCAAGTTTTTTTCATTTTTTTTGAATATATTTTCTACTTGTTTAATGTCTCAGAAAAACTGATTTGCTTTTCAGCGATATTTTTTTAATTCTTCATTCAGTGAAAAGCATTTTTCTGTTCAAATAGTTTTTGGGTTATAAATATTTTAAATTTTAATATAACAAAGGCTTATTAAGTAATTTCCTCTTGAAACAATATTTGTACTATCACTATTCTCCTTTAGTTTAATATAATATGGTTTTTTTACAATTTACCGTAAAAAAAAAATGGTAAAAAGTGTATAGTAAGTTTGTGGGGTTGAGCTGTTTTTCAACTACAAGAAGGGGACGTGGTAGGTATGGACATAAATATACAAAAGCAATTAGGTTTTTGTCTGTACATCTGTGGCCACTTTTTTCCAGACCGTTAGAGATATCTTAATAAAACTTTGCAAAAGTATTGTTAGTATCCTTAGTATTAGCGCAAACACAAGTACTTGAATTAGGATTGCAACTAAGCTCACTAATTTCTTACAAGCACTTGAACTTGAAGAATTGCCAAATGAAAACACACTCGATTGTGGTCTTGAATCAATTGACCCTATTTTGCAATCAATTATGGCTTTTGTTGTTTTTTAAGAGTATAAGGTATATCAAATATTAACAATAAGCAGATATAATAATAAATAATGTAAATAAATAATAACCTTCACAATGCACTGCACGTTAGCAAATTTAGGCAGCGCATGTTGATTAATTCTATCAAACAAGGGAGTCATGCTGTTTTGCTTACAGAGTACTTTTCGGGTATTGCACTGCCAAGAAGTTCATTAGAGGGCAAACATTGTCAATGTTCATTTAAAATGCAATGGGGTTTATGAGAGGAAGACCACGTTCACTTTCCATAAAACTAACTTTCGGGACAAAAAATTTAAATTGATACGAAATTACAATTTATACCATTTCTCAATACTCGAATTCGTGCCGCTAGATTGTATAGTAATCAAACACTCGCTTGGTTAAATTAAAATAATTAACTTTATTGAATTATTGCAATTCACATTCTTAATCTTAGGCTCAAAGTTTACTTAAAACGATTTTGCACTTTATTTATTTATGCATTTGCTTTTTAATACTGTTATTGTTACTATTGAAATTCACGATGTACACACTACTAGAATTACTGTTCAACTGTGTCGACTTTAATTGTTTGGTGGCTTATATACATACGTCTCGTGTGTTGAACTACAACGAATAGAGGATACCCTAAAAGTATGCAATCATTTATATTTCCCTGCCCTCCACTTTTTCGTCTCGAAAACGGATAGTACTGCAACCTTTATGAGGTGCTAGCCTCTCCAGATGAACGACTTTCATTTTGTTCCTGACATTTCTCGCCAACTGGATGCGGTATACTACATCGTTGATCTACTTTATCACCTTATACGGACCGTCCCAGTGCTTTTGCAGTTTTAGCGATAATCCCTTTTTCCTTTGCGGATATGAAGCATAACTAGCTGCCCTACCTGAAATCCATTAGTGTTTGATCGTACATCATAGCTTTCATTTTATCACTCATCAGTTGTGTGCGATTTCTTATGTTTTCATGAATTTCATTAAACTGTTTTCGTTTTTCAGCTACATAACTGCTACATAAAAGTTTCCTAGGTGAATAGGCACCGAATTTCAGATCTGCAAGTAATCTTATATTACAACCGAAAATAGCCTTGGCTGGTGTTGTAGATGTTGTATCGTGAATTGCATATCGGTTTGCTATTAGGAAGAGGGTTATGTGCTGGTCCCAATCTTTCTGATTCCCACGACTTTCCTTAGGTGTTCCTCAAGCATACGATTAAATCTTTCCACCATTCCATCGGACTGCGGGTGTAAAGGGGTTGTGCGTGTTTTGCCTATGTTCACCAATTCACTCATTTCCCTGAAATTTCGAAAATTTTTGCCTTGATCCGAGTGGAACTGAAGGGGAGCTCCGAATCTGCAGACCCAATTATTGATAAATCCATCTGCAACGATCTTAGCTTCTTAATCGGGAATGGGGTATACTTCTGACCATTTGCTAAAATAGTCGATTACGACGAGAATATATTTGTTGCCGGAATTACTAATTGGAAACGTACCTGCGATGTCCATTGCAATACGCTCAAATGGCAACCAACCCAATAAAACCGTGTTTTAATCGACTGTCTTTGTTATTCCCAAATATCCTCCGCTTGGTTCACTATGGTATTCCTTGAGAATTTCGCTTATTCTTGCCTTGGGTACCACAATCAAGTTCTTCGTGGTTTTTCCATCTTCACTCTCTCTCAGGCGGAATAGGCATCCATCATGCAACTTTAAGCTATTTCATTGAGCCTAATATGCTTTAGTTACGGGACTATCGGTCGAGATTTCATTCCATTCTGGTCGTTTTCCTTCTTTCTTACTTGACACGATTTTTGCCAATTCTGGCTAATTTCGTTGTTCTCCTTTTATCTTCTCTGTTGTCCATTCTTCGTCTGGTAAAACAGTCATTAAGCAGGCATCGACTACTCCTTCTTTTCTTTCAGCTTTAGAACAGTGCTTACATTCCACATTGCAATGACGTCGTGATAATGCATCAGCTTTACCGTGGCTTCCGTTTCTGCGATGTTCTATTGTGAAGTCATACCTTTGCTGTCTTTCAATCTCGCAATCAATCAGCGCAGAGCAGCGTGATCCGTTCTTAGCAAGAACTTTCGTCCATACAAATACTTACTAAAGTGCTTCACGCACTGTATAACCGACAAAAGTTCTCTCCGTGTTACACAATTTCGCTCAGGCTTTGATAAGATCTTGCTGAATTAGGCTATTACTCTTTTATATCCGTCAATAACTTGCGCAGGGTACCTCCAATCCCGAAGTTACTTGCATCTCTGTCCAAAATAAATTGTTCGCCAGGAATTGGATACGCAAGGATCGGAGCTGTACGCAAAAGTTCTTACGCCGGTGTTGTATTGAATTGTGACTCATGATAGCTGATTGATGGTTTGGATATTGTGGTTTGCTTGGCGTTCTTGATATATGATATACATATACGAGTATAATGGTGTACTACTTTTGTTTTTTATGGATTCAGTTTGGTTTGACAGATTACTTATTCTAGAAAATGTGAATTAAAAGTTATGTGGTATATTTATTTATATTTGCAATGTACTGATCTAAATATAAATTTTTAAATTGTCTTTGTTTTTATTGATGGATTAGCTGATACTTTGACCATTTTGTATTCGTAGAGGGACGTCCAAACTTATAATTTGCACGTGGATTCAGGTACAAATTTCAGGGAGATTCGTGCCAGACTGCAGTCCGTACAAACATGGTTGTTGTTAATATTGTATTTTCTGTTTCTGTAAAACACAGCTTTTATATTTTACTGAAACTGAGTTATTATATGGTTGCATTTGTACAAGGCAACATCCACCATCTAGTGAAGCCAAAACAGTTTAAAAATAAGTAATATTTACCCTTAGTACCAGGGCTTGTATCAACTATATCAATCTATTTCCTTCTGTTAGTCATGTGAACACGGAAAATACTACAAGTATTTTCCGCACACACAACTCATATACAACATGCAATCATCCCCGCACACAAAGCAGTAAGCAGGCGGAGTACAAAGAAATATCTACAAAAACAACAAGACGACAACAACCACTCTACAACCAACGGCAGCGGTCAGGCTGCACTGCAGGCAACAACACTGCTGGACAACTAGTGATATTACAACGAGGTGGTTGACCAGCAGAAGTTGAAGGTGGCCTAAGGACAATTCACAACACCAACAAGCACAGACAAAGTGGGCCAACGGAGATTTGACCATACAACGGTGCACCCACAACAACATAATGCACTGATCCCGGTGGCAGTTTTCGCTTTATAAGCAAAGTGGCCCGGGCAGTGAGTTCTCTTTGATCCAGCATCGTTCGACGAGTCTACAATGCACCAAGATCCTAGAGACACCAGTATTGACTACGAGTAGTATTGAGGTATAAACAAATTTAGACAGAGCCAGGAGTTGATGGTTCTAATCGACTCTCCCTGAAACACATACGCAAAAGAGAACGAGCTAGGAGTTTATGTAATAGCTAATGAGAAAAACTACATAAGTATATTTGAAATTAAATAAAGGTATTTTAGAAAAACTACTTCGAAAGCGAATTAATTTCTATAAGCGACCCTGGAACCCGCTAAGTATTTACCCCAGCGAAATTGAGTCATCACAGTCAATAAGTAAGCTAATCTTCTGCTGTAGTTTGCTTCGAAAAATTGTGTTACTGTAAGCGGAATTTCTTATTAAATTGTATTTTTATTTACCTAGTTTTAAAGTTCTTGTGACGAGGCCCCAGTCTCCCGTAAAATATTTTTCACTTATCAATTATTGCTTTGTTATATTAAAAAATAAACTAAGGGTGTGTGTGTAGGTGTGCAGTGAGTTTATATGGATATAAACAAAAACTTATGACTGCAACAAATAAAACATTGCTAGTGCAGCATATATGCAAAGAAGAAAACACCCAATCGAATTGACTGAGAGTTCGCGGATAGATAATTGTTTTTTGAAAAAAATGAATTTACGAAAAGTTCTACAAATGAAACATTAGAAGAAGCAATAAGACCAAAAAAAAAAAAATCAAACTAATATGAACCAATTACCGGTACAATGAAAAATAAAACAAACTCTCCAGAATCAAACTCACCATACACCAAAAAAAAATACGCTACTCTAGCTCAACAGTAAACATCGCCACAATCAATACCAACCGCACAACAGAAGCCATACCGAAACAGTAAAAAATTAAACCCCACATGCATAACAAAATATAACACACCCTACAATTAACTCTTCATTTCTCCCACAACTTAACAACATACACCAAAATAACTCAACTAAATAAGACACGAATTACAATAATCGCATTCACCACTAAACAATAATCTCTCACAGCCCACAATGACTTACATGTACCGTAACACGTACATGCTAACATAAAACATATAAATAAAATATCGGCTACTCGAGTTCCATTAGGTCTGACACTGTTTTCCGTTTTAGCCGCCTACGCTGCGAAGTCATCAGAAGTAAACTGGATGCTGCAACGTTGACATGCGATTTCAGTCGCTGTTTGTGAGAAATTGCAAATTTTTTGTCACATCAGTGGCATGATCAGGCATGCCAAGATCACGATGGAGATTGCTATTTCTAACATAGTATGGTGCATTAACAATACATCGTAGCACTTTATTTTGAAAACGTTGGATAGTGGCAATGTATATTTCACTAGCACATCCCCAAAATTGGATGCCATTGGTCCAGGTCGGTTTCAGTATTTGTTTATACACCATTAGTTTGTTGTGAATTCACAGGGTAGAGTTTCTGCCAATAAGGTGGTACAATTTGTTGAGTTTCAGGTCAAGCTGCTCTCGTTTTTTCTTTACGTGAGCTTTCTAGCGCAGTTTGGCGTCGAGTGTAATACCCAGGTATTTGGCTTCGTTGACATGTGGGATTATTAACTCATCCATGAAAATCGGTTTGTGAGGTATATTTTTCAGTGAAAAAACTATATGCGCTGATTTGGTTTTGTTTAACTTAATGCGCCATTTCTTAGCCCATGAAGCAATACAATTAACAGCCTCTTGTAGCTTAGCCGTCGCATCTTCGATAGTGTTACCTGTAGCCAGAACACCAGTATCGTCCGCAAATGTTGCGGTTACTTGCTGATTTGCTGTTGGTAGGTCGTATGTATACAGGAGGTACAGCAGAGGCCCCAGGATGCTCCCTTGCGGTACACCAGCACTAATTTTTTTCAAAGAAGAATGGGCGTTTTCGTACTTAACACTAAAGTACCTGTCATCAAGGTATGATGAAAGCACCTCGCAATATTGCATTGGAAACAATGTCCGCAGCTTTTGTAATAGACCTGCATGCCACACCTTATCGAAAGCTTGTGAAACGTCTAGGAAGACGGCGGAACACACTTTTTTCCCTTCCAACGCATTTTCGACTATATTCACAACTCTGTGGATTTGATCAGTTGTCGAATGATTTTTCCTAAAACCAAACTGGTGAGCGGGAATCAATTTTTTATTCTCAATTATTGGCATTAAGCGCGTTAAAAGCAATTTTTCAAATAGTTTTGACAATGCTGACAGTAAGGATATTGGCCTATTCGATGATACGTCGTTGAGTGATTTCCCAGGCTTGGGTACCATGATTACCTCTGCGAATTTCCAATATATAGGAACATGCCTCAACCTGAAGCACATATTAATTAAAGCAGACAGATAAGAGACGCAATTATTGGGCAGTTTACGAAGAACTTCCGTCGTTATTAAGTCAAATCCTGGCGCTTTTTTTAGTTTCATTTTATGAATTTGCTTACCAACTTCTTCGGGAGTTACTTGAGTAATGTGGGTATCGCACTCTAGCCAACTTTCATTAATAACTATTTCATCATTTCTTTCATTTGGACTAAAGGTCTTTTCAAGATGTTCAGCAAACAACTTTGCTTTTTGTGAGCTTGTTTTGGCCCACAGTGTATCGTTGATTTTAACTGGAGCACAGTGTTGTATTGGCTTGCTGAATGATTTAGCCGCCTTCCACAAAGAGTACTCTGTGGTCTTGTCAGGTGTAAGATCCATCAGAAATCGATTAAATGTTTCATTATTGAATGACTTGATTGCTGTGTGTAAATGTTTAAATTCGATTTGAATGCTGTAGATCTGGTTTGTTGCCAACGTTTCCGTAGCTTCCGTTTCTTTGCAATTAAGCTCTTAATAAAAGGTGGATATTTTTTCCCGTGCAGAACAAGTCTTAGTGTGGGCGTACTATTCCACGCTGCCATCTGTATTTGCTGTGTAAAGTGGAGTACAGCATCATCAAGTTGCTCACTGGTAACAATAGAATCAAACTTGGCTAATTGTTCTAGCTGCACTTGAAAGTAATTCCAGTCAGTACAAGTATTTACTAACGTTGATGTGCTTTGATTTAGTGCTGGGGTTTGGGAAATTACCAATTGCACCGGCGAATGGTCAGAACTCAGATCAAATCCTTCAGTGATAGTTAAATGCGCTGCAGGAATGTTTTTGTAGACAAAGAAGTCAATTAAGTCTGGTACACTTTGCTAGTATCCGATGGCCAATATGTTGGTTTACCAGTTGAAATTGAATTACAAGATGTACGCTGCATGGTTTTGAATAATTCTCTTCCTTTTGTCGTGGTGAGTCTTGAGCCCCAAAACGTATGTTTTGCGTTGAAGTCGCCTCCAATTATAAAACGACCATATTTCAACTGGTGCCTAGGTGGACTATATAGAGCAGTTAGAACCAGTGGTTGTTTGGAAGTTTCAACGGAAACGGATGTGGTTTGAAACTCATTTGTGCTGATTTGGTCCTCCAAGTGATGTTTAATGGAGCTTTTGATTATGACTGCGCTACCACCCCTTGCACAATTGTCAGGATGTATTATATGGTAAATCGCGTATTTTTTAAAGGACACATGCGATTGCTTAGTAAAATGAGTTTCAGCAATTAAGCATATATCAATATCTTCATTGTTAAGCACGACTTCCAGCTCATTTTTGTGTTTGGCTAAACCATTTGCGTTCCATAAAATCAGTCTTAGACAATCAGTCATAATTTAAAAATTGCGTGTTGGCGGTCTAGCTTTGCCAAGATTATTGAAAGCGCATCGGTGCTTTGTGGGGCAAAATTGGGAGCAGAGCCTTTTGTTATTTGAGCATAGCTTGCTGCTTTAGAACTCGTAGATGGTCCAATTTTGGTGGGGACATTTTTTGACGCAGCAAATTGATTATTATCGCGATCCTTCGTTTTAACAAAAGTTGTCTTCTTCGATCTGATTTTTTGTAATTCTTTCGCAATTACACAGCCACGATAATTTGCTGGGTGCGACTCACCCAGTGCTTTTGGAACTCTGAAGATATATGTTTGCCAGCACATTTGAAGCATCGTGGAGGTTTCCCACAGAAATTTTTTGTGTGGCCGAATGATTGGCAACTTTTGCACTGGGGAATTAAGTTAGATGATTTTATTGGCTCAATCTTTACAATTGTATTTAAAATGTTTTTCATTCCGTGAATTTTCTTCACATCAGAAGAGTCGAGTGTCAGAACGAACATATCAAGCGGTTCCTTCGTCTTCCATTTAAGTTTGTTAATATCACTAGTTACTTTGAGGCCTTGATTATTCAAATCACTTATAATGGATTCCTGGACACAGGAATGGGGCAGATTTTTTACCATTACTTTTATTGGCCTGGTTTGCTTGTCTTCATTGCTGAACAACTTCATAACACCCCGATAGTCAGAAGAATCAAAAGTTATTACTCTGTATGCACCATTATTAATAAGTTTCACAAAGAACTTGTTTTTTATAGTTGCAATAAGCTGGGTGTGTAATTTCTTAAAATCATTTGTACTGTTGACAACAATTGGAGGAGGTCGAGTTATTTTACTAGTAGTGACAGTCACTTTAGCACTTGAAACTGTAGGTCCACTTTGTGTGATCACTTCCGGAGAGGTCTCTGCCTTCCGTTTTTTGGTTGGTATTTTCTTCTTGAGGATCCAGTCCGTCTCTCTGGCTAGTTCATCCTCATCAGTCTCATACTTTTTTTCGTTATCAATAATTTTTGTGTTGGTATAATTTTCGGTTGATTTAAGTTTTACATACTCACTTTTGAGTACAGATAACTCGTTTTTTAACAATGAGCATAATTTTTCTAAGTTTTGGATTTTTTCGAGCAAATTATTGTAAATAAATACAACTTTGCACACCAAGCACATTGACAATTTGCGAATAGCTTAGTTCTGGAGGATATTCATTTAGATCTTCATAAAATGACACATAATCCAAAAGATGTAGCTACATTTAATTTTATAACTAAACTCATATCCTTTTCATCACTGACACAGACAAAAAAAAAATCTTAATAGTATTTTACCGCTAATATATTATACACAAATATCTGAAAGAGTACATAAAAGTTATTAGTACTATGTTTTATTTTAACAAGTGATAAATATTTTACTAATTGCAGATGTTGAAACAAACCAGATATGTTGTACCATTGCCCCAAATGCGAAAAATTCCACCTCCTGCACCAGATTTACAAACAAATGAAAATTTTCAAAAATTCCGAAATACTGAAGTTAAAAATCCTTGCTTCAAAGAACTACCATCTTTGTTATTAGAAGAAAGCAAACCTCAATATTTATGCAATATTTATAAAACAAGTGGTCCGAAAGTTCAGCGAAAAAACGTTAAAACATTAATAGGGTCAAAAACAGGCATAATAGACCACAACATTTCTATGGATGATAAACTTCTTTATCCATCGTTTGTAACAAACCGCTTGAAATTACAAGATATGGAACCATCGAATGCTTCCGACGGAATAGAAAAAACAATTGTTGATGTTTTGGAACTTACAACAAAGCACAAAGAGGAAAGTGTGACAAATATTGAAGAAACTTCCAGTGTACGACGGGAAAAAACTTTACTGGAATTATTACGGGAAGATTCTGATGCAGTCCCAATACCTACAATGGTAGTAGATGAAAAGGAAGTTGACCTGTTAGAGGATTGTAGATTCAAACGGCACAAAGTTAACTGCTGTAATGAGAACAAATCGTTTGCGACGCTACGCCAAATTTACCCTAACAAGAATGTCGATGGATTGTGGGATTTGTTTATAAAGTGTGATGGGAATATAGATTGGGCTGTGGACATACTCTTAAAGGAAAACGAGCTGATCATGGACGATAGGGACTACATTAAATCTATAAATAAAAGCCAAGATACATTTTTCTGCAATTGTAATAAAGAAATTGCTTTAAGACCAATGGATACAATCGTTAATTCAATAGGAAATACTATTAAGCCACAGCGCCAGCGGATACATTCTCTTCGTTCAAATCAGCGTTCAAAAATTGTCTTGAAAGAGGTCAAAGAGTCGATTGAGGCTCGTGTTATGCTAAGCAATGAAAATTATTCAAATCATATACGCCATATACGCGACTTCCAAAAGGGTATTCTGAATTCTTCTACAAAAACATACAGCAATGCTGAAACACAAACATATTTTATTGATGAAGGTCAAGAAAACTACGAAGATGAAATAATTCAAGTATCTCTTAATGAAAGTCTTATACAGCAGCTACGTTCCATTTTTATGTCCGAAATTACATTTGACGACCAGTTATCTGAAAAATTGACTAAGAATGTCTTTATGCCTCGAAAACTTGGTAAGGAGTTATACATTCTGTGGATGGAGTCAGCTTATAATGAAATTGAGGAGCAGCGTCAACAAGGACTTCAAGAAGACGAGCAATTTGCACGGTTGCTTAAAAATCCAAAATATCAAAATAGCAGAAAGTCGCCATGTAATATTCAGGAACTGTTAGATAAAAATATGACATGGAGGATCTACAATAGTGAAGAAAATAACCAACAACAAAATAACTTGGATGACCATCCTGTCGATCTTGCCCTTCAATTAACACGATTAAAACTATATGAAATATTTCCCAACATTCCTCGCGAAACGTTGCTTGATATATTTGCTACCCATAATAACAGATATCACGAAACTGTAGAAGCATTGCGCTACACAATTAATCCAAACGAAGCACTTGGTAAAATCACCCAAAATCATTTGTTAAAAAAATTCAAAGTTTTGCATGAAAATGGTTTAGTAAGTCCTAATATAATTTTCGTTCTTGTTATTTTACAAATTTTATTGATTTTTTCATAGTTAAGTCTGCATCCAGATTCTATTGATAGCAATGACAGTGCAGAATGCGGATCTAATACACCATCGTTATCATCAGAGGAGAAAAAACGGCTGGCACTTTGCAACTTTGAAGAGGCTCGTAATTTGGCAGCACATCATAGCCAACTAAAATCTGAGTGCTTTCAAAAAGCGAGAGATGTCATACAGAAGGGGAATACTGCCGTTGCCGTGTACTACTCTGAAATTGCAAGTTTGCACAAAAAAAAAGCTGATAACTATAATAATCAAGCTGCCAGTTACATGATGGAGGTTCACAAATATGCACAGAAAAATTCCGACCTATTAGACTTACACTACTTACATGCACTTGAGGCTGTGGGATGTCTTGATCTGTTCTTAGATAGACATATTTATTCGCTTCGTAAAGGTTTACGGAGTTACAAAAATATTTTTGTTATCACAGGCCGAGGACTGCACAGTGTCGGAGGGATTTCCACTATTAAAACCAAAGTTAAAAGTAGATTAAAAGAACGCAATCTCAAGTAAGTGCTCCTCGAAATAAACTTTAAATAACTTTTTAATTCAGAATTTTTTTTGAGGTGGAGTGAAGTCAACCCAGGCCTACTTAAAATAAAAATTTTCTCTGCTTCTCGACAATCGAGCAACATATGACAAATTATGAATACAGAAAGCTCTGAATATGATTCAGATTCTTCAAAAAGCACTAAGCAATGATAAGTATAGTGATTTTAGTTTTATAGCTTCCTAAATTTGGTGATCAATTATTGTTGTAAATATAAATTTTAAACTATAATGATTTAAAGAAATGAATCCCACCAATTAATTTATATATAAATGTCACCTGTTCATGTATAGTCTTCCTTATACTTTAATTAATATAAGTTATATGATAAATGTATAAGTCTGTATATAAACGAGGTAATTTTACACTTTGATGACCGAGCCTAGCACCGTGTGTTCTATTTTACTTTGAAACTAAGGGATTCTCTTCTTTTTTTACCAACTCACCGGTGTCAACCTGGGCCAGTGAGCTTGCCTTGTTAGGGCTACGTATGGCGGAAGGACCGCAGACGTTCACGTAGTAGCCATTTACCTATCAGCATGTGAAAGTGCCGAGTTAACAAAACCCATCGCGAGTTGAGTTCAGCAATTGCATGCGTGGCCATATTAACACAATTAAATGGCTTTGCACTTGCGGTAGCGACGCTACATTAACGACAGCGATAAATAGCCAAAGCAAACAACGGCGCGCAGCGCTAACGAACTCCTGCACGTGCCTTGCTAACTCTTCCCTCCCTTGTGGATCTCCAATTTTGGATTGTCTGAAGATTACCTGACCGATTCCTATGGTCTTCCTGCCTCCACCGGTGGTTCTCACAATAACTATCACACAAGTAAGTATTCCTACCTATACAATAAAGCATATGAATCCTATACCCAGGATAAACCTTTCCTTGAACTCGTTGAGTACTACAGTGAGATGATTAAGGTTCATAGCCTTAAGCTCCTTCGAAGCAGACAACCATTAATGTGTACCTCATCATGGAATGCTACTAGTGTCGTTCCATTGATCCATACTACAGCTTTGTCATTTATATCAAACGTGAGGTTTGTTGAAATCATAGTCAAACGAATCCTATTAACAACACCCGTAGCTAGCTTATTACCTAACCTTTTTTGATTTTAACAAAAATCTCATCTTCTTTGTTGAGTTGCTAATGCCATATATTTTTAATAATTCAATTATGTCATTAAATTACTTTTTTGAAATAAGAAAAATAAAAAAAAATTGCCGCCGTCTGGGGTCTAGTGGTAACCATACTAGACTCACACTCAGGGGGTCGCAGGCTCAAATCTTGCTCCGGGGTTGGTCGCAAAAATGCTTCCTTTTAAAAAATCGTTTTCTCTTCGAGTCGAAGGCCTCAGTAGCTAGTACTCATTTCCCAACCCCAGTCATAATTAATTATGGTGTAAGATATAGTAATAATGATAAAATAAATTCATATAAGAACGTACTTCTTTTTGTTGTAAATACAATTTTGCACACAAAGCACATTGACAATTTGCGAATAGCTTAGTTCTAGAAGATATTGATTTAGATCTTACTAAAATGACACATAATCCCAACGATGTAGCTACATTTAATTTTATAACTAAGCTCATATCATATTTTACCGCTAATATATTATAGACAAATGTCTGAAAGAGTACATAAAATTTATTAATAGCATGTTTTATTTTAACAAATGGTAAATATTTTACAAATTGGAGATGTTGAAACAAACAAATGAAAATTTTCAAAAATACCGCGTGCTGAAGTTAAAAATGCTTGCTTAAAAGAACGACCGTCTATTATTATAGGAAAGCAAACCTCAATATTTATAGAATATTTATTTGAAACAAGTGGTCCATAAGTTCAGCGAATAAACGTAAAAACATTAACTGGCTAAAAACAGCGAAGGCCCAGTTCAGTGCGCAAATTGCTAAGAATTTGGGCACACAAAATCATACTGCACCCTACGGAGTGTATGTGTCATCTGCGGAGACTTACATCTTTCATCAAAGTGTCCAAATAGCAAAATGGATACATCTGTTAAGAAATGCAGCAATTGCGGGGCAACCATACTGCAGATTATAGAGGTTGCGCTATGTACAATTCAGTAAACAAAAATACTTTGACAATATAGGTCAAAATATCAATTATATGAAGTCCCACACTTCATCCTGTACTATCCAACCTCCAATCTGCACAATAACTCTCTGGGAGACATCTGCCAGCTCAACTCGTGTCTTATGCAAGCATTGCCAAAAATACTCCGCAGCTTGAATCAGCAACTTATCAGGATAAAGCTACAGTGAAACTTCGCTATAACGAATCTAGAGGGGATCGAAAAATACTTCGTTATAGCTATTGATTCGTTATATGTACATATGCATTGTGAAACCATGGTATAACGAAATTTAAAGAAATACGAAAAAAATTCGTTATAACTACAGTTTTTTTTTCCAAATTCTATTTTACACGAAAATACTATGTACATAATAAAAATTCACAATTTAAGAGGTAAATAAAAAATCATGTTTTTAATTTTTTTTTATTTTATTACATTTTAGTAAAATATTGTGTAATTTTTGTTTGTTTACGCAAGTTTAGAATGCAACCATCAATATTTTTTTCGACAGATGCTAAGCTGTCGAATGTATTTTGCGGTGTAGAATCCTGTGCCTCAAAAAATGTTTGTAGTTTTCCGACAATTATTTTAGCCTCTCTAGCGGTTACAACATTTTCGATTTCTTCAGTTTCTTCAACCTCCTGCTCATTATTATCTTGTGGTTTCGTTACACTAGTAATAATGTCATCATCGGTAAGGGACCCGGTAAAAGTAATGTTGTCATCGAAATTCACAAAATCATCGAACCGTTCTGTTAAATTAAAATGGTTTTTTAGAATAAGCCATTCTTCGCTGTCTTGGAGGCAAACATTTTCTGTAATCAAAATATTTGGGCGCTCGACAAAACCACAAGTTGTAAAACAGTTAGCAATTGTAAATTTTTCGACACCTTCCCATGCCTTGTGTGCCATTCTTATTCCTTGTAAAACGTTTATAGAGCTTTTGCGCCTCTCATCAAGATCGTTGATTAAAATTTTGACTATCTCTTTGCGATAAAAGTTTTTGAAATTTTTGATTATTCCCAGATCTAGAGGTTGTAGTTTCGATGTTGCCTTTGGCGGTAAAAATTGTAATTTGATGGATTTAAGTGATGGAGCATTTTTATGTGCTGTGCAGTTATCCACAAACAGTAAAACTTTACGATTGGCTTTAGTCATATCGTTGTCAAATTTTTGTAAGTAATCAAGCCATATATCGCTGGTCATCCAAGCTTTTTTGTTCGCAGTGTAGTCCACTGGTAAACTTTTTATGTTTAACTTTTTTTTCTTTACTATGTTTTCCACCGTGGCATTTTTCGGATTTAAACGCCATTGTTCAGTCTGGTGAGCATTTAAAAAATAGTCCAGTTTCGTCTGCATTAAAAATATTGTGCGGCTCATATTCTGCCAACAAACTTGGTAACAATGCTTTCCATTCAGAACAAACTTCATCACTTACACTGACACTTTCTCCACTCACTTTTCGAAATCCGATATCATGGCGCTTTTTAAAATTATCAAGCCAACTGTTACTAGCTTTAAAATCGTTGTGTCCCAGACGTGCTGCAAACTGTTCAGCTTTGGTTTTTACCATCGGTCCTCCTAAAGGAATGTTTTGATTTCGACATTGTGTAAACCATGTCGATAAACATTGCTCAACGTCTTCATATTCTGCAAGGCGCAATCTTTTGCACTTTAAAGGTTTAGTGTTGCAAATAATCTCCCGATTTTTTAAAATTGTAGAAAGAGTACTCGGCGGTATATTAAATTGTTTAGCAATTTCTTGCTTAGATTTGTCACCACGATCAACAGCATCAATTATAGAAATTTTTTCTCGTATAGAAATTGATTTACGCTTTAATACACTCATTTTGGCAAAGAACCAATACAGAATTGTGGCGCTTTACATATGCACGTGCAAAGACATTTACCTTTCGTTGTTTTTAAAAGGGACTTCCCCGTTTTGCTTAAAATTTAATTTTGCTTTATTCTGACTTCGTTGTATGGAGGCTATAGTTCAAGACTTCGTTATGTAGAGGCTTTTGATAATGACTTACACACTTAAAATGTTATATTAAATGTTATGTATGTATTTCTCAATTATAATTTCGTTATATAGAGGCTTTTGAAAAAATACTTCGATATATAGAGGCTTTATAGCTCAGAATTTTTTCGTTATAGCTATAGAGCATTTTTGTATGAAAAACTTTGCAATAAAAAGGTTTTTTCAAGGGACTCAGCTAAAAATTCGTTATATTGAGTTTTTCGTTATAACGAAGTTTGTAATATCGAAGTTTCACTGTACTAATCTAAATTCAGTAGAGGACTCTCTGAAATCATTTATCCATTATTTATTTGAAACAAGTGGTCCGAAAGTTCAGCGAAAAAACGTAAAAACATTAACTGGGTCTAAAACAGGAATATTCAGTCCTGTTCTGGAAACCGAATAATTTTGGTTTGTGCGTTGACACCGAACGGAGGTGTTCTGAAACCAGAACTTACGGTTTTACGTTCGGTTTCAACCCGGCCAGTTAACCGGGTTTGTAATTTCGATGTGTTTTCCGGGGTAATGTGCACAATATAAGAATTTACTGAAGTTACATTTTATTTATTTTTTCTTTATATAGGGGAAAACATAAGACGCAACAGCAATGTGAAGCAATTAATTGAAATTATTGAATAAAGCTGAATTAGAGAAACTTGTATATATATTAAAAAAACTTGTATTTATATTTTTTCAGCACATCCATTTTAGGATATTTTTAGGTACGTTGTTTCTGGCATTTCCCCATGGGTTTCTATGGTCTCGAGGAACCTTTGGTTTCACTTTTTCTTATCTATTTTTGTTGTCTATTAAGAGTGCAATAAATACCACCGAACTCATGATTTCATCTTGCGATTGCAAATTATTTATTGTAAACATAAAATTAAAAATAGATAGTATTATTATAGAGTAGGCAGCCTTGAATACAGGTCGCTTGCTACCCTGAAAAAGAGGAAGATTAAGTAGAAGGCATTTTGATAATTGTTTCTCAAGAATGATAAAATAGAAGATTGCGCCATGCGCAGGCCCGCTATTCCTCTCTCGACAAAAACTCAGCACAGCTGATTGGCTGTAACGTCAGGTAGCACTTTCAAATATTTTGTGATGTGAAAAATGCATACGCAAAGGCAATAATTTGTATATTAAAAGCTTTTTAATTATTTTGAATTATATATAAGTTAACAAATCCACTTGCAAGTGAGCGAGTACAAATTATTGAAAAGCTCGTTCCAAAAAATATCACTTAAGCAGCGGATTAAGCAGATTTTCATGTACCAACAAAGAAAAAGTCAATTTGTGTACTGATTTAATATATATAAATATATTAATATCATATAAATATATATATACACCTAATTCTGTTTTTATACGGTAATTGGTTCCAGGAAAACCCGTGTAAAAAAAGACATTGATCGTATGCAAAATAGGTGATTGGTTCCTTATCTCTAAAACCTATTGAAATTAGTGAAAAACAAGAATTTTTTAAGAACAACTATTCAGGTTTATTTTATTAAATCACATATATAATGTGTTTTTACGTCTGATTGCATGGATAGTTCAGAAAATATTAACACATTCTAGTTGCTGTCACAAACAAATTTGATTGTATGCACTAAAAGGGAATGCCCCTAAATTTGCGCTATTTACAATTGCTCTAACCAGTAAATTTGCTTGTATCCACAAAAGAGGATTTCCCCTAAATTTGTGATATGAACATATTTCGCAAAAATTAAATTTAATAAAAAAAAATTTAAGCCCAAAATGGAATAAAATCGTGTAAAAAAATTTAAAATTTATTTATTTTCAAACCGTGTTAAATCACAACCGTGTAAAAACAGAATTAGGTGTATATATATTTAATAAATATACACATATTATAATTTCATTTCCCATAATTTTTTCATTTTATGTTCCCATTATCGCACATCGCACGAAAACAGTAAATAACAACGTTCACGGCACAAATTTAACCAACAAATTTTTGAATGGAACAAAAATTTGAATGCCAAATCAATTGAAATATATTATTTCATATTTATTTATATAAATATTATCATAAAATGCGATATATATTAAAATATTTAATACTAAACACAAATTTTCACATTTCTCACACAAAAATGTATGCATTTTGGCTGTTCTCTCATTTCGTATGTGCCTAGTGACGAGATGCACAGAGAGAGGAAATTTTCGTAGCAGCATTGGCGCAATCTTCTATTTTATCATTCTTGATTGTTTCTCTTTTCTGTATTCGAGTTCTGTAAAGAACGGAGGTGCTTGAAATGTAAAGTAATAAAACGTAAAATATTGAAGTTTACAATTCAGAAGTGGGATAGCGAATCTGGTTTATATTATTTCGTGTTCTGAACAATGTACCAGTGAGTAATGCTGCACTCGCGGGCCGTGTTGCCACCGCATAAGGGCAATTCGAGGCCTGTGAGGCGGACACGCCACAATTAAGCGTTCTTGGAGCGCCTGTTCATTTGGTACCTTTGGAGACCATCGAGCGATGGTGACATTCACCGAACGTCGTATCAATGAAAGGAAAACCGCCATTAACGACGCCGTAATTTGGAATTATATAAGTGGTCTGTGTGAGAATCCTACTATGACAACAAAATGTTGGAATCTGGCCTTAATCTGCCAGAGGAAGAATTGGTCGCGATTCTTATCGAGGGCATACCCGACACCAATTTACGTAACCAGGCTTATATTCAACGGATCAAAGATAGGACAGATTTATTAGAAGCCTTTCGTTTCACTATGTTGCCTGGCAGTTCGACAGAGGGCAAGTCTGTGGAAAGTCGGGCGGTAGTTCGTGCTGCTACCACCCGAGGTTCGGGAGGTCGAATCAACTACTCTAAGGTATCTCAACATGCACCCCCTGTTGCTCCTCAGCCCAGTGCAAAAAAAGTGGATCGATCGGAAGCATTAGTACGTTGTTACACTTGCGGACATAGCGGTCGTACGTCCCGCCAGTGTAATGCCACTCTACCTGCGGCCACACAGTGTAACATCTGTTGCCAACAAGGCAATCCGAATAAGTCGTACCGCCTGGGTGACCGAGGTGAACCGAGGACGACTCAAGCAGTAGGAGCATTGTGAGGCCAGTCTCAATCGAACCCAGAGGAGTTATCAACTGAAGACAGTTTAGCGCAGGTAAGGGTTTTCTTTGATATCAATGGAGCTGCTCTTCCGTTTATTATGAATGCCTTATTTGATTCTGCTAGCCCGATTAGCGTTATAAAGAAATGTTGGGTAAAAGGAGATCTATCTTAGCGGCCCACACCAACTAAATTGCACGTCCTCGGTCAGCCAATTTATTCTTATGGCATCATCTACATATATATTTTGCTTGGGAAAATTAAAATAAAACAAAAGTTGCTTGTGGTGCCCAATTCCGATTACCTCATTTCGCTTATTTTGGTTCCATTGACCATATTTGGATGGACAAATAACGCATTTTGGATTTCATTGTGGTAAAAGAAACGCTAGAGAAGAGGAAGACGCCTTCTGCTACTATATCTTATTCTCAAGTAACTAACTCTTCTACTGGTTGCTACGGCAATTCATCTGATGCGACAACACCATCGAGCAAGCTTGATTTCATAATTCTGTTCTTCAGCTTCCTGATGCCATTGCGATGGTAAATAGTCCACAAGCTGCCGCTTCTTTCGGCACCTGTCTTGGCAGTATTCCAATATGGATTGGAAACTGAATTGCACTGTGATGCCAACGCTTTTGGAATTGGTTCCACATGGGACATGTCGATACCCCCTGTTGTGAGTCAGAATCAAACTACCTGGGTGTAGTTGACTCACAGCACCAACTCCTAACTCCTGACCAACACGGTGTTTTACCTGGCAGCTGTAAGCGCCTTTTGGGAACCGCCTACTCTTCGCCCACACCCGCACCTAAAACCGGCAGCAGAAGGGCGCTCGCTACAACTGGCGACAACACCCAGGACCCTAACATTTTCGCGCGGCCGGTATTTGTGACCGCAAGGCTGCCAACATAACGCAGCCTGTCACAACAACCTTCATGAGGAAACCCAGGGCAAGGAACCCTGAAGCAGGCAGAGCGTCCTGCAACCAACGAGATGCCACAAAACTGCTAATGAGGCTAGTTTAATTTATAATGAAACCAGGGCATGTTGAATTTTTATTCTAAACTTTTGGAGTATATGAATTTATTTGGCTTATAAGGGGTTAATTAATTATTGATAATTAAGATATGAATGTAACACTGGATTGGATTCCCTGAGGACCAGTGCAGGAACCGTGGCCGGACACATAAAGATGAGACTATTTTAATTATAAATAAATTTGTAGAGGGTGTTTTTTTTAGACGTGTGGTTTTCAAGCAGAAATAAAACGCATGTAATTTAATGTTATGGCCAAGAATTTAGCTTTATTATAAATATAAGGGTTTGCCATTATGTTTTAAAAAGAATTTCGGGCAAGTGGCCGCCGCGGCTGCTTCGAATAAATTCCAGCCGAGAGGCCCAATTTTCGACCACTTTTTGCAGCAATTGGGGCCGTATGATAACTGCTTCTCGAGGGCATCCAGTATGGTGCGGCCCCAAAGATTATCGCGGCCAATTATCCCATCAGCCGGGATACCTTTCCTATCCACTTCCACTGCGTGCACTCTAAAACTAATGCCCTTAACTTCACTGTGTCCTATTCTGAGCGACCCCAATGTCCTGATGCACCCTCCAAATGCTCCGTTAAGCATTCTTACGTGTCCGCCCCGGAATCTACCAAAAGCACTAGCTTTCCACTAGCTGCTTCCTTGCAGGGTATCTCCATGAAGGCATCACCTATCCTGCTCATAACGAAACAATTTCCTTTTGTTCCCAACATGGACGCGTGCCGACTTCCCAACTCTTCGTGATATTGGAGAGCCTCTTGCTCCTCCTTCCCCTAGACTGTAGTTTCTACATTACTACTCACACGTACTTCCGGCCTAATTATTACTTTCTTTCTTTTGGCTTTCCAGTCTACTGGCCTCGACTGGGCCGCTGGAAGTTTCCCTGGTTCCTTTGTTGGGATTGTCTATCCCTGCAATACGCTGCCTGATGTCCCATTCGTCCACATGAGCAGCATATCAACCCCTGTCGTGTGTTTCCTATCCTTGCTTCACTTCTGGAATTCTGGAATTTGGTCGCTGCTGACCACTCCCAGTGCTGAAAGGATTTCTTCCTTGGTTAATTCCTTCTGCTGAATTAACCCGGGGTCTACTGAAGTTACCCATCCCTGCTGTCCCTCAATGGTGGATTCGGGCGACTCGTAGCTGGCTGCCTTCTATTCTGACTGCATTATGTGTCTCTCTGGCATTTTCTACTTGCCTCATGACCATATGTTTGGCACTCCATACAGTAGGGCGTGTTTTTGCGTGTAATAATTTATCCCTTGTATGCCCTTGCTTACGGCAGAACGAATATGTGGGTGCCCTCTGTACAAACCCCCTGTACGGATTTCTCGGATTCGCGGCTCTGTTGTCGGAGACACCGGGATTATACGCTCCTCTGTATATGTTTGGAATGGAATTACTTCCCTCTCTATCCATGACAGCAGCAGTGAAACTGTCCTGTCTGTTTTCGAACATCTGTACCTCTCCCAAACCGGCCGTACTCCGTGCCACGAGGACTTGTGCTCTAATTGCTTCTTCTACTAATTCCTCCAGATTTCCTGTTCTGCTATTCAGCATATGAATCTTTAGAGCGGAGTTGCGGAGGCCCACCACGAAAGTGTTTAACACAGCCTTATCAATTTCGTATAATAATGCTGTATCTCCAATGCCATTGTACTTACTTTTTATTATTTCCTGGGCCATCATCTGAAGTGACCCTAAACGCCTGGCAAAACCGCGTATTTTTTCACCTGCCAGCTGCTTCTCGATTCTCATCTTTGGGGATATGTCTTCCAGACTTCTCTCCTTTAAATAGGTTCTCTTTAGAAGGCCATAACGCTCGTCTGGTAGCACAAGGTTGTATGCATCTCCAAATAACCTTTACTTAACACAGTCGAAGAAGTCCTGCAACTCATCAGGACTTATGCTTCGCTTTGCAAGTTCACAACCTTGAATGAACCTGTTGAGTTCTGACCGTAAATCTTGTGAAACAGCACCAGTAAACACAGGTACTAGCCTGGCCACTGCCTTTGAAATCTCCTCTATACCCATTTTACTTATTCTTGTTTTAATTATGGCTGGTAAAACTTGAGTGTTATCTTTTTGGGTGGTTTTCAAATTCACTTCTCCCGGATCTGAGAGGTCCGGAACCAGTGACGGACTCAAACTGATTAATCTTCGACCGATTGCTCGTACAGGCGAAATACTGCCCACAGTATTGGGGCTTTGCTGCACTGCTACTGCTTCTGGTTCTGTTTGCGGATATCCCTGACTTTTATTATTTATCGGACTTCCTGGAAGAAATGGCTCGACACCGATTTCAGATGCGCCAAACAAAAATTCCGCTTGCTTTTCTTCACTAAAAACTAATCTTGGCTTTACCATGCGGCTTATCCCCTCTGGTGTTAAATATTCCGGCCAGCGAACTTCCGGAGGCAATGTCAATACTGTCTGTGTAAAACCAGCCTATGCTGATTTTGATTTCTCCTTTTTCGGTGAGGTCCTATTGGGCGTCCGTCCTCTTTTGAATTCTGCACACTCCTTTTCCAACAGCGCTGCTGCTTCCTCTGTTTCCGTCAATCTCTGAGAAAGTTCCTTTACCTTATTCTCAAGATACTCCTTTTGTGCTATCAAATCCTCTGTTTTCTTATGAAAATTGAACAACTTTTCTTCTGTCCCTTTTTGGATTGCCGTAAAGGCTTGATCCGCTACTTCTAATGGTGACACAGCTCCTCTGACGTTCGCCTGTTTCCATAATTCCTGAGCTTCTTCCCTGCTCATACTTGCTTCTAACTGCTCGAATACGCTCTCTGTGAAAAGACTCACCTCCGTTCTTACTGCTTTTAGCTCGTCCTGTGCATCTTTTTTACTCTTTAACGGAGACCCACTCGGTGCCTCTATCGTTGCCAATTCCGACTCGAATACTTTAAGCCACGCTGACACTAAATTTTCCACATATTCATGAAAACCCGTCGCAAAGTACTCGTCGTCCCTACAGACCTCCTTGTGCGACAGCAATTTTGCGTTGTTGCTGTTAAATTTGCTGTGATAGTACTTCACGTTTTTGACATCCTTCCGGTCTTTCCTGAAGTTTGAAATCAACCCCTGGATCTCTTTACCCACCACTTCCTGGGATCTCAACAACTCCCTTACTTCCTTCGATAGTCCAATTGATTATGCCTAAACCAATAAATGTCCCGTTGAACAACCCAATCTCAAGAAAAAATCTCCATCCATTTGTTCATCCCAAATGCCAGAGCAGATGGCGGATCCCATTTACAAATAAAACCCAATAATTGTTAAAATTTGCTATCAACTTATCCCAATATTTTATTCCATCTTAATTAATAATGCAAAACAAATTTATTAAAAAACATTCCACCGTAAATTCTATATTTATATATATTCTTTCTTTACTTATTTTCCATCACAAGTTCCATATCCGCTGTCTAGCGGCGTCCATTAAATCCTTCCATCAATGCAAATTGGTCCTTGACTTCCTCACAGCTACTCCTTGATTTCCTCTCACCATCTTTAATACTCCAAAATAAATCCATAGAAAAGGCTATATGTTCGCAAAAACCGAAATTGGATGTACGGGCTTGATTCATTCCCGGAAATTTGAATTCATATTCAAAAATTAACCCGTAACGTATGCGCCACGTAATAATAGCATTTAAAATTTTTTTCAACATTGCTACGCAAATTGTAGTTTCCGAACTACAAAAACTTTGATGCAACTGCACCTCTTGAAATATTTTCACCTAATACCCTAAGCTTACAGTGTCAAATATTCAATTCAATTTGAAAACAATTAAAACAATTTAATAAACAATATAAATGTCCCTATAGACAAACAAACACAAACCCCTACAAAAAATTCCTCACTGCTAAGACGACATACATAGACCGTCCGATCATACTGACGGTTTATGGTTGCCCATACAAAGCTGCGTGCTACAGCGCAAACGCGCCTATAGGCTGCGACTTCTTTGACCAGCGCTACGGCGCCTTCAGGGTCGCAGAAGTATCTACTTAAATTACGCTACTGGACACTATTCACCATTATCTTGTCTGATGACATCTTTTTACTTAGGGTCCTTCGAATTCGTTGCAGGATGCTTGACTGCTTCAGGGTTCCTTGCCCTGGGATACCTCCTGTAGGTCCTTAAGACCGGCTGGGCCAAAATGTTGGGGACCGTATTTGGTTGTTGTCGGGAACGTCCTCTTGCTGCTTGTCCTGTGCGTGTACCTCTACACCTAAATCACGCTTTTCAAAAAACACCACATCACTTTTGGTTTAAAAACAACAATAAGTTTATTCTTAAAATACTAGTTCTTATATACTATGTACAAAGAGCAATTACGTATTGACTTTTCTGGTGTTCCAGTTACGCAATTGGTGTTTGGTGTCAATTGCTCAAGCCAACTGACCTACTGAAAGTAAAAGTGTCGTCGGTGCATTCTAAATGCCCCTCGTCAGCTTGACTGCGGAACTGTGACACCCTAAAAGTTTACATCATAATTAATACATAAATTCTATTCATTTACAATATTTGCACCCTAAAAATATGTGCTCTCTTAATGAATTTAATAGGAGCCGGTGCTGTGAGTCAACTACGCGTAGGTAGCTTGATTCTTACTCACAACAGCAATAACGCGCCGAATATTCTCTTCCAATGCGTCAATCGATCGGGCTTATCTGCGTAGACAAGCGACTTGACATAACCCCACAAAAATTAGTCCAACGGTGCTAAATCTTACCATCTTGGAGGCCACGCCACAGGCCCACGACGCGAGATAATGCGCTCACCAAAAGTTTCCTTCAATAAATAGATTGTTTCGTTTGGTTATATGGCATGTAGTGCCGTCTTGTTGTAACCAAAGGTCGTCCACATCAACATCCTCCAATTTAGACACGAAAAAGTCATTAATCATGGCTCTATAGCGTTCCCCATTTACTGTAACAATATGGCCGGCTTCAGTTTTGAAGAAATATGATTCCCTCTGCCCATAGAGCACACCAAACAGTGACTTTTTGAGGATGTAACAGCGTCTCAATAATGGCTTGTGGATTATCGTCGCTCCAAATGCGACAATTTTGCTTATTAACGTACCCATTCAACCAAAATTGAGCTTCATCGCTGAACCAAATTTTCTTGTGGAAATCGGGATAGGTGGCGAACCGAACCATTATTTTGGTAATAAATTTGCACGATTTGCAAACGTTGTTCAGGAGTAAGTCTATTCATTATGAAATGGCAAACCAAACTGAGCATAAATCAAGTGACAGCTCTCAAAAAGACCAACTCCGAAAGAAGTATTGCCAGATTGAAAACCACACGTCTAAAAAAAACACCCTTTAGTAACAGACCTAATGGGAAACCAGAAAATACACCATGCTTTTTTTCCTAGCTTTATTTTGATCTTATTTTAGGTAAAAATTGCTTGCTAGTATCTTAGTTTGTATTGCTTTTACTGGTTGCAATAAGAAAAACGTCTCTATATAGTGTTAAATTTAAGTTATTGAAAACATATAAAGTGATGTTAAGGATTAGTCAACACTGAAATGCTTATTGTAAAATTATTTATCATTAAAATCTATGATATTAGAAAATTAAAACACCTTTCGCAATTTCGAACTGAACACATTCTGTCGTAAAAAAACACAAAATTTGTTGTGGTTAAATCAACGAACAGTGATAAACTCTTAACTTCCTTCAGTGTTTTAACAAAGTAAAAGGCAATTGACTTCATCAGCAATAACGCTGAATCTCTAAGTATGTAGCGTGGCGGAAGTCTTCTAATTCTTACCAATTCTTTAAAAGTCACAGAGATATTGACTTTTGGAGGACTGTGCCTAGTGTCTATTACTTAGCACGACTCCCCTAACTCGTCAAAAGAGTCAATCTTTGATCGAAACTGATTCCCACTAGTTAGGAAGAGATTTCGAATTTTTTAAAAGAGCAAGGTGTAAAAAGTGTTTAAAAGCTTATGAAAGTTGATAGCAAAAAAGAAGCAACTGGCCAAACTCTCCTTACCTTAGATCTTTATCAGATCCCCAACTCACTAAACGTAGCATGGTACTCACTTAAAGTCAGGGAATATTTCCCAAATGCCATGAGATGTAAAAATTGCCAAAAGTTGGGTCACACGACCAAACACTGAAACAAAAATCTCTTATGCTTTAATTGCAATCTTCCCCCCCCCATACATTGCTTGCCTGTAGACATATCATGTGCGCGAACTGTCCAGGCGCGCACCCAGCATCTTCTAACACCTACCCCAAATACCAGTTTCAAAAAGAAATACTTAAAATTAAAACACAAAATAAGTGTAGAATTGGTTAGCCTAGAAAAATGTACCAACAACAATATCCGAATGATGCAACTATAAAAACTACTTATCACAATCAATCACAACAACAACAGCGAAAACTCTCTCTCAAACAAACACAAAAATTCAGCAATTACGCACCCAACAATCTATTTACTGACTTCTTGCCTCTCATTCCACACTCGGACACATACTCAAAAGCCATACACATTCCAATCTTAATTCTCTCACCACAGAAAATAGCCATGCACAATCCACTAATTTGTCTCTCACAGCTTCGCACAGTCAATCTACCTCTCGCAACAATAGCACGATCACTCACTTTCCCATTCACTCCATCTCTCAAAATTCAATTAACCAGTACATAACAAGCAATAATAAATCCACAAAACAAAATCACTCCACTCAACACCATACCTTCCTCATTACATACGATGAATAATTCATGTAAATACACATAATAGAAATAGTTTACATAGTATTTTTCAATTATAGTAGCGGAAATGATACTTAATAGCTAAGGCTTTCAAAATATCTACCAAGAACTTGAAATTCTGATTAAAACCGTCTTCCCTCTAATAATATGTCTTCAAAAACGCACATACTCCATAACGCAATTCCCTACCCTCCTCGCCAATACACTGGATATTTTAGCAACTTTCCAACTAACACCACTAGTAAACAAGGAACTGGGATTTTTGTATACAAAAGTGTCCCACACAAACTCTCCTAAATACAATGTAATATTTCAATTGTCTCTCTCGAGGTAAATATAAAATATCTTATATTAGCTTGAATTTACATACCAACCGAACAAAGTATATCAGGCACTGACCTTCCAAAAATTTTAAACTCCTTCAATACAGCCACCATATTAACAGGATAGTTAAACGAATGGAGTCTCATGTGGGTTTCTCGTCGTCATAACCAGCGTGGAAAAAATACAGAATTTTATACTCAACTGCAATATCTCTTCACTAAACAATCATAGCCCAACACACTTCTCAATTCATGGTACATTCACTAATATTGATTTAACCTTTTGCTCACCCTCTCTTTTCCCACACGCCACGTGGAATGTTTTGGATGATCTCTATAATTGCGACAACTTCCATATCTTCACTAGCTTTAAAATATCCACAAATCACTCACTAATTCCTCCTAAAGGACCAACATTTAATTGCAAACGTGCTAATTTAATTCTATTTCAGAAACTCCTCTTAGATAACAATTCTACTATACACTATTCCACTAATCCATTACAAATATAAAATAATTTTGCGCAATTCTTCTCCGACAACTGTAAAGACCACAATAATTCTTCTCAACTTTTAACGGAGTAATACAACTCCTTCTCAATACGCATTACACACACTAACAACAAATTTGCAAAGCAGCTAGAAACAGATATAAATTTAAATGACCTAATAACTTGCCTTGATGCAAGTTTGGGATTTGGGTGAGTGCTAACAATAGCAGTGTCATCGGCAAAAGTTGCTGTGTTTAAATGCTTGTCTCTAGGCAGATTCGAAGTATATATTAAGTACAGCACGGGACCTAGCACGCTTTCTTGTGGTACGCCGGCTTTGATGTCATAGTTTTTAGAGTAAGCATTAATATTTCTCTCCTTGAATTTCCTGCCCCTAAGATACGATTCCATTACATGGTGTGCTTCTGCAGGCAACAGTTTATTTAATTTTGAAGAGAAGCACCTCGTGCCACACTTTGTCAAACTCCTGGGCTACGTCTAAAAAGATTGCAGAATAGTATTACTTTTTGTCAAATGCATTTTTTGTTTCGTTCACTATCCGATGAACCTGCTCTACTGTGCTATGATATTCGCGAAAGCCAAATTGGTGATAAGGACTAATACTTTTTCATTTAGATGCGGCATTAATTAATTAACGCGTCCCCAGGTGGCGCATAGGGGGGCCCTTGGTAGGGAAATGACATTACTTCTGAACCTCTTAGGAGGGGCGGGAGTTATGTCTGTTTGTCTATCACAATGATGGTATAGAGAATGGGTACCATCCGCGGACCAAACTGGCTAGGGAGGAGACCCGAACAAAAACCACAGTCTGGCGATGGACAACACTCGGTTATTGCTCCAGGTGGAACCCACGCATGTGGAAATCCACCCGCTTCGGCGGCAGGGGCACGGATTCTGGAGGCCCCAACCATCGCTAAAGTCTCTCGCCTTTATCAGCGAGAGCGCATCCTGGAGGAGACGGGGGTTGTTACCGCAATCTCTTCTTCTTCAGAGACTGAGGAACGTACCCTGGATCCAGAAGGCCTGCGTCGGGAAGTCACCACAGTGGCGGAACGACCGACTAGTGGTTCTAGGGCAACGCGAACTCAAGCGAGGAGACAGAGAAAGATGCGACTTGCTAGGCTCGTGCAGGAGAAATCCTCACGTGGCTCTGCCGGCCCTTCTGTGTCAACTCCCTCCAAAAGGCCCAGGTCGGCGGAAGTGACACCCACGGAAGGCAACGAGCCTGCGGAGGGATTGACCGCTCCGAAATATCGCTAGCGAGGTAAGCGGCTGAAGATTGTTGTTGAAAACAGCATACCCACCTGCCCTGCAGCTGTTACTGCTGGTGGCGCCATGACCCCAAAGAGTACGAGCGAAACCTCGGTGGCGGCTAATGTGGCGAGGAAGAATGTTGCTGGTAAGCTGCAGTCTGCCCAGCCCCTCGCACCCAGCAAAACCATCTGCTCGGCGAAATCTTTGCCAGTGGAGGGTGGTGAGCTGGACCTTCGCCCAAGCACTTCCAAAGGTGCAGCCAAGCCATCGTACAGCGAGAAGGCTACCGGCCCGCAACCAATGGCGGTGATTGGAAAGCTGGGGCCTGACCATCGGCTGACTGATGCAAAGATAAAATAGTGCAAAGGTCATCTGATGCGTCGCGTCATTGCCTCCGGTCCTGAAGCTAATGCGAAGGTCTATGAGACAAAGGACGGCACTGTGCATGTGTTGCGCGTCTCAGGCCAACTTTGATTGGCTCAGGGGTGTAGTCAATGACGTGCCCCCCATGGGGACCACTCGCTTCGCGGTCTATAGCGAAGCAGGCGTGTCCCTCAGGAAGGTCATCTTCTGGATTGCGGATCCCGATCTGACGACCGCAGATGTCCTTTCCTGCCTGCGTGCGCAGAACCCTGGCATCAGCACGAGGCTTTGGCGAGTTCTTTCGCAAACCAGGGGTAGCAACCGGGAAGGTAAAGAAGTTGCTTCTCTTGTGGTGCGAATGGATGAGGACTGTGATGTTGTCATGGTTTCTCGGTACCGGAGCCGTCTGAGTCTCTTCTTTGGGACTGTAACTTTTCATGTCTTTCCCAAATGAATAGCTCGGACGATTCTCGTAGCTATCGTCCTTTGACTGTAACGCAGATCAACTTGCAGCATTCTAAAGTCGCTACTGTACTCCTAAGTAGACGACTCACCCTGCTGCACACATCACCCCACATAACAACAGTACAAGAGCCCTGGGTCTTTAGGGGTCGCCTCTGTGGCCTTGGCTCGTTGAAAGGGGCCACGATATTATATGACAGAATCTCGATTAGACCTAGAGCCGGTCTTATAATATCATCCCATCTCGCAGCGACCTGCCTTGTCGTATTTTGTTGTCTGGATCTGGTTGCGGCAGAGATTAGTTTTAAGAGTATGCACGGATGGTCGAGGTTCGTGATTGCATCTGCTTACTTTCCTTACGATGCTTTGGAGGCGCCACTACCTGGGAAGGTCGCTGCTCTCGTAGGGTTCTGTGAGCGGCACAATCTTGGTCTCGTTCTTTATTGCATATGATCTGGGGCAGCAGCAAGTGCAATGAGCGGGGCTCTCGACTTTTCGAGTATATTGCCTCCTCCACCCTGAACATCCACAATGTAGGCAGGCAGCCAACTTTTGTGACTACGAGAAGGCAGGAGGTAATTGACGTCATCCTGTCAAATCCAAGACTAGGATGGTCGATCAACAACTGGAGGGTCCTCGCCGAAGACTCGTGCTCGGACCACAGATACATTGAGTTTCAGTGTGGCGAGCAGGCGCAGATGCCATTGCCCACCAGAAACCCAAGAAAAACAGACTGGCCGAAGTTCAGGGAGGCACTGCGTAGCAATCATGTGACGCCACTGAGACTTCGCAAGGAGCAGAACATTGAGGCGGCTGTTGAGCATCTCAACACCGCTCTAACAAACAGCTTCGAGCTAGCCTGCCCAACTAGACCTCCTCTTAGCCGGACTCCTGTTCCATGGTGGAACCGAGAGCTTCAGGTGCTGAGGCGTGAGTCTAGAAAACTCCCCAACCGGGCCCTCAAGACGAATCTTGACGAGGACTGGGAACGATATCGACGTATTCAGAGGGACTACAAGAAGTTAATTCGGGACTCGAAAAGTGCTTCGTTGAGAGATTTCTGCAGTGATATCGAATCCCTGAGTGACACGGCAAAAATGGTCAAAGTACTGAAAATGGACCAAACCACTAAGCTGGGAAACTTCATGGCTCCTATACGGAGAGGCAAAGTGAGACACTCAGCTTGCTGTTGGAGTCACACTTTCCAGGAAATCAGGTAAGCATAGCCCGTCAACAACCACCTTTGGTCGGAACTGTTGTCAGGGCAGCTACACCCTCTCGACATGATTGGTATGCCGCCAGAACTGTGGCGAATGGGGCTGCCATTAGATTTGCTATCAAATCCTTTGACAGCTTCAAATCGCTCGGACTGGATGGCATATATCCGATTGTGTTGAAGGAAGGCATTGAGTTAGTGTTGGCAGCACTGAAGAAGATCTTCACTGCATGTCTCGCGCTGGCCTATTTACCACGCTCTTGGAGGATGGTGAGTGTTGATTTCATTCCTAAAGTTAGAAGAGACGACTACACCAATCCCAAGAGCTTCAGACCTATTAGTATGACCTCGTTCATGCTAAAAAGTTTAGAACGGCTGGTGGAGCTTCGCATGCGTAGGGAGTCTCTGAAGATGCATTCACTCTCTCCATTTCAGCATGCCTATCAAAGCGGAAAATCCTGCGAGACGGCTCTCCAAAACCTTGTTGGAAGGATAGAGCGAGCCATCGACAGGAAAGAATACGCAATAGGCATCTTTGTGGACATAGAGGGTGCGTTTGACAATGCTACTTTCGACAGTATGTGCGGCTCTGCTAGGCGGCATGGCGTAGACCGGGCTCTAGTAAATTGGATACGTTCAATGCTGGCCCAGAGAATCATAACGGTGCGGGCGGAGGAGGATTTGCTGGTGTCGTCTGGGGTTAATAGAGGCTGTCCCCAAGGTGGCGTACTGTCTCCATTGCTCTGGTGCATGGTAATCGATCCCCTACTTAACGCCATTAATGACTCGGGTGTCTACGCTCAGGCAAATGCGGATGATGTTGGCTCTCTTGTGACAGGTGCATCCCTTATGATTGTCTGCAGAAGGGTGCAGCGAACTCTGGATATGATTGACACTTGGTGCAGTGCGAATGGGCTATCTGCTAATCCTGTCAAGACTGGTATTGTCCTCTTTACCAGAAGGAGAAAGCTTGATGGACTTATTCTGCCTACACTAAAAGGAGTCACTATCCAGCTATCCAAGGAAGTCAAATATCTTGGAGTCATCCTTGATAACAAACTTCTTTGGAAAACACATGTCGAACTGAAGACATCGAAAGCACTGTCAGTTTTCTGGCAGTGTCAGGGTATTTTTGGTAAGACATGGGGTCTTTCCCCTAGTAAGGTCCTATGGATATATACAGCTATGGTAAGACCTATTATCATTTATGCATCGATGGTTTGGATGAGCAGACTGAAGACGGTTCAGGTTCTGGTGTCTTCGTGGAATCTTGTGGGACCCGTCGGTTCTTTGCCCTTGGTCTGCATGCGTCTGTGTTTCAGGCGGAGGTGTATGCGATACTTGAGGCGATGGACTTTGTTGTGGAAAACAGGTGGAAAGGCAAATCTATTTGTGTCTGCAGTGACAGCCAAGCTGCGTTCATGGCCTTGGATAGTCCGACCACCACTTCCACGATAGTCAGGTCCTGTAAATCCTGGCTAAATTGTGTTGGAAAACATAATAGTCTGACGCTGACTTGGGTCCCGGGACACGCTGGCATTGCCGGTAACGAGACCTCTGACTCTTTGGCCAGGATGGGCTCCGAGGCTGTTTTTATTGGCCCTGAGCCTGTTCTGCCACTCCCTTCTGCTGTCATCAAAGCCACTGCAAGCAAGTGGGTTGTTTCGACCCACAAGCGAGCATGGCGGGCCGAGAGAGGCTGCGGATGCTACCTGCTATCTCTGACCAATGGTCACGGTTCCTTCTATCTTTAGGTAGGAGGGACTGCAGGCTGTTTTTTGGCGTGATAATGGGGAACTTTCTATGGGCTAGGCACATGGAAAGGATTGGCATATCAGACAGAGCGCTGTGCCCAGCCTGTGGAGAAGAAGACGAGACGGCGGACCATTTTCTTTGCGTCTGCCTTACCTTTGCTCGAATCAGGCTTGGGATGTTTGGCTCTGATGTGCGGAGGAGTAACCAACTTGGCTCCTTGGCACCACAGGATCTACTTCTATTTCTTCGGAGGTCGGGTAGATTTAAAACAGAGTGAAAGAGAACCTTAACTGCAGTACAATGAATATATACTCTGTGTGAGAAGAAGAGTTTTGAAAGGATAGGCAGTAGGCTAATCGGTCATAGGATGCCGATTGTGACAGATCTTTTCCTGGTTTCGGAATCATTGATACTATTGACAATTTCCAGGCATCGGGAAAGTATCCTAGGCGAAGCAATCCATTAAATATTGAGGTAAGGACGAAGGTCGCTATTTGTGGCAACTCATTGATCATTTTTCCAGTAATGAGGTCGTGTCCTGGGGAGCAAGGTTTCTAATTGCGTCACTTATTTCATTTTGTTTTAGTTTAATAGGCGAGTACGTGTAATCTGGCGATGAGACTAATAAATTGTTGTTCAAATGGGTGGAATTCCGCTAATAGGTGATTTCATTGTCCTGACAGCTTTCCATAGGGAGTAGTTGGTAACGTCAGTTGGAGAAAGATTTTGACTATACCGATCCAAACTGCGCACTGATTACTGACGCAAGGCGTTTCTTAAGTTTCGGTGGCAACAGATAACTTCCATTTTAGGAAAGGAGATCTGAATTTTTGCCATTCTCGACGTGTCCTCCATTTTTCAGTTAAAAAAAGATTAATTTGATTGGAAGTTTTTGGATGTCTAAAGTTGTCACAGTTGTTGTCGGGTTTGTAAGAGGCGTGAAGTAGAGTTAGTCTTAGGGTAGATGTAAATAGCTTCAGAAATGTTTCTAATTCCTCATTAGTTTTGAGACGTGGATTAAGAACGAGATGAGAACTAACGTATTTTCTGTATTTTAGCCAATTGATTCTAAGGGGTGTGAAATCGAATAGAGGGCGTCACTTTTTGTTGAGGTATATTATTATAGGGGAGTGATGTGAGGAGAGGTCGAAAAGGGGTTCCATTTTTAATTGCTCTCGTTTTATATTTCTAGTAACTCCAAAATCTATAAGTTCAGGGATCTTGGGTGGGTCTGTTGGCCAGTACGATGGTTGTCCTGAAGAGATGATATCTTGGTGTCAGAAAGCATGAACTTATAGTTGTTTTCCTTTTGACGTTGATAGCCGTGAGCCCCAGTGGGTGTGTTTCGCATTGTAGTTGTCAGCAGCTAGGAAAATTATTCCCAGTGAAGAGAAGACAAAGACAAGACATCTGAAAACTGATTTGTTGATATTCTGAATTGTGGAGGATAGCACACAGCGGCAATAGTTATGTTATCATCCCATACGACCAAACAAATTAATGTTGCTTGGAGGTTACTCTTTGTTGTATTCTTCCAGAGCAAAATGTTTTATTCTATTTTTGATTGAAATTCCTGTGCCACCATGTGCTTTACCAGCGGGATGCTTTGCGTCATAAAATTTATAACCTGGTATAGAAAAATTGTGCTTTTCGATTAGATGTGTTTCCGATATGAGAAGTATATCGATTTAATTCGAGAATAAAAAGTAATTGACTTCAATACAAAATATGATCCAATAAGTGATGAGAAACCAAAATCAGCTCATGCAGCTTCTGCTATCTCAGAAATGAGCGTGTTGAAAATCTCTCAATGGAATGCAAGCGGCGTAAGCCAGCATCATGATCGAGATTTTCAATATATATACATTTTACTTACTTTTCCCTGCTGGGTTATTTGCTACATTTTCTGCTGGGTGATTTAAACTATTTGTTGGTGTGAGAGTATTTACAGTATTAAAAGTGCACTCAGCTACTGTTGGTGGCTTCGCTTTAACACGCTCAGACGATTGAGAGAGACGCATGGATTGAACTTGGGTGCACTCTTTTGTTGTGTACGTCGTGAGGCTGGGTGTTGAACACTGAAAGCTCCAAGAGTGCGCTTGCGGGGAAAGTGTCAGTATCTCGGTTGGGGACTGTCTCTGACCTAAGTGCGGTTGTTTGTTACTTACGTTGCTGGGAGTAGGCGCAATTTTAATGTGAGAAATTGGAGTTATCGCTATCGACCTACTGCACTCGTGTTCCCGCCCTTGTGTTTAATGATTTAGGCAATTAACAACGAGAATGTTTGTGTACCTTATACGCCGTGGCCAGTAATGAACCATATGGTAGAAAAACTCTTCACACAGGCGATCACTTCTCCTAATATTCTCCATCAATGAAACGCGTCCGCACTATTCAACTGTTAAACTTAATTGTACATAGATCTAGTCAGTAAATATCATTCTACAAAAATCCACATATCTATACTCTCCATAGATTTCTAAAATGCTTTCGATAAGATGGGTTCACATATAGTTTTAAAAAAAGTTCAAGAATGGGGTTAAGCTAAATTTAACAGCTGAATTCAACAACGGTTCTTGTACCGAGTTGATTATAAAGTTGATACCAGGCACGTAAGCCTTGGTATCGTTGAAGAAAGACCTAACGTCAACAGCGGTGCTTGTACCGAGTTGATGGTGGGTTTGACAACAGGCACATAAACCTTGGTGTCGGAGAAGGAGAATCAATCAATGTTAAGTTAAAATGAAAAGACTCAAAGTTAACTCTTACTGATTGACTGACTTTTGGCTGTGCCAATCGTGGGTATTTATTCATTTTTCTATATACTCGTACATATATTACATATATTTTGTCTATACATATATTAGGTATTATTGAATTTAAAGCATAACAATGAAATGTGCATTATTGACAAATTTGCAAGCTGGCCTTGAATTGATATCACTTGATATCATGTTTCATCCAGTGCAGTGCCTTCGCTGATGTAGTATAAATTGTAGTTTTTGTCAACAATGCAGACTCGTTTTCCTTGACGTTTAATATTGTCCTTGACATCTTTTTGAAATACTCTGAATCTAACACGCCAAATAGTGAATGTGCAAGGTTTCCAACGAGATTTACTGCCCCTCTCCTGTTGCGACTGCTTCTTAATATATTATTATTTACACGCAATTCTCCTTCAAGTCGATCGAAGCTGTCGGTTAGATGACTACAAGTGTAGTGTTGTTTACTATTTCGGCAAAGTTTTTAGTAAATACAATATCCTTAGGAACAGCGGGCAGGCGCTGGTCTGAACTTTCAGGATGTAAAATAGCTAGACAAACCTGGCCAGAGATAAATGTCAAGCGTTCTAAGGACCTACTGGCTCTAAATAGACAAAGCATAGGTCCCGTGATTAGCGTCTTAACGGGACACTGGACTCTAGGCACACACGGGTGTAGGCTGGGGATCGCCTCTAATGACGTCTGCAGGAGTTGCATGGCTGAGGAGGAGGAAGAGTCTACTGCTCATCTGTTGTGCACGTGTCCAGCTTTGTCCAGAAGGAAGCGCACTTTCCTAGGCGACTACTTTTTGGACTCCTTGGAAGATATCTCAAAAAAAAAGATTAGCTCCATCAACTGCTTCATTAAAAGTTCCAAATGGCTGGACCTTTGAAAGGGATGGGACCTGCTGTCCCATGCGGTATCACAACGGGTCAATGTTGGCCTAAGTGCGCCCTTTTCGGGTGGCCGTTTTACCTACGTACCATATCTGTTAGTAATTGCGTTGTACAGTTGTCGACCTTTTGGGTTAATGAGGCGAGAGTCCCAGTGTTTATGTTTCGTATTATAATCACTGCCAGCTAGAAATCTATCACCAAGGGAATCAAAAAGTTCTTTAAATTGTTACAGTAAAACGGGGTGGGCAGTATATAGCTGAAAGTGACAGGTCTTTGTCCCGATATTCAATATATACTGATGTAGCTTGCATCCATTGCATCGAATGCGATTGCATAAGATGATGCTTAAGCCGATTTCTGATTAGTATAGCCGTACCGCCATGAGCCTTACCATCAGGATGATTTGTGTTATAAAATTTGAAGTCAGGGAGATTTAAGTTGTATTTGTTTGTGAGATGTGTTTCAGACAAAAGCATAACATCAATTTCGTGGTCATGTAGAAACTTATTAAGGGCTAGTTTATGCTGGTTAACACCGTTTGCGTTCCATAAACATATTTTTAACAAACTCATATTTTATTTACAAGAGTTTGGATCATCTGATTTTCAGCTTTAATCAAATCTTGTAGCATATTTTGCATTGTAGACATGAATTGAGTCATATACTGATTAAGATTTAGAATCATGGCTTCTACTCGACTATTAGATGCATTGTTATTGTTAACTTTCCGTACGTTGCCCTGCAGAACACTTGCGTAGGTTGCTTGACCAGAATTAGGTTTTTGCATAATAGGGTCACCTATCTGAGGATTTGTGGTGGCAGGCTGGATATAAATAGGATTTAGGGATAAGCTAAGGTGCAAATACTTGTAGGGTGGAGATCACCGCAAACTACACAAACACTGCGCAGATTGCAGTACGATTTAGAGTGGCCGAATTCTTGACAAATCATACATTGTATTGGGCCGTTACGTTTGTGCGGTTCTTCAACCGTAATTCTGCGGTGTAAAATATATCTTAGGTTATATATTGGGTGAGTCTCGTTCTTTTTATTCTGTGTTGAGTTGGGGAGCAGTTCAACTTTAAATATCTGTTGTGATACCTTATTTCTATTCACAATATTAATCAGAACCTTTATGGGGAACCCCTGCTCTTCAAGAGAATCTTTTATATCGCCAGTATCTACTGTGGCTTCGATTCCTTTTAAAACAATAACAAGGCCTTTTGAGCTCTTTAGCTGATAGGAATAATAATTTTTGTTCTTCCCGGTTAAAAAATTTACAATATCACGATAGTGCTTTTCACTATCTGCCTGGATCTTTGATTCCTCAATACTACCTTTTCTAAGAGGCAGAATATGAAAATTATTTGTGCCTATAATATTTGCGATGTTCAATACTAACTGATTGGAATTACGCTCGCGCAAGTAAATTGGTGGCGGTCTGGCGTTACTGACTACAGGTTCACCTTTCGATGTCTTAGTAGAATTCTCTACAATAAGAAGTGCAAATCTATTACTCTCCAGAGGAGCAACTGAGTTTGTTGTGTTTACCCTTTTGGTGACGCCCATGACCTTTTGTGGACCGATCTTTCTTTTAATATTAAAGTTAATGTAGCGGTCAATACCAGTCTGCACGACCGCCACTTTTTTAATTTTGTTTACCTCACTGTTTATTACAGCCTGAAAAGACATTGTTGCTGGACTCCTTACTGCTGCTGAGTTTTGTGACGGCGCTATGCTCGGCTGCCTTGCCTACGCTATTGTTTCAAATAAAGTCATCGCGCTCTTTCCTGTAGCGACAGTTACTGGAATCGACTTTTCTGTTGAGGTCGCTGTTGTTGCCGACGCAGCTACTGACACAGATGATGACTCTGCTAGTGGCATTGCTGTTGCCGATAATTTGCCGTATTGTATTGTTGTTGTGTTGTTGTTTGGTGCAACGGGTATATGCACTGAGTGCCGACGCTCTCTATGAGGAGAGTGCGCGACACTCATAGCTTTGTGTATAGGTTTTCAGTGTTTACTTTTTTGAATTATATTTCTTATATTTCTTTAAATTAAATTATTAAACGAGCTGTTATAAATTTCTCGAGATTATTTTGATTTAATTGATAATATTAATATTACAAAATAATATTTGAGAAATATGTTAATGAATTCAATCACGGAGCGCACAAAAAACACGTCCGAGTAGTATTGACTTGAGACTCGCGGAAGTTGATGGGAGCAATGGATTGCTTGTTCAAAATGATGGTGACCTCACGCAAAGTGAGTTTCGGGTCACCAATTTTCGCGACCTTCCAGCCATCGGTGGGAAGATCGGTATTGCTGAGCTTGGGGATCTTTAAGATTGCCTCAGGCTCAGAGGTCTCGGCAGGAAGCCATTTTTTAGAGTGGGGGCGTTGGGGAACCTAGTCCGAAGGTACCGCATTGAGCTTTGCACCCGACCAGATCTCACCTACCCTATTGATCGCTACCTTATACAGGTGCGCCGAGCGTTGGCCCGAGCAGGAGCTAATTTTGATGTGTCCTTGATACCACCCTGCGTCACGGCAGCTGGGTGAAAGACTAGGGTTGAGGGACATGACCTCAACGAAAATTGGTAACAGCGCCAGTTCGACCATTCTCCAATTGGCAGGAGTAATGGTCCCATCGGCATTGGTAGAGTCGACCACAGCCCATGTGAGGCTCTCTTTCACAATCTCACTAAGAGAGCGTAGGCTTGGGGGTAGCCAGCCTTACACGCATAGGGATGCTTTGGGTGGATTGGCCGGGTAGATCGGCTGATCCCTGCCTCTTGGAGTTAACTGCTGCATGTGCAGTGGAGGAGGGGACACGCACATCAGTGTGTGCCTTTGACCACTCAAGTTTGCCCTTGTCGTATTCTGACAGTTGAGACGGTTCTGTAGCGTTGAGATTCGTCAAACTACGCGTCCTGTACGCCTTTGTACTCGGGTTAACGTTGGTAGGTGCACCTGAAGGAGGAGCGGTACGGGGAGTAGTTTCAACTTCTGAGGCAATATCGAGGCGTTTGCCGAAGAGGGCTTAGGCAGAGCGTCTGCTGCTGGTTTGTGAATCAATATCTTGGCAGCCGCTGAAGAGCCTGGGGACAACGAAGTGCTCTTGGGTGGCTTATTAGCCGAAGCTGTGGTGCTTGTTGAAGGGGCAGTGCTTATGCTGCTTGATTTCTAACCAAGGGCGGGGGTGTTGCTGGTGGGCATTTTCCTAGCCAGGGTTTTGCCTGTCCCTGAGGGGATGGGCGCGAAAATTTTGTTTGTGTTTGTGTTTGTGTTGTTAGTTTTTGCTGTTGTGTCCATGCAAGAAGGGTCCCCACTCAAAGCTGCTATCTCAGGCCGAACATGTGGTCACTAAGTGTGGTCCCATGGTTATCTATGCAAGCAGGAAGGCCTTGCGAGGGTTGGCACAAGCCCTTATGGGGTCAAGTGCTCAGAGCCAGACCAGTGCTAATCGGGAGTTCCACTCAACCGAACCCACACTACCGACTTAACGGTAACAGACGTCGAACATACTTTGAGGCCTGCCAGGGTTTTACCGGGACGGGGGCAGCTGCAACCTTAAACTGGAGCCGTTCACACTCAAGTTTCACCTTTGTGCTACCGTGGCAAAAAACAGCTAGGTCCAGAAAATTATAGCTACCACCCCAGGGCATTCAGAATAAGGACATTGGTCCAGAGAGGAATCCGGGGACGAAGGATGGGGTTCGTGCCAATTGGTGCTACTGAAGTCCCGTGCAAGAAAACAGCAGCACCTGGGGGAGTGTAGACCATTTAGCGTTACCCAGGGTGCACCGCGTGGAGGCGATCTACTTCACCCCCCAAATTAAAATATTGACAAAATAAAAATTTGAAAACGGGTTGTTTAATGGTTTCTGCCTTACAGGATCCTTGCACAGAAAAGTATGCAAGTGGTTGTGAACATGCCTCTCCACCAATGCCTGAAACAATAATCACCATTGCGCTATTCGCTGTTTTAAACAAGCGCTGGACATCACTGATATCACTGAATTATATCCCTAAGTCTGTCATATTGCATATGGGATTTTATTGACATTTCGTCACAGAAGATTTAAACATACCTCTGGGGAGGCATGAATCAACGGCTTCGAGATTCTATCGACTTAATGTCGCTATTAGTGCAACCCGGATATCGCAGCCAACTTGCTTTGTAGGGTTCTTTATGCTGGCTATATAAATTTGACTTTTGACAGAAAAAAACTTCTAAGGTCATTGATTTGAAGTGCCTGTCATACCTATGTCCTTAAGATTTACGAGAATTGTTAGGTAAGCTATTCCTAACACACATAGCCAAATAAGACAGTAGGTTGCTATAAATGTCCTCAATGGTACATCCTGTTCTATTGGTTGGACTCTCCGAAAACGCCTTATATTGATTAAATTAAATTTTTATGGTACTTCTGTGCTTCTGAAATAGAGTTATGTTAATAAGAGGACCAAAATTCATTTTTAACTAAATTCGGATTGTTTTACTAAATTGAAGCAATGTCTTTGGTTAAGCGCAAGTAAATTTAGTATTACTAGTGTAACAAAATGTTAGCATTATTAATGCTATTTACAAGTCATAAATTTCAATATTGCTAGTCTGATGTAATTAGTAGATTTAGCGTTGTTTTAAAGTAAATAAGTAAATGCGAGTTTACAATTATGGTATTTTGAAAGAACAAAAAAATTTTTGTGTTGGGATTACCTTGAAACAGAATTCCGTCGCTAGATTTTAGATTTATTAATAAATGTTAAAACGTATACAATATCTTTTCATTCTTTAAAATATTTTATTGTTATTCAATTTCAATGATTTGCTATTATGTTTTGTAGTTCTATTAGTTTATATTCATATGAAAGAAGAAAACAAACAAAAAAAATTGCACAAGCCGTATTGAAATAAGTAATAAATTTATGCTTTCAATAGTTTTAGTATATTTCCTAATATTAGCAATGATCCAAATTTTCAAATAGCAAAATATTTAAAGACACTGATTTTTGGCGCAAGACTGATTTTTGGGCAAGAAAACCACGGGTTGGTTTATCTGTTGTCTACATGATTATCAAAGGAAACAAACTGAGAATGGGAATATCATCTCGGTAATAATATTGCAATACCCACATTTGAAAATTCTAATCATTCCTCACCAAATGACTGATATCAATAGATGTGATTGAAAGACGCGATGTCACATCGGACATTCCATCGTCCTCTAAATTCACCCAACCACAAAGTAACAGAGGGTCACAAAATAAGAACTTGTCACTGATTTGTTGTTGCTCCTTAGTTACTATCAGTTGACGGTTAAAAAAATTCAATTTGCAGACCTGTGTTTGAATATTATTTCTTGCATTCTTCTTTGTGCTATATCCTTGCCGCTTGTATGCACGGCGATCATTCTGTCGTCGTCTCTTTTGTTCTTTGAATTCGTTGTTTCCTGTTGCTATTGTAATACATACCGAGCTAACGCCGGGACTTTCTGCCGAGAATTGTTGTTGTTGTTCTATGCAAAAGGCTGGCTTGGCTTTGCTAACGCTGTTTTTGTAATGCATCGCTTTTTTAATTGTTTGTGTAATCTGCATGTAGTTTGTTATTGTTGTCTTATGGAAATGGTTGGCTGGTCTTGGTTAACGTTGTTGTTGTAATTCGTAGCTGCATGTAACTTGTTATCATTTTTGTTCTGCGTAACTGTTATTCGCTACCGTTGCTCGAGATGGTTTCTTCTGATTTATCTATGTTGGCAGCGCCCCCACATGCTAATTGACGATGGGTTACTTAGAAACTTTATCGGCTAGTGATGCCAACGTGCCATTATTGGGGTAATTAAGATTTTTTTGCGGATTTTATTGTGTGAGCCAAATTAGTTTATAATTGTGCTCGTCACACGACCTCCCAACCTCACCGACGCGAAATTTTAGCCTCGTCATGGCAGAGGGTCACTCGGTACGCGTCTCGAGTGAACCGCATTCTCCTTCGTGCCGAGGTCTACTCTCCCCCTTTAGCTTTCCGCAAAACTTCCGCTACTGAGGTCTCTGGTAGATCAGCTCCTTTCGATCACTGTAGCTCTTCTAAGCTTTGAAATGTGACATTGTTTCATTGTGTAGCTAAGTCGTCTGTCGTAAAAATTAAGGGCAAGGCCAATAAATTGCATAATAATTTTATAAATTATTTCATTCAAGACCACACAACTAAGAAGACGCGTTCATAATGTTTTACAAGTGTAAGCACAACAAGAACAACCAAAACAAACTGATCTCATGCATTTCAAATAGCACAATTTAGACCTATAAAGTCAATGTCCACGGAAGTGTGCCAATTTAACTGGGTCATTTAAGAATTGCATAATATATATATGCACAACAAGCACTGTAGCAGAAAAAAATAAACAATGAAAATTGAAAATAAAGAAACAAAAAAATTATGAAAGACGGACATTCCGTTTGGGTCATGAATATGAAACTCATCTCATCGCTTCGCGTGATGTATGTATATAATATAATATAATATAATATAATATATATATATATATATATATATATATATATATATATACATATATATATATATATATATATATATATATATATATATATATATATATATATACATATATATATATACATATATATATATATATATATATATATATATATATATGTATATATATATATATATATATATATATATATATATATATATATATATATATATATATATATATATATATATATATATATATATATATATATATATATATATATATATATATATATATATTATATATATATATATATATATATATATATATATATATATATATATATATATATATATATATATATATATATATATATATATATATATATATATATATATATATATATATATATATATATATATATATATATATATATATATATATATATATATATATATATATATATATATATATATATACTAGCTGAACCCCTACCAGCTTCGCCAGGCAAAATAAACTTTTTCCAACAATTTGATTAAATTAATACATTTATTGCAATGCTTTTAGATAAACAACATTCTTGGTTTTTTTCACCACCGCTCGTGCAAACAAATAGTGCAGATGGTATATATATATATATATATATATATATATATATATATATATATATATATATATAAGTTAACACACCTAACACGTGCTGTCGCTTCTATGACAAAATGCTAACGATTGGTCCGCTCCCACGCTGACGATCAGTTTAGCAAAACGTATGTGATAATATCATAAATACAAAAACAACAACGACATTCAAAAAACGCTGCAACAGCAAAGAATAATTAATTATTAAACCAGTTATTCATAATAAAAGTGTACAATACAACAACAAGAGCACCAGCAACAGCAAAGAATAATTAATTATTAAACCAGTTATTCATAATAAAAGTGTACAATACAACAACAAGAGCACCAGCGACAGCAATAGCAAGAACTACTATAACAGCAAAAAGAATTGCAACGGCGGGAACAGTAACTGTGGCAAATACAAAAACAACAACGACATTCAAAAAACGCTGCAACAGCAAAGAATAATTAGAAGTCTAAGAAAATGTATTTTTTGAAGTTAGTTTTTAAGTTAGTTCTGAATTAAGCTCGGTAGTGTTAAGTACATAAAATAAAAATAAATAAACCATCAGCAATTGTATTAATTGGCGCCCAACGTGGGGCTCGAACCCAACCCTCATAAGAAAGGATAAACGGAAGGATAACCCTCATAAGAAAGGATTTCCAAGGAATAAGGAGAAGAATATGCTGAAAATTAATATTATTATGTAAGACATAGTGCAAGTTTATAAAGTATATTAGAAGATTTTTGAAATAATTTTGAGGAAGTTTGTAAAGTAAAATTAGACCTAAGAGCGATTCAGAAGTAATTGTAATAGATAGGAAACAGTTAAGGTGAAAAATTAAGAAAAAGTGTGCAAAAAAAATAGTTGTAACAATAAAAATTAATTAAAGAAAACTCTTGTTAAAAGAATAATTGCTACAAGTAAGAAATAGTAAAAGTGAAATAAGCTCGAAAATGAACGAAACGCAACTGAGAGAAATGTTTGAGCTATTTGCAGACAAAGTAACGCAAAAACTACAGGGGAATTTAGACCAATTAGCAGGAAGGATAAGCGAACTAGAAATTCCGAGACAAGCTAGGGAATATGAAGCCATTTATATAGAGAGTGGAGTGTTATGTGATGAACCTTTGGATATTGTTAAAACTCTACCTGAATTTAGCGGAGATGAGACAAAATATGTGTCTTGGCGGCAGGCAGCATTTGCAGCCTATAAATTATTTGAGCCATACGTAGGCAGTTCAAAGCATTACCAAGCTGTGGCTATCATAAGAAACAAAATCACTGGTCGTGCAGATGCCACATTAGCATCGTTTAATACAGTTTTAAATTTTGAGGCAATCATAGCGAGACTAGATTTTTCTTTTGCGGACAAACGCCCGATTTACCTGGTTGAACAGGAATTGTCAACCTTAAGACAGGGACGTTCAAGTATTATAAAATTTTATGAAGAAGTTGAAAGAAAAGTAACACTTATAATAAACAAAGTGGCCATGATGAATGAGGGAAATATGAGTTTGATCAATTCTCTGAACGACAAATATAGAAGTGACGCGCTTAGAGTATTTGTATCAGGTTTGAACAAACCCTTATGTGACATACTATTTTCGTCAAAACCAAATAACCTTCCTAGCGCATTGGCGCTTGCGCAAGAACTTGTTGCAAATAATTCACGATTCGCATTTGCTAATACTTTTCATAATAATGATTTTAGACCAGCTAGATTTAATTTTACACCAGACTATAGAAACCCTAGCAATAATATGCGACAAGAAACAAACAGGGATCGAGACCCAATTCCGATGGAAATCGATCCGAGTACCTCACGCTTTGTCACAAGAACACAAAATAACTTTATTAATCGAAATACCATAATGCCAAACCATGAAAATAATAATAATAATAATAATAACCGACAATATACCGAAAGGAAACATTTCCTTTACAACAATACAGAGAAAAGGCATACTAACAGTGCACAACAGGTACCGTATAAACAACAACGAATAAATTATACCGAGACAGACGAGTGTAATTTTTTAGAAATGGGTCGCAGTTGCCATACGTAGAGAGATATCTAAATGGCAAACTGCTTAAATTCCTTTTGGATACAGGTACGGCTAAGAATTATATTAAAAAGGGAGTAATTTTAAAGGGGGTTAAGAAGCTCGAACACCCATTTATTTTAAAGACAGTTAATAGTAAATTGATCATAGATCAAAAATGTCTAGTAAATGTGTGTAATGAGTATTCATATTTTTATTTATTGCCTGAACTCCAATCGTTCGATGGAATAATAGGATACGACTTTATTAAACAGATAGGGGGAACTATTGATGCAAAAAAAGAACTATTCGCTTTTAATGGTGGCATAGAACCACTTAAATTCAAGAGTTGTGCTGAAATTAATCAATTAGAATTGTCACATTGCCTGCCTTCATGCGTAAAGGCACGGTTCTACGAAATTGTAAACGTACTCAGGGAAGTTTTTGCTAATCCAAATGTTAAATTGTCGTACAACACAAATGTGATTGCTACTATAAATACCATATCAAATGACCCGATTTATAGCAAAAGCTATCCATATCCAATGGCTGTCAATGAATTTGTCAACAAAGAAATCAAAAATTTGTTGAAGGACGGAATTATACGACCATCTAAATCAGCGTATAATAACCCAGTATGGGTTGTAGACAAGAAGGGTATCGACGACAATGGACAAAAAAAGAAGAGACTAGTTATTGACTTTAGAAAATTAAATAGTATCACTAATAATGACAAGTATCCAATACCGGATACTTCAGTTATACTCTCCAACCTGGGTAAAGCAAAATATTTTACCACCCTGGACCTCAAATCGGGATTTCACCAGATATTGTTGCACGAAAGAGATATAAAAAAAACAGCTTTTAGTATCAATAACGGTAAATATGAATTTTGCCGGATGCCCTTTGGCCTGAAAAATGCGCCAAGCATTTTTCAGAGGACTATAGACGACATTCTGAGGACCGAAATTGGAAAAACATGCCACGTATACGTGGATGATATAATAGTTTTTTCGCAAAATGAAAGTGACCATTTAAAGCACATCGAGGACATTTTAGTACTGCTTAATAAGGCAAATATGAAAGTAAACCTAGAGAAGTCGACATTTTTTAGAGAAGATGTAGAGTTTTTAGGATTTGTAGTTTCTAGAGAGGGATTAAAAACCGCACCTGAAAAGGTAAAAGCTATACTTGAATACAAGGAACCTAAAACCGTTCGTAGCCTTCGTGCGTTTTTGGGTCTATCAGGTTATTACAGGAGATTCATTAGAGGATATGCTGACATAGCAAAGCCACTCACTACCTATTTAAGTGGGGAAAACGGCAACGTCAGTGCAAATCAATCCAGAAAAATAGCAGTACAATTAGACGAGGAAGGGCGTAAAGCTTTTGAAAAATTGAAACAGATTTTAGTATCAGAAGATGTTGTACTGTTATACCCGGACTTTACGAAACCATTTGACCTAACGACGGACGCATCCTCAACAGCTATTGGTGCAGTTCTCTCACAGAATAATAGGCCTGTCACATTCGTGTCTAGGACACTATCAAAAACAGAAATGAATTATGCAGTTAATGAGAGAGAATTATTAGCCATAGTGTGGGCAATAAAAAACTTAAGGAATTTTTTATATGGTTGCAAGGGACTGAATATCTACACAGATCATCAACCTCTTATTTTTTCAATGTCGGACAAAAATCCTAACGCCAAGATTAAGCGATGGAGGGCTTTCATAGAAGAATTTGCCCCAAAATTTTTTTATAAACCAGGGAGTCTGAATGTTGTGGCAGACGCCCTATCGAGACAATACGTAAATCACCTTTCTGAGTCTGGCTCTCATTCAGAGATGTCTCTAACAGATACAATTAAAATGGTTCAAACATGTTTAAATGGTTTCAGAAACCAGATTATAATTCACAAACAGGACGGTAACTCAACGAAAAAAAAGATTATGTTTAAGAAATATATTCGACACGAGATAAATTTCACAGACGGGCAGAACCTTATTCAGTTACTAAAGGAAACGATTAATCCCAATGTAGTTAATGCAATTTACTGTGAAGAGGAATATTTTGGACAGGTGCAACAGACATTATTAAAGAACTTTATGGGTGTTAAATTTTTATATACTCGTAAAATCGTAATCGACGTAGTCAACAAAGATGATCAGGAGGAAATTTTGATCACAGAACATAATAGGGCACATAGGAATGTCAAAGAGAATTATAAGCAAATTACTAAAGATTATTTTTTCCCAAACATAAGAAAACGATTAAATGAGTTAATAAAATCGTGCAAAACGTGCTTAGTCTCTAAGTACAATAGGAAACCAGAAAACCACATAATCGGGAAAACTCCAATTCCAACTTACCCAGGAGAAATCTTACATATAGATATTTATTCAACGACGAAAATTTCATTCTTAACATGCATCGACAAATTTTCGAAATTCGCGATCGTAAAAAAATTAGAAACAAGAACAATTCCTGATATAAAAGTAGGCATAATGGAAATACTCAATATATTTCCGAAGACAAAAATTATCGTATGCGACAATGAACCCGCGTTAAAATCAGAATCAATTAAAAGTTATATCAGAAACAACCATAATATAGAACAGCATGAAGTCCCGCCATACCACAGTAAATCAAACGGTCAAATAGAGCGCTTTCATAGTACATTAACAGAAATAGGCAGGTGTATTAAGAACGAAAAAAATTCAAGTAATGTCGTAGAAACTATTTTGTCAGCAACAATAAAATATAATAATTCAATCCATTCAGTAATAGACTGTAAGCCAATAGATGTAATTTATGGAATGGGAACATCGAACAAAGATATTGAGGAGAAACTGAAAATAAGACAGACTAGGGATTTAACATTTCATAATAAAAATACGAAATACAAAACATATAAGGCAGGAGATATTGTATATGTTAAAGTCAATAAAAGGCTAGGAAATAAGTTGTCAGATATTTATAAGGAAAAAGTAGTTCAGGAAGATTTAGGTACTATTGTTAAAATAGATGGAAAACACATTCATAAAGACAATATTCGATAATTTCAGGATATGTCTCACTATCACTGCAGCAAGGATTATAGACTATTCGGGTTCCTTCTATATACCAATAGAGGATGGAGAAATAGCAGTTTATAGCGTCACAAAGTATTTGATACACAAAACAGATTTAATGAAGTTTACCAAAATGGCATATGAAAATCTAAAAATTGCAGAAGGCCTCTCATATGCGGAGCTACAGAAAACAATAGAAATAGATTCAGAACAAATAATTAGGTTAGTTAACATGCTAACTCTACACCACAGGCATGCACGAAGCATAAATTTATTAGGATCAGCTCTTAAATTCGTCGCCGGTACACCAGATTTTTATGATTTTAATGAAGTCAAGATAAAAACCGAAGCTTTGATCGAATCGAATAACGATCAGTTAATCATAAACGCAGAAATTGTAAACAAAATTAATCAGCTAACGAAAGGAATTAATGAATTAAAACATGAGAACTCAGTATCAAAGGAGGACAACATTTTCGAGTTGATTTCACATAGAAACAATATTATTATATTGGAATTACATAATATAGTATATTCAGTAATGTTAGCGAGAATGAATATTGTAAACCCTTTATTATTAAGTAATAATGAACTATTAGACATAGATTCAAGTATTAAAATAAGATTAGTGTAGCCACAATATTAAGTAATTCTAAAGTTAAGGTAGTGCAGAATAATGAAACAATATTCTTTATAATACAATACCCTTTAATAGAAGAATTTTACCGAAAGTTTATTATTGAACCAAGTGAAGCAAATGACTCCGTGTAATCAGGGACGATTACATTTAAGGAAGGGGGGAGTTAACACACCTAACACGTGCTGTCGCTTCTATGACAAAATGCTAACGATTGGTCCGCTCCCACGCTGACGATCAGTTTAGCAAAACGTATGTGATAATATCATAAATACAAAAACAACAACGACATTCAAAAAACGCTGCAACAGCAAAGAATAATTAATTATTAAACCAGTTATTCATAATAAAAGTGTACAATACAACAACAAGAGCACCAGCAACAGCAAAGAATAATTAATTATTAAACCAGTTATTCATAATAAAAGTGTACAATACAACAACAAGAGCACCAGCGACAGCAATAGCAAGAACTACTATAACAGCAAAAAGAATTGCAACGGCGGGAACAGTAACTGTGGCAAATACAAAAACAACAACGACATTCAAAAAACGCTGCAACAGCAAAGAATAATTAGAAGTCTAAGAAAATGTATTTTTTGAAGTTAGTTTTTAAGTTAGTTCTGAATTAAGCTCGGTAGTGTTAAGTACATAAAATAAAAATAAATAAACCATCAGCAATTGTATTAATTATATATATATATATATATATATATATATATATATATATATATATATATATATATATATATATATATATATATATATATATATATATATATATATATATATATATATATATATATATATATATATATATATATATATATATATATACTAGCTGAACCCCTACCAGCTTCGCCAGGCAAAATAAACTTTTTCCAACAATTTGATTAAATTAATACATTTATTGCAATGCTTTTAGATAAACAACATTCTTGGTTTTTTTCACCACCGCTCGTGCAAACAAATAGTGCAGATGGTTTTCCGACTCGGGAGCATGCAATGTAGAGTTGGCCATGCGAGAAAACTGGATTTTCCAAATTTATACTGCACTTTTCTAAAGATTTTCCTTGCGACTTATTGAGGGTAACGGTAATTGAAGATGCTTAAATTCGACTGGCACATCATATGGAATCATTGGGATACGAGGGATCAAAACGTCTTCGCCTTTGAATTTTCCATTCAAAATTGTTGCTTCTATCACATTTCCAAATATTTTTTTTACAGCAAGCCTGGTGCCTTTAAAAATTTTTGGTTGGTTGATGTTGTGAAGCATAATATTCGGCGCTCCAATTGTAAGCTGCAATTCGTGCGGTGGTATTCTGTGGAATATTTTACCACCTCATCCTGATTCATGATAGTATCCACTGATTTGAATGTGAATAATGGACCTGGTATTTCTTTTAAAATATCTTAAGATCAATGACATCTTTGTTTTTTCCTGCCAGTATTGCTCGCTCGCCTAACCAATCATGATTTTTGTACTGTGGTGCTATGTTTGGGAACACGCTGTGAATCAGTTCTTCTTTTGATTGTACATAATCTGTGAACTGTAAGAGCTCATACGTGAGTGTGTCATGCATATTGCGGTTATTTTCGTAGTCTTGCACCTTTTGCGTTTCGGTATTCACTTGTTCTATGATGTCGTTTAATTCGTGCAATTTGATGGAGTTTTGTGCTACTGCCTCTAAATTCTTCTGGAATTCGACTCGATCATATTCGTCGAGTGTGCCAAAAAGGTATTTGTAAGCTGAGCCTACAACATTAAGTAGACCACGTTTTTGTCTATTTCCTCGATGTAGGATTATGCCGTTTAACTCCCTCAACAGTTTTCCATACAAATACTTGAGTTGTGGTGCGTGTATGTGGTTGGCTACAATTTGAGCAAAATAGTCGGTAGCAGTTTCTATTTCAGTTAAATTTATTCTTAAGCAGTGGTGTTCAAATGCCGATGGCATTTCGAAAGGTTTATCTGAGAAGAGGAGATATCCTTGGTTGGTGTCGATGTTATTTACTTGAATTTGCTGACAATTACATTAGGTGGGTGTCAAAAGTAACAATGTTCTCCAGAATCGCCATCCTGTAATAACTGTAGGTTATTAATTTTCTTTGCCTTTTTAAATTGGGTTTTGTAGTAGTGTGTAGTTCTATTTTTATTTGTTATTTGATAACGGTCTGGTGCTGTTTGTTCTAAATTTTAATTGCATTTGAAGGGGTTTACCAACTTCCCTTTCTGTAATGGTCCCTTCCTTTATCTTGTATTTATATCATAATCTCGTCGGTCGTCATTTATGTTATTAATTTTTTCTAATTTCTTGGCCTGGGTATCGATGATTGGTTGTCTGTCATACAAAAATATGTGAGCAGGAGTTTGTTTTGTTGTGTCATGCTTGGTTTTGTGGTTGTAAAGGATAGTTTCGGTTTTATTCAATTTGGCTTCCTCATCATCTAATGTTTTTATTATTCTTATTTTCTCGTTAATGGTTTTATGAAATCTTTCTACGTCTGCTACGCCGGTTTTTGCTGTGTTTAACTGTAACTCAACTCCTTCGCCATCCAACCAACGTTTTAGAGCTAGGCTAGAAAAAGCGCCGTCTCTATCTGCCTTCAGCAGTTGAGGTTTACCCATATGGTTGAATATTCGCATAAGAGCCTTTTTACACTCAATCCAATCTTTGGTTTGCACTTGTTCAAGTGTAGCAAACTTCAAGTACACATCAATACAACTGACGTAATGTTTTCCTTCGGATGAGTAAATATCTATCACAAATTTTTCACGACAAAACTCAGATGGTTGTGTAATTTTTAAGGGTAACTTAGTGTTACGGTGTTCGGTTTTGGACAGATTGCAAATATGACACTCATTGATTATGTTTTGAATAAGTAAATGACTGTTTGGAAAATAATGCGATTCGTTAAAAAGTTTACTCGTTTTTTGTATGCCTGGATGTAGCAATTTCTCATGTGTTTGCAAAATGAATTCTTTGAATTCGGCACAGGTGTTTATATTTTTTAGTAACACTAGACTTCTAAGTATCTTAGTGTTGTTTGTGTTAATTACGGCTTTCTGTGCTTCTTGGATAATAGCATAATCTGTATCGATATCGATATGGAGGGTACTGTGTTTAGTGCAGAAATGATTGATTAAGTATTGCTTCGCCTTTTCTATTGTCATGTGGCTATAGGAAATATGAGTTATTTGTTTTTTATAATATGTCTCGTGAGTTATTTTGTCCGGTCCTTTAGTGAAAATAATTGGCCGACTGTAATGGTTAATGGGGTTTTCAGTTAAAAAGATGAGGTTACTATTATCTTCATCGGCGCTGTGCTGTGTTTGTTCCGAGAAACAACATTGTTCTATTTTTATGCGTGACCGTGACGTTTTTATCCTTACCCTTTATGTATTTAATGTCAAAGTCAAATTCTGATAATTTTATTCTCCATCTAGTCAGTTTGGAATTTGGATCTTTCATTTTATATAACCAGCATAATGGTTGATGATCACTAGCTACTTCAAAATGTCTGCCTAGCAAATAGTGCCGGAAAGTTTTGGTTGTCCAAAGTTTTTTCTCTATTGCGCTGTAAATTGCCTCATGTTCATTCAGTGTCCTGCTGCTATAATTAAGTGGGTGGCCGTCTTGTGACAGTACAGCAGCCAACGCAACATCGCTAGCGTCAGTTATCAATACAAACTTTCTGTTAAAATCGGGTATCTTTAATACTGGGTCATCAGAAATTAACTGTTTTAATTTTTCAAAAGCCGAAATATATTCTGGGTTTTTATTTCAATTTTTTCGTCCTTTTTTAATCTTTTAGCTATGGGCTTGGCAATGTCTGCAAAGTTAGGTATGCATTTTCTATAATATCCTGCTAGTCCCAAGAAGGCTTTTATTTCCCTAGTTTTAGTGGGTATGGGGTATTTCAATATTGCTTTAATCTTTTTCGGATTAGGTTTGATGCCTTCGCTAGTTATCAAGTGTCCCAAAAATGTTGTTTCTTGCCGTAAAAATTCGCATTTGTCTAATTGAAACTTTAGGTTAGCATTTGCCAATCTCTCAAAGACCAATTGTAAAGAATGTAAGTGCTCGTCGAGGGATGTGGAAAAAATTATTACGTCGTCTAGATACACCAGACAATTTTTGGTAAGGAGTGGGCGAAGTACGTCGTTCATACATCGTTGGAAGGTTGCCGGGGCGTTTTTCAAATCAAATGGCATACGAAAATACTCGTAATGGCCATTTTTTGTAGAGAATGCTGTCTTGGGTTTAGGATCCATTTCGATCTGATGGAAGCCCTTGGCTAGGTCGATTGTTGTGAAATAGTTACATCTACCCAATTTTCCCAGTATTTCATCTATACTTGGAATGGTGTGTTTGTCGCTAATAGTGATCTCATTTAATCTGCGGTAATCTATTACCACTCTGAATTTTTTTCTACCGGAAGCTTCTTTCTTTTTGGGTACTACCCAGGTGGGACTATTGTAAGGTGAATTATTTGGACGGATAATGCCTTTGTTCAGCATGTCCTGTATCTGTTCTTCCACTTCTTGTTCATATGCCTGGGGGTAGCTGTATGTTTTGGAATAAACGGGGGAGTTAGGCACTGTGTTAATGGTATGTTTTTCTTTGTTTGTGAAAGTAAGTTTATCTCCTTCGCGGTATTGTATGTGTCGATACTTGTGGAGTAGTGCTTCCAATTTAGGTCTCTCTTCTGAATTCAAATGTTCAAGGCGTTGTGGTTCTTCAATCACAATTTTTTGTTTCTGAATACTGAATTTTTCTTCTCTATGTTTTGATTCAAATATAAAGTGATTTCGATAAGATAATCCAGGAAATTCGTGTAGTTCGAAACTGATGCCATAAAGATTAACGTTCCGTTTTTCGTAATCAATACGAGCTTTTTGCTTGCTTTAGTAATTCTCTTCCTATTAACATATCGTAATCATCAGAGAAATTGTGTAATACAAAATAATGATCAGCCGGAAACAAGTTGTTAGAGGGTATTTTAACACTTCTGTTGATGGTTAAGGATCCATTACTAGTTTTCAGGAGGTATTTTGTATCTGCTTCATGTGAATCAAAAATATTATGCGTCATCATATTTACGGTGGAGCCGGTGTCAATCAAACACTTTAGGGTTTTGACTTTGTAATTAATAATTATGTATTCGTTATTTCCGGAGCTGTCAACTGAAAATTTTCAACTTGTTCAATTTGTATTTCTTTGTTTCCAATTTCATTTTTTTCAATTGGTGGTGGTTGTTGATTTTGTTCGTATGGGTATTGTGGTATTTGGGTCCCTGTATACTGTTGATCGTGCATATCGGCATAGTAATAGTTTGGGTCGGACTGTGGGTAATAATAATTTGGGCAGTAGTAATTCTCTGGCTGGTGATAATTTCCGGGGCAATAATTGTTTGTCAGTTCTTCTTGGTATCTCGATTCGCCTATGCTCATGCTGTTCGGTCCACTGTCAGATGGTCTAGGTCTTTTGGATGGTTGATTTGGTATTGTACTAAAAGATTGTTGTGAGTCATGTGGAATGTTCGAGTTTAGTCCAAACCTATTTCTATCGAACATGGACTGTCTGTTCATACTGGAATTAAACCTTGGGGCTGGGGGTGTTGGTAGGTTTTGTGTTAGTTGATAGTTGAGGTTTGGTTGTCGAGAAGGAGATGGCTTAGATGGTGGTTGGTATGAATTCGTTTCAGGAATGGTTGGATTGTAATATGGTTGAAGTTGGGTAAAAAATCTAGGCTGATTATAATTTGGTTGTGTATGAAAAGGTTTGTTTTGGTTTTCTAGTATGCTACTTTTCTGGTTACTTTTATTTATTGGATTCATATTTTCGTAGATTCCTTTTTCTTGCAACAAATTTATAAGTGATCTTAGGTCTGTTATGTCATGCTTAATAATGCGTAAGTAAATGTGTGTTGGCAATTTTTGAATTAAATCTTCAATACTACTTTTGAACAAACGAAGGAAATGTGTTTTTCTGCCATGTTGTTTTCTAATTCTAGCTTACTTATCAATGTTTGTCGTCGCCTTTCAGCTTCTTCTAGAAATGATCACACGTTGCCCTTGTAGGTTGTGTTCCGAAACTCCTCCAGAATGGTATGATCCGGCGTCTGGGGTTTAAAGCTCAAAATAAGTTGCCTTCTGCTTACCGCTCAATCCTATGGTTCGCATGACGTCGCCGGAGATACTCTCTTAAGTACGCCAATCGCTTCCGTTCCCGCTTTTGCTCTCCTCCTCTTTTCCTAATTCCAAAACGCTTTCCGTCCTTAAGTAACGACGTTATGTCCTTCAGCTCTCGTTCATTGCTTCGAGGTACATTTTCTAAATTTGTTTTCTTTAAAATCAAAGAAAAATTGAGGTTTAACATGGAACTCTTCCAGATATAATCGATGGATCAATATTATATCCAATACAACTAAAATTTGCCACTTAATACTAAGCACCTAACTTTCAATTTGTTTTCATTATGTTCTCACTATACACGATTTCGTTTCTACTTTTCTTTTTCATTAAGCGTATCATTTGACGCGAAAATTTATGATTTCATATACTAAAACAAGAAATAGTATAACAATAAGTTTTAAGTTTTATTATTTAATAAAACAAACATTATTTCACACAGGAAAACAACTGTAGTGTAATGCCGCGGAAAAAATAAAATTACTAGTATAAAAATTATACTTAATTAATTGCATAACCACAGAAGGTAAATACTGATTATTTACAAATTTCCAAATACAAAAAAAATAATTATAGCACTACTGACACATTCCCATTTCAGTAAAATGCTTTGTTGAGTTGCTTTGCTTCTCCGTGCAAAATATTAATTTTCAATTGTAGTTACGGAACTACTCAAAATTTGACGAGACAACCCGTGTTGTAAGAACTTCTTGAATTATTATTGCCTAATACCCTATGCTTACAATGTCAAATAATTAAATTACTTTATTTTGATCTTCAGATAACATCAATTTCAAAAATTAAATTAAAAACAATTCACATGTCTCCAATATATATATTAATCCAATTCAAAAATAATATAAATGTATAAAAGATTAATTAAATCGTTTTATAAACAATACAAATGTTCGTATCGACAAACACACACGAATCCCCTACAAAAAAATCCTCACAGCTAGGATGAACATACATAGACCGTCCGATCATACTGACGGTTTATGGTTGCCATTCAAAGCTGCGTGCAACAGCGCGAACGCGCCTATAGGTTGCGGCTTCTTTGACCAGCGCTACGGCGCTTCAGGGTCGCTGAAGTATCTACTTAAATTACGCTACTATACACTCTACTCACCATTATTTTACACGATGACATCTCCGCCTCCAGGTCCTTTGTCCTGGAGTTATCCTTGGGATTTTGTTGCAGGAAGCTTCACTGCTTCAGAGTTCCTTGCCCTGGGATTCCTCCTGTAGGTCCTTTAGACCGGCTGCGCCAAAATGTTGGGGACCGTATTTGTTTTCCTCGGGAACGTCCTCTTGCTGCTTGCCCTGCGCGTGTACCTGTAAACCTAAATCACTTTCTTCAATAAGCACTACACTACTTCTGGTTTAAAAACAACAAGAAGCTTTACTCTTAAAATACTAGTTCGTATATACTATTTACAAACAAGCATTACAGTCAACGGCTTGACTTTTCTGGTGTTCCAGTTACGCAATTGTTATTTGGTGTCAGTTACTCAAGCCAACTGACCTACTGAAAGTAAAACTGTCGTGGGTGCATTCTAAATACCCCTCGTCAGCTTGACTGCGGAACTGTGATACCCTAAAAGGTTACATCATAATTAATGCATAAATTCTATTCATTTACAATATTTGCACCCTAAAAATATGTGCTATCTTAATGAATTTAATAGGAGCCGGTGCTGTGAGTCAACTACGTGTAGGTAGCTAGATTCTAACTCAAAAAAGATTAGCTCCATCAGCTGCTTCATTAAAAGCTGCAAATGGCTGGACCTTTGAAAGGGATGGGACCTGCTGTCCCATGCGGTATGACAAAGGGTCAATGTTGGCCTAAGTGCGCCCTTTTCGGGTGGCCGCTTTACCTACCTACCTACCTTCGTCAAAGTTGACGTAGGGTGCTGGTACCGTTGAACAGCGTTGATGCTTCTGTCCAATATAGTTGGATACCAAGTTTTGAACCAAAACGATTTACTTGCACTGCAGATCCCAATATTATTGGTAACATCATTATTGTGAGTAGCAATGCCAAACCATTAGTGATTGCTGGTATTATTCTTCTCCTTTTTGGCACTGGTTTCTCTTCTGGATCTACTTCGATGTCGTCATGATCTGCCGATAATAATGGTGCCAGTGTTTGAATTGCTCTTTTAAATATGCCCCTTTGTGTTTTTACGTCGCACACTCTTACTAAGCCATCGTCACCCTCGTATGCCTTAACAATTCGCCCTAGAGGACATTGGAGCACTGGTAAGTTATCTTCTTTGACGATTTCCGTAGTATTTGGCTCTATGGTGCTGGTTGGACCCTTCCATTTGTGTCGTTGCTGAAGTTGGTGAAGGTACTCGTGTGACCAACGTTTCCAGAACTCGTATTTTTTTTTTTTTTTTTTTTTTTGTAACATTTTTAATTACATTCTATTCGTGAACAATAAGTAATTTTTAAATGCTACTATGGACCTTAATATGTTCTTTAGTCATTACCACAGAAATTACCACATATACGAAAAGTGTCGTTTAAAATATTCTATGTGGAAGTTCTGTGGGTCCAATTCGTTTGAGTCTTCTTTTTGTTTTTTCCATTGCCGGCAATTGGCGCACGTCCCGGTTTTGATGAATTTTTAGGCGCTCTGTGTATTTGCTGCTACATTTTTTAATAGTGTCTTCCACCGAGTCAATGTTGAGATCGTGGTGTATGTCTTCTTTTCTTATATAGCAGTCGGCTTTTGTTATTGTCCGCAGTATTTTGCATTATGTTCTTTGAATCAGTTGTATATTCGTTTTGCTTGCTGTCCCCCATACTTCGATCCCATATTTCCAGATGGGTGTTATCATTGATGTATATATCATTATTTTATTATACAGTGATAACTTTGAACTAAGTTCTAGTAACCAGTTTAATTGTTTGAATCTACTTTTTATTTCATTTCGTTTATTTAATATATGTTGCCTCCATGTAAGTTTTGCGTCGATTGCTATGCCAAGGTATTTTGCGCTGGGGCAAATTTTTATAATTTCGTCTTTTATTGTGAGTGGGTGTTTAGCAGAGTTTCTATTCGTATATACTACTTGGACAGTTTTCTCTTTGTTAACTTCTATTCCCCATTTCTCGAACCACGAGACTATATTTTTAATTATTTGTTGAAGTATGTCTGCCGCCACTTTTTCGTCTTGATTGGATGCTAAGAGGACCGTGTCATCCGCGAATGTTGCTATCATGGTTCCTTGTGTCTTTGGGGTTGGAATGTCTGCAGTGTATATTAGGTATAGGAGTGGACCCAGCACACTGCCTTGAGGCACTCCCGCTGTCATTGTTAGGATCTCAGAGCATTCATCGTCATATTTAATGTAAAAGTATCTGTTGGTGATATAACTGCTTAGCTAGTAATAATAGTTTAAAGGTAGAATATTATTTAGTTTATTCAGAAGTCCTTTGTGCCACACTCTGTCAAACGTTTTCGCAATGTCCAGGAATACAGCCACGCAGTACTTCTTTTTGTCAATATCATCCATGATTTTGTTCACAACTCTATGAACTTGTTGCACAGTTGAGTGGTTTCGTCTAAAGCCGAATTGATGGCTTGGCAAAGCTTTTTGTTGTATCAAGATAGGCTCAATTCTGTCAAATAATATTTTTTCAAATATCTTTGAAAGAGTTGGCAAGAGACCGATAGGTCGATATGAACTGGTTCTTGTTGCGTCCTTATTTGGCTTTGGGAAAGCTGTTATTTGTGCTACCTTCCACAAGATTGGAAAATAGTTAAGCCTTATTATAGCATTAAATACATTTCTAATATAGACTATTGTTATGTCAGGTAGTTCTTTCAGTATTTTTCCGTTAATAAGATCATATCCAGGTGCCTTTATGTTTTTTAAATTCTTGATTTGATTCTTGATTTCTGATATCGTTGTCATTTTTATTGCAGTGTTTCGGGTACTTTCGGTATTGGTAAGCTCGGTAATTTGATTGTCCATGTCGTTTCTGAATACCGTTTCAAAATGTTTTGCAATAGTATTTGCTTTGTGTTTATTCGTTTTTGCCCAAGTATTATCTAGTGTTTTTATGGGGGGTTTATGTGGTATTGCACTGTTTAGTTTTTTGGTTGCCCTCCATAATGAGTAGTTCGTTGATGTTGTCGTTCCTAAGTTCTTTACGTAACTTTCAAATTTTTTCTCCTCAAATTGTTTCAATATTATCTTCAGTTCATTTGCCGCTTTGTTGAATTTGGCTTTGTCGTCTGGGTGTCTAGTGCTTTGCCATCTTTTCCTGAGTTTCCTTTTTTGCCTTATTTTATGCTTAATGTGAGCTGGGACAGTAGTAATTTGGGATGGGCTTAGAGTTGGGGTTGATTGAGTTGTTGCTTTGACGATGTTGTCATTTAGGTATGCTATTCCTGTGTCAAGTTCCTTATCAGATTTCAATGAAATGTTTGTTGTCATGTCATTTTCCATTAATTGGCGAAATTTGTTCCAGTTGGTTTTGAAGTTATATAAGCCAGCAGCTATTTTTGTATCCGGTGTGCTTTGAAGGGTCAATAGAATTGGAGAATGGTCTGATGATAAATCTAGACATGTTTTTATGGTTAAGTGGTCGTGCAATATGTTTTTTGTAACACAGAAATCTATTAAATCAGGTAATTTTTTGTTGTCTGTTGGCCAATAAGTTGGTTCTCCCGTGCTAATAAAGCGATTATTATTCTCTTTTATAGCGTCTAGTAGTTGGCGGCCTTTCACGTTTGTCAGTCTTGAGCCCCATATGGAGTTTTTTTGCATTATAGTCTCCTCCAGCTATGTAACGACTACCCAATGATTTTAAATAGTCTATGTATTGAGCCTTTGTGTTGTTATGTTTGGGTGGACAGTATACAGCTGACACAGTAATTGGCCCTCTCAAGTCACTTATCTCTATTGAGGTTGCTTGGATATGATGTGATTTATATCCTTCTAGTTCTAGGCACCTAATAGATTTTTTTATGATAATTGCTGTCCCTCCGTGGACTCGATTGTCAGGATGGTGTGTATAATAAATGTTATAGTTTGGTATGTCATTATAGCTTCTATCAGTAGTATGCGTTTCAGATATTAGCATAATATCGATTGAATTTTCGTACATAAACGTTTTAAGTTCTAGTAAGTGGCGTGATAGGCCATTGGCGTTCCAAATAGCAAAAGTTATTTTATTTCTGGAACCCATCTAGTTTTTGATCTGTCACCACTGTTGTTTATAGTGGTCTTGGATGATGTCCTTAGGCGTACTAATGCGGAGACGGAGGAGGGGTTGCAGTGGAGATTAAACCAAAAGCTCAGCGATTTGGACTACGCTGATGACATCTGTTTCATGACGCACACGTTAGCAGGCGCCTCGTCAAGAATACGCCAACTAGCCGTAAACGCTCATGCAGCTGGCCTCAAAATCAATTTCTCTAAAACTAAACTTTTGCGACTGCAAACTGCAAATACATCTCCACTCACTGTACTGACAAATGATAACTCCACCATCAACATTGAGGACGTTGACAGCTTCTGCTACCTTGGTAGCTACATAACAAAATATGGGGGTGCAACATCGGATGTGGCAGCACGCATAAACAAAGCACGGTCTGCATTCCGGAATTTAGATCGAATTTGGCGTTCTCGTGTGATATCGCTGCGCACAAAAATACGAATATTTAACACCAGCATAAAACCTGTTCTGTTGTATGGGTCTGAAACATGGTTGGTCTCAGAACAAATAACTCGACAACTTCAAACTTTTGTCAACAAATGTCTACGAAGAATCTGCCGTATTTTCTGGCCGACAACGATCATGAACGAAGAACTGTGGCGCCTCACCAATAGCGAGCCTATTGACACAGAAGTTAAAAGACGCAAGTGGAGCTTGATAGGGCACATTCTGCGTAGAGAAGACACCAACATTGCAAAGATGGCCTTTCAATGGAACCCACATGGTAGTCGGAAAGCAGGACGCCCACGACAAACATGGGTACGCACTATCCACGCAGAAAGTCACCACAGAGCCACCTGGAACGAAATAAGACACCTGGCTGCTGATAGAAACCGTTGGAGAGCTTTTGTGACCGCCCTATGCTCCGTCTAGGAGCGATATTTGACTTTTTTATAATTATGTCTTTTAGTTAACTTTGTTAGCATAAGTATAGTTTTATTGTGTCAAATGTCATGGAATTAATAATAATAATAATAATCTAGTTTTGATACAAGCAGTGTCACAATGTTCATCATACTTGTCATTTGTCTTATTAATTGTTTCATCATTATTTTTAAATCTGATAGATTGTCGTTATTCTGTGTTGGTGTCATGCTGTTTGCTGCTGCGTTAAGGTTTTGAGTTAAGTCTGCTGCTGTATTTATCGCTGCTACTTTATCATATGACATTCCAGGTGTGTAGTTTTTATGTGTTTGTACTGTGGGTATATTTATAGATGGTTCAGCAAAGTTTTGTTCTTGAGTTGGAGGGATTTATTTTTTACGTAAAGTTGGATATTTTTTAATTTGTAGTGATTTGTAAATCATACAGCCTTTGTAGTTAGCTGTGTGGTTTTCATTGCAGAGAGCGCATTTAATTTTCTGTTTCATATCGCTTTGGATATTACATTTAATTGTGCTGTGGTTACCTGCACATTTGACACACACAGGGTCTTTAGTACAATAGTTTTTAGTGTGTCCATATTTTTGGCAATTTGTGCATTGTGGAATAGTTCTTTTTTGGTGTGGTGGTTCGAAATTTACTTTGCAGTGTAGAAGATGGGTTAAGGAATAGATGTCTTTGTTGTTATCGTTTGGTTTAAGTTCCATAGAGAATAAAGGAAGTGGTTGTCTATTTTTTTTGCAAGTTGTGAATGTTTAGTACTTCATGTCCTAGCTGTGCCAGTTCAGCTATAATGGCGTCTTTTTCCGTTGAGTAATGCATATTTCGTAAAATTACCTTAAGTCCACGTTGTTCTTTTGGCTTAAATGTATAATATTTGGTTTCTTTTTGCTTAAGCAATTTTATTATGCTTGTGTAATGCACAGATTCAGTCGGCTGTATTTTGACTTCGTTTTTGTTCAGAGCTTTCATCTCGTAATTTGTATTTGGTAGCTGATTTAGAGCTTTAGTTAGTGCATTAATATTTTCTACGTTTTGTATATATATGGGTGGTGGTTTTTGAGGATGCTTTGTTATTTGTTTCTGTATGGTTGAATTTGTTTTTGTCCCACTGTTATTTTGTTCATCAGTTCTGTCATTTAATGTTAATAGTTCGAACCTGTTTGGTGTATTTGGAGCGATTGACTTACTCAACCAATATTCTTTTAGTGTGGCTTGTGTTGCGCTCAGTGGTTTGTTTTTCTGTCTTTTGTTGTTGCTATTTTGGTCCGTTAATTTGTTTGGCGATTGCTTTTCGCGGTTTCGCTTTCGGCTAATCTCCGCTGAAGTTTTGTTAGTGTTTCTATTATTTGAGTTTTGTACTTGCGTGTTAATTGTTGCTGTTGCAATTGGTGTTGTTGTGTCAGTAGACATGATCATTGCGCTCGAATTTTGTATTCTACTTGTCGCTGTCGCGGCTATGGTTACAGTACAAGCGCTTTGTGTTGTTGTTGTTCTTCCTGATGTTGTGTTTGGTGGATAATGTTCCATAATAGTAGAGGGTGTCGCGCAATGGACACTCCAAGGTAGTGAAGCATTCGTAGGGGTGTCGTTTAGGAGAGCGGGAGAGCAGGACCTGGCTCTGCTCTCTGCTGCTTCGACTGGCAAATTGCCGCCGTTACCCTGTGTGGACACAAATGAGAAATATGCATTTCTATTTGTTACTGTTTTTTGCTGGTGAGTGTTAGAGACACTCATTTTATGTTGTTGTTTTTTGTTGTTTGTATTTCAATTGTGTATTTTTGTTTTCTAATTGTTGTTAAAAATATATTTAAATTATGTGTCCCTGCTAGTAATCGTGAACTAGGTTCTCACCGACCACTACACTTTTGCACTATTGTAGAAGATTCGATTGGTTTGAAGGAAATTTTAACTCGCGATTTGGTAAAATTTCTGACCGACCGTCTCTGTTGACGTACGCTGCACGTACTCGTATTTAAGGTGTGTCACCAATTTCCATCTAGTTTGTAGGGATACCTTGGATTCTGACATGTTCCTATCTCATCTGGATCTGTTGACATTGGGGTAAGCGGTCGAGAATTCAAAATTCCCTCGATTTCCACGACGATGGTTTCGAGTTCTGCCTAGGTCAGCGATGTAGTCGATACACTTCGTAGTATCAAATGCTTGGCGGATTTAACAGCTGCTTCCCATAAGCCTCTAAAATGTGGAGCTCTAGGAGGAATAAATTTGAAGTTTATTCCACGGTCGCTGCATGATTTCGTGATATTTTCTCGTGATGTATTTGAGAAGATGGTTTAGCTCCTTCAGATTGTTACTTGCGCCTACGAAATTGGTTGCATTGTCACAATAGATAGTGTCACACCGTCCGCGGCGAGACGTGAAGCGTTTCAGCGCTCCGATAAATGCTTCGGTCGTTAATTCGGTTATAGCCTCTACTGAACTGCCTTTGTTGCGAAACAGGAAAGGGCTGGGTATTAATCAGACGGACGTAAGAACGCTTAACGGAGCATTTGGGGGTTGCAGCTGGGGCCGCTCAGAATAGTTCATAGTAAAGTTAAGGGCATGAGTTTTAGAGTGCACGCAGTGGAATTGGATAGGGAAGGTATCCCGGCGGATGTGATAATAGAGCGCGATAATCTATGGGGCCGCTCCATACTGGATGCGCTAGAGAAACAGTTATCGTTTTATGATAATAGTAAGAATTTAATCCTTACTATTCCGTCAAAGAAGTGGCAGCAAGGAACCGTGAATAGAGTTAAGAATAGTAGTACGGAGGTAGTAAACGCGAGGTCAACCAGAGAAGTTAGTATACATGTAAACTCAAAATTTCCGACTGTTGTTTTGCAAACGCAGCAGCTAGCGGTAGGTGTATATATGGGAGAAACCGTAACACACGCTGACAAGGGTAAGGTTTACGCTCAATGCATAAAAAAAAGACTACCTTCTAGATAGTGATTTTAGGCTAAAGTTTACGATAATTTTAAGAAACCGTATTATTGATCGGGTATTCAAATTAATCAGGTAGTTATAAAATAAAGGATGAAAAGAGTAGTAGAATCACTGAAGTTAGACCCAAGCGTAAATTCAGAAGAGAAGGCATCAATAGAAGCCGTTTGTACGTCATTCCATGACATATTTTTGCTGGAAGGAGACCAGCTAACATATATACCGGAAGTAGAGAATGAAATACCTACTAGAGTGGATCAACCACCAATAAACCAAAGACAGTATAGACTACCATAAGCTCATAAAGATGAGGTAAATAGGCAATTGGAAGAAATGTTAAGAGATAACATAACTTTACCGAGTAGCTCGCCTTGGAATTCACCAATTATTTTGGTACCGAAGAATGCAGGCACTCAAAGGCAAAAGAAATGGAGAATGGTCGTAGATTTTAGGAAATTGAACGACGCTACTATTACGCAAGTATTTCCAATCCCACGGACTGAAAAAATCCTGGATCAGTTGGGACACAGTAGATATTTTATATATATATATATATATATATATATATATATATATATATATATATATATATATATATAAATATATATATGTATATATATATATATATATATATATATATATATATATAAATATATATATATATATATATATATATATATATATATATATATATATATCGGGTCCGCCAAATAACTTTTTTTTTTGAAAATTCTATAAAAAAAAACTACTGGATATTTTCTCAAATTTCTTTTTTTATTTGAAAGTACAATCCTTCCGGTTAATAATGGAAAATAATTTCATTCAAATGGCTGCCTCGGCTGGCCATGCAGTAGCCTACACGATCGGTCCAGTTTTTAAGCACATTATTGATTGTGTGCAGCTGTATTTCACCAATGGCTTCACGAATATTGTCCTTTAAAGCGTCAATTGTCTCTGGCTTGTCGGCGTGACACTTATCTTTGAGGGCACCCCACAAATAATAGTCCAACGGTGTCAAATCGCAGCTCCGAGGTGGCCAAACGACATCAGCTCTGCGGCTGATAATGCGATCTTCAAAAACAGGGCGCAAAACATCGAGTGTAGCTTCGGCTGTGTGGCACGTAGCGCCATCCTGTTGAAACCAAATGTTGTCCTCCTCTTCAATTTTTGTGAACAAAAATTCGTTCAACATGGCCCGATAACTATCGCCATTGACTGTAACGGCCACTCCTTGCTCATTTTCGAAGAAAAATGGCCCAATTATGCCTCTGGACCAAAATCCGCACCAAACATTGACTCGTTTTGGGTGCATCGGCTTTTCAATGTATGCGTGCGGGTTTTCTGTGCACCAAATGCGACAATTTTGCTTGTTTACATACCAAGATCAAAATGAGCTTCATCTGAAAAGATGATTTTTTTTTGGTAAAATCAGCATATTCTGTAAGTCGATCGCAGGCCCACTTAGCGAAGCGAAAACGCATTGGATGGTCAGTTGGCTTCAACTCCTGAACCAATTGGACTTTGTATGGCGTCATACCAAGGTCTTTATGCAAAATTCGTCTCAATGATGTCTCCGAAATGTTCAATTGTTGAGAACGACGGTGAATTGATGTTGATGGCGCTTCACGCACACTTTCTACCACAGCAGCAATATTCTCGGGTGTACGCACTGTTTTTGGCTTTTCACGCTTTGGTTTATCGATGAGGATGCCAGTTTCTTTCACTTTTTTCACAAGATAACGAACATACGGAGCTGACGGTGCTTCTCTTCTTCCAAAATCCGTACGCAGTTTTCGCACACATTCTGCAACATTACCATGATTTTCAAAGTAATGTCGCAATATTTCCCAGCGTTGTTCAAGCGTATACAAAACCATATTCGTTCAGCGGAAGGATAAAACTAATTATCTGTCAAATCAGACATGAGCTAAGAGTTACCATTCACGAAATAAGCACAAGTTGACAAAAAAAACGTTAGATGGCGGACCCGTTATATATATATATATATATATATATATATATATATAGATATAGATATATATATATATATATATATATATATATATATATATATATATATATATATATATATATATATATATATATATATATATATATATATATATATATATATATATATAGATATATATATATATATATATATATATATATATATATATATATATATATATATATATATATATATATATATATATATACTCGTATATATATATTGTATTCTTTTTTTACATTGTTTTTTCTTAATCTTTCTTTTTTTTGTCTTTTCGTTTATTTTATTTCTATATGTTTATTTTTTATTTCCCCCATTTTTGTACCTTTTGGTCCTTCATTGACTCTTTTCTTACTGGCGCATAAAAAAACAAAATTACAAATTAATTACAAATTTAGCTTATGCTACGTTATATATATATATATATATATATATATATATATATATATATATATATATATATATATATATATATATATATATATATATATATATACTCGTATATATATAATATACAATATACAATATATGTAATAACGGCAGATACGTTGGATTTTCTATACTGGAAACATAAATGTTAATGTTTTCATGCCGTTTAGTCAGTTATGCAATTAATATCTAGTATTATCAGCTTCATACTTGTTAGATAGAGATTCTAGTATTCAGCTGGTACCATCTTCATTATCATAAGTCTCAAATCGCAGTCATCTTGCGCATAGGAAGTTAGAAGCTCTTCCACTCTTCTATATAAAAAATGAATTCAAACTCATTTTGTTTTTCTTTTCTTTCAACCGAAAATTATTTCGGATCAGCATCATTTCAAGTCTCGTATTTGTTCCTTTGTGGCTTATTAATTATTCTTTTTCTATGTCTTCTTAACTTACTTCTTCTTCTTCAGTCAGCTTTTTGTTCGCTGCTCTTACATTTCATCTACTGGTCTCATGGATGTTCGTTAAGCTTGTACTGTGCCTTCGACGCTAGAGTAAGCCCCTTCCAGGTTCATGTTGCATAATGTTGAGCCATACAGATGTCCTTGTCTGTCCACTAACGCCTTAATACCTAAAAATATATATTTATATATGTATCGAACTTACCGAATTTTAATTATTCGTATTGGCTATTACTTTTATTTAATTTTTAAAATGTTTCTTAACGTAAACATTAAATTTTATGTATTATTTACATCTACATAAAAACTGTTTCCTTTACAAATATTATTAATTAACATTTTACAATAAATTGATTCATATAAAAAATTTATTTACTATTTTAAATTATGTGCCGACAACTTATAAATTAATTTTCTCTTTATCTCAATTCCGGTCAAAACTATTTGTCCATCTTATATAAGCGGGAATATTAAAGATAAACCCGCTAATGTGAAAACATTGTCCATTGCATGACTCAGCCTTTCATTGCATCTAATTACTTTATATTATTCAAATTTACTTATAGCCTGGTATTTATATATCCATAAACGAGTGTATTCTCCTACACGCTGTAATTTGCTCGTATATGAGTACATACTCGTATATTCCTTCCAGGCACCCCCTCCCAACTAGTCTCAACTACAACTAATTCTAGTACTCCCACCAGCTATGTATATATGTTCTCTTTAATTTTGCATTATAATTATCCCTCTTCAACTCTGTATACAAATTTATCATATTTTCAAAACTTCGCATAGCCGTACCTACATATGTCACATCTTATTTGGTTAGGTTTTTAGGGTCCAAAAGGAGAAGGTAGAGGCGATATGGTATATAAATACCTTAGTAGCACATGCATACTGCGCAGTAACTTGCTCCCAAGAGTGAATTTATAGCCAAATAATCGAAAGATTTCTGTACTGAAATTCAACCACTTTACCATTTCTTTGCTCCGCATGATTTCGATATTATTCACCGTGGACTGACCTAGTCCTATGTTCTTTCCCTATTTCGACATTCGCTGGTAACATTATACCCTCTCAGACTTCCTACTTTGTTTAACTGTTTTGTATTGATCAGCATAATTTCCCAGACTGCGTATAAAACATTCTCCCATTTAGTTATGTTTTCAAGCGTATTCACTCAAGCCTTCCGTATGCCTCTAAAACACAAGCTATCGCTCGGCTATTGCCTTACACACCACCAACAGGTGTTGGATAATCTACTGGCCGACTCGCTCCCGCAGCTGCATGCTGCCAATAAGGTCATCTCTGTCCAGGAGATAAGGACGGTGCTGGACCGGCTATGGGGAGCAGATCCCGGACTTTCTCTGTGCTTATTGACCGCATTTATACACGTGGATGAGCGTTGGGACTTTCCGGATGAATTGGACACGGCTTGGCGAGTTGCTTCCACTCTCCAGCTGATTCCGGAGGACGCTGCCGTACAGAGGACTCTCGAACGACTGACGGTGTTATTGCACCGAGTTCATGAGTGCACTGTTCCAGGGTTCCCCCCTGCGAGCGCTTTCTTAGTACATATCTATATATATAAAAATAAGTTGTCCTATGTTCGTGATTTTATAACTCGAGAACCACTCAACCGATTTTCAAACGAGTACATGCGTTGGAAATGTCTACTTTCACTGATGGTTTATAAAAAACATCAAAAAATTTCTACGAATATGCGTTATACGCACACTTTTATGATGGTGTGTTTTCCCCATATAAAATGTATTTTTTTTCTTATGAGAATTACATTTTGTCGGTATAAGGCTCTGCTTGCTCGCGTCATTTGACTTATTTAATATCTGTGTGTTTATTGATTGTCATTGGAGTGTAGTGTAGATCGCCTCCTCGTGGTGCACTCTGGATAGCGCTAAATGGTCTATATCCCCCCCGGCATCCGGTGCAACCTCCCTGTGGAGAGCATCTGATGTCAGACGGCACGAACCTATTCGTCGACGGACTACCCCCCAACAATCTTTTTATTTGATTACTCCTGGGCTGCCGGGTGTGGCTTCTGGACCAATTACCACTGGGGTGAAACCCAGTGCGAACGGCTCCAATTTAAGGTCACATCCGTCTCCGTCCCGTCAAAACCTTTGCAGGCCTCAAAGTACGTTCGATGTACGTCGTCATTTGGTTGACGATGTAGGTTTGGTTGAGACTAGCTCCCAATTAGCACTGGTCTGGCTCTGAGCACTCGCACCCATAAGGACTTGTGCCAACCCTCGCATGGCCTCCCTGCATTTGCATAGATAACCATGGGACCAATAAGGTGACTACATATTCGTACTGAGATAGCGGCTTTGAGTGGGGACCCTTTTTGCATGGACACTTTATTTAAAATCCAACAAAAAACCAGCGGCCAACCCACAAGGAGTGCCAAAACCAGCAACGAGCTTAGGCAAAAACAGCCTTAAGCGCAACAACAACTTCGTCTTGGACATTTGTCGCCAGACCAAGGATGTCGTCGGGTGCTACGGCCAAAAGGCCAGCCCCGCTCCCAGCCACAAGTGCATCCTCACAGTGTCATAAAAACCCTGCTTCGGACCACACCAGCACCAGGGCAGCTAGGCCGGGTGCTACGGTCGCCCCTGCGTCCGTTCCTCGGGCTGGTACAGGGAGAGCTTCGGCAAATAAGCCGACCTCCTCCAGCACGGGCCCCAGCACCAATCTCCCTTTAGGTGCTCGCACGCATGTGAATGCCTCTACACGGGCGTACAGAACCCGGAGGTCCGCCTTCAGCATTCTGCAAAGGTTGGAATCTGCCGACCCCGCTTCACTGTCTGATAAAGACAAGGGAGCGCTTGCATGGGCCCACCAAAATGTTGGTGCTCGTCCGCTGCCACCCCCTGAGGGCGCTCAGAAACGACAACAGTCGACTGAGCATCCCTCCCAATCAGTCGTGCGGGAAACTAAGCGCCCACAACTGGCTTCCAAGCCGAGACTGACTCGGCCATTTAATGAGGTAGCCAAAGAGGGCCTCATCTCGGCAATCGTTGACACCGGAGACAGTGACGGTACCATTTCCCCAGCGAACTGGAAAATGGTGGAGAAGGCCCTTTTCAGGATCTACAGGGAGATCCTGAGGGCCAATCCTGGCCCATCACCTGTATGCCGGGACGCGGGATGGTATCAGGGGCACGTGAAGCTCATCGCGTGCTCAGATGAGCGCTTGGCTGAGCTTTATAAGATGGCCATCTCAATGGTTGGCGAAATCTGGCCGGGGGCCAAGCTTCTAGCTGTTCCCAGAGACCAGATCCCGAGCTGCCCGTGTTCTAGGGCCTGGGTTGCGGCAGAGCACTCCTCGCCGGAAGAAATTCTGGAGTTTCTTAGGCTTAGCAACTACGACCTCCCCACGGCTGACGCGAGCCCAAAGGCCACTCCCGCGAGATCCTCATTATTCTTAATGAGGACCCTCTAGCCCCTATCAATGCCAAAAAGGGAGAGATCAACTATGGCTTTAGTTCGATCTCACTCAAGGTCTGTAGGAGCGACAACCAGGGAGCATACAAGCACTCAGGCCGAACCGGATCTCACCTTCGAGAATGGGGAGAATTACGATTCGGCCTCAGCATCGGTATGCAGTTTCTGCGGACGTCCGATAACAAATATCGACGACGTTGGGGATTCTCCTCTGTGAGAAGAGGAGGCTGCCAGCGTGACGATGATGGCCACCTCCGTGAATGGTGAGGGTATTACAGATTAACCTTCACCATTCTATGGCTGCCTCGGCAGCCCTGATCCTCCACCTGACTCAAAAAGGAGAGGAACTCATACTGGTCCAAGAACCGTGGGTCGTAAATGATCAGGTTCGCGGACTCACCATAAGCGGATACCGCACAGTATTCGTGCAGGATCAAGGTAAACCCAGATCCTGTATTCTTGTTAAGAACAACATTAACACTCTTCTTCTTCACAGGTTCAGCGACAAGGATAATGTAGCCATGGTTATTTCCACCAACACCATGGCTACATGGATCGTCAGCACCTACATGGCGCACGACTACGGGCTGACGCCGCCTCCGGATACTTTAAAGCTGCTGGTAGCGGATTCTAACAGAAAGCGCATCCCGGTATTCATCGGGGCCGATGCCAATGCCCATCACGGGGTGTGGGGCAGCACGGATACCAACGAGCGGGGTGAGTCACTCTTTGATTTCATCCTTACTAACGACCTAGTCATTGCTAACAGGGAGAGAGAGCCAACCTTCATTACCTCAAATAGAAGGGAGGTTCTCGATCTCACCCTTGGCAATAATCACTCGTCTCATCTTATATCGAGTTGGCGCGTTTCGCAGGAATGCTCCTATTCGGACCATTGTTACATTTGCTTTAGAATTGCGATCTCTGATACTTTAGATACGCAGAGCGCCAAATGCACACTAACAGGAAAAGAACTGACTGGACAAAATTCCAGACCATTATGGAGTCGGGCCTGCAGTCGACTCCTCCCACTATCAACAATCACCTCGATATAGATCGAGCGGTTGATACCATTACAGCACTATTTAACTCTGCTGCCAAATCAGCCTGCAACTTCCCGAAGCCTAAAGGGTAACCCAAACCCCCTTAGTGGAATTCGGAAATTGCTGAGCTACGAAAAGAATGCCGCAAGCTCTTCAACAGAGCCAAAGAGCCAAAGCTACAAATGACTGGCTCCCTTTCAAAGACAAATAAAGGGAACTCAAGTATATGGTTAGGAGATCCAAACGAGTGTCTTGGCGAGACTTCTGCGGCAGCATAGAAAGCTCGTCCGAGACAAGCAGACTCTGGAGGATCCTCAATACCACCCCTCGGGCTCTCGAATGCATTCGGAGATCGGACGGTAACTGGACTGACTCTGAAACCGACACTCTAGACGCCCTAATAGAAACACACTTTCCGGCGAATGAAATCTTTGTGGATTGCAGGTCTCTTGACACCAACCATTCTTTAAGTCACTCAACCCATTTCCAAATGACCCACACGCATATTCACTGGGTCATCAACAGCTTTAAGCCTTTTAAATCACCCAGATATTCAGCACACTGCAAGTGCGGTTGCGCCTTGGCTACTGCATATTTATAATGTATGCCTAAGATGGTCGTACATTCCCAAAAGCTGGAGAGAAGCTCGAGTAGTTTTCATCCCCAAAGCGGGAAAGTCGACCCACACCAAGCCTAAGGACTATAGACCAATTAGTTTGTCCTCCTTTCTTTTGAAAACACTGGAAAGAGTCCTTGATATACAAATCAGGAGCTCTATTAATTCCACGTGCCTTTCCAAATCACAACATGCCTATACTAAAGGCAAGTCTGTGGAAACAGCGCTTCACGTGCTCATTGAGCAAGTAGAGAAATCTCTTGCCAACAAAGAATATACTCTTGCAGTATTTCTCGATATAGAAGGGGCATTCAACAATATTTGTCCCTCCGCCATTACTAAATCCTTAGTAAACCTGAACCTGGACCCCAGCTTGGTTAGGTTCATCGAACAGCTACTGAAAACACGCGTTATTAGCTCCTCAATAGGAAACGTACGTGCTAAAAGGACTGTCAAGAGAGGTACTCCACAAGGCGGTGTGCTCTCACCCCTCATATGGAATCTGACGGTGAACACACTACTTAGGAGATTAGATCAGACCGGCTGCAACACTGTAGCTTATGCGGACGACATCAAGTATCTTTCAACACTATCAGAAAAGCTAAGCTATACTCTTAGTGTTTTGTCCCAATGGTGTCTTGAAGTTGGCCGAGATGTCAACCCTTCCAAAACTGAGGTTATGCTCTTCACCAGGAAGCACAAAATACCCAGTTTTGACTTACCCAAACTTAATGGGAATACGCTTAGCCTAAGCAATAGCGTCAAGTATCTAGGTCTGATCCTGGATCCTAAGCTCCATTGGAAAGCAAATTTGGCGGAGAGGGTACGGAAAGCCACGTGTGCTCTGTACTGTTGCAAGAGATCCATGGGAACAACATGGGTCGTCCAACCTCGAACCATGTCCTGGCTCTATGCGGCGGTAGTTGAGCCGTACTTTCTCTACGGCGCTGTCGTCTGGTGGCCCGCAACTGACAAGGCCTAAACCTCTTGACAAGGTTAGAAGAACAGCAGCGGTTCTGATAACAGGGGCTCTGCGTACCATCTCTACCAAAGATCCATTTGCATTCCTACATTGGTTGCCCACTAGGCTTCTGGTCAGGCAACAAGCAAAATGCTCGGCAACCAGACTCAATGCCATATCGCGCTGGACTCGGCTGAACCTGGGCCACGCCAATATTCTGATGCAGGACAGGCCCGTACAGACGGACGTTGACTATACGTGCTCTACACCGAATCTAAACCACGGGTTCGACACTTACAATCCTAGTAGAGAGGAATGGTCCAACAATTTAGTGGTCACTGGCAGTTCCATTGACATATATACGGATGGCTCCAAACTGGAGAATAAGGTCGGTTGCGGCATCTTCTCCAGAAAACTTGGCATCAAGTTCTCCTATCGTCTCCCTGACCATTGCAGCGTCTTTCAGGCGGAAGTAATGGCAATATTCCAAGCGTCCAAGTGGTTTATTCGCAATGAAGTATGCGATGTGATGATACTCATATTCACGGACAGTCAGGCGGCAATCAAGTCACTGGCTGGTGTATTCACTACCTCTCAGCTTGTACTCGATTGCCGCTCCTCCCTGAACGTCGTCTCAGGTAACTCACAAGTTCACATATGCTGGGTGCCTGGACATAGCGACATTCTAGGAAACTGCGAGGCCGATGAATTGGCCAAAATAGGTACGCTGCTCCCTGACATCTCCCCCTTATTTGATGTAGGTGTCCCACTGGCCACGGTCAAATGGGCCATAAAACATGACTACCTTGAGGCAGCTAAAAAAGCCTAGGTAAATGAACATACCTGTAGAGTTGACAGACAAACTGGAGCACTATCGACATTAGGCGTACTAGTCAGCTACTCAATATTAGCAGGAACTCCATCGGCACTATAATAAATGTGCTCACGGGACACTGTCTGATCGGAAAACATGCTGAAAGATTAGCACTGCCCCATAATGACTTCTGTCGCAGCTGTGGCTCTGAGGAGGAGGAAGAAACAATACTTCATCTCATGTGTCAGTGCCCAGCTCTGGCCAGGCGAAGATTAAAATTCCTAGGCTCACCTTTCTTCACTTCCTTAACCGAACTATCTTCCATCAACATTCAGGACATAGCCAGATTAATTTCGGAATCACTGTGGTTCCCAAAATTCTAGACGGGGGAGTCGCGTCGTCTTAGTGTGGTAACACAACGAGCCATTATATGTGCTTAAGTGTGCTTTTTGCGACAAAGGCTGCCACTCCTACCTACCTACCTACCTTGATTGTCATTTAAGTTTACAGTGTGAGCATTGACATTTTTTGTAATCTATCAGTTAAAATTAAAATGATTTGCATAAAAAAAAAAATTAAAAAAATTAATCAACAATGCCGCGACGAAGCCGTTCACAAATTGGCCGACGAGCACGCCACAGCAGTCAAATACGTTTAAATAGATTTAATCAGGATGAACAAGAGCGATTAGAATGTAATGAATTAGCAAGGCAACGAATGGCACGATCAAGATCAAATCAAAATCAAGAACAAAGAGAAGAACGTATTGAAAGTGTGAGAGTTAGAAACAGAAGAGATCGTGACCGTAACACTGAACGTGACAATCAAAACAGGCCACAACGGAGACGTAGCCATTCAATTGGAAATTTGAATCGTGCAGGTTTTAATTATGATCATAACATTGATTACGCTTCAAGAAAATATTCCTAAATTAAATCAACAGCAAAAATTAGCTTATGAAAAGTTATGCAAGAAATTGACAATGGTAATGATGGGATGTACTTTTTGGATGCACCTGGTGGTACTGGCAAAACTTTTTTGATAACTTTAATTTTAGCAACTGTACGAGCACGTGGTAGAATTGCTGTGGCACTTGCATCTTCTGGAATTGCAGCCACTTTATTTGATGGTGGTAGGACAGCACATTCAGCGCGAAAATGGTCTTTGAATATGACGATAAATGAAGCACCATCTTGCAATTTATCAAAAACCTCTGGCATAGCTAGAGTTTTAAAACAATTTGATATTTTGTTGTGGGATGAATGCACAGTGGCACACAAGAAATCAATTGAAGCTTTGGATCGAACAATGAGAGATTTCCGTGGAAATCAAAATTTATTTGGTGGTGCTTTAATTTTGTTAGCAGGAGACTTTAGACAAACACTACCTGTTATCTCAAAATCAACACCAGCTGATGAAATAAATGCGTGTTTGAAGCTATCAAATCTATGGAGATACGTTAAATCGTTAAGACTCACCACCAATGTTCGTGTGCAATTGCAAAATGATCAATCAGCTGCAACATTTTCAAAGCAATTGCTTTTAATGGGTGATGGTAAAATGCCAATTGATAATGATGGTTTCATTACAATTCCGAGAGATTTTTGCATATTCACACAATCAAAAGAAGATCTAATTGAAAAAGTCTTCCCAAATATACAACAGCAATACAAAAATCATGCTTGGTTGAGTGAAAGAGCTATATTGGCAGGAAAAAATAAGGATGTCAATGATTTGAATTTCATCATTCAATCTCAAATAGATGGTGAATTGATCACATATAAATCTGTTGATACTGTGAAGAATCAAGAAGACGTAGTACATTACCCAACTGAATTTTTGAATTCTCTTGATTTGCCTGGAATGCCACCGCATAATTTACAATTGAAAATCGGATCTACAATCATTATGCTTCGTAATATAAATCCACCAAAATTATGCAACGGAACAAGACTTGCGGTCAAAAAATTAATGAATTATGTAATTGAAGCAACAATTTTAAATGGGAAATTCAAAGGCGAAGATGTTTTAATACCACGCATCCCAATGATTCCCACTGATATGCCATTTCAATTTCAACGATTACAGTTTCCCGTTCGTTTGGCTTTTGCAATGACTATTAATAAAGCTCAAGGCCAGTCGTTGCAAGTTTGCGGAATAAATTTAGAATTTCCTGTATTTTCACATGGTCAACTTTATGTTGCATGTTCACGTGTTGGGAAGCCGTCGTCTTTATTCATTTTTTGTGAAAATGGCAATACTAAAAATGTCGTTTACCACCAAGCTCTGCAATAAATTTTTTTCTTTTTGATGTTCTCACTTTTAAAAATTTGTATTATTTTGCACTTCTTTTTCAGGAAAATGTCTATTCTTTCTAGAAAATTTAATTTTTAATACAAAGACGTAAACGTATGTTATTGTATTGTCCAGCAACGCGGGCAGGGTTACTCTAGTATACTATAATAATAATTAATAAACATTTTAATAAAAACATAAACAAAAATAGTATGTACATTTTCTCCTCTTATTATCATTTCAGGTCAATGGTAAGTATTACTCCCCCTTGCATGCTCTTACCTGTATGCTCCATCTCCCTAAAAAAACTACCTAACCAAAACTACTTGTACATATAAACTTATATTGTACCCACAAATTTTGTTAAAAATAAACGCATATATATATATATATATATATATATATATATATATATATATATATATATATATATATATGTACACTTTCCCATCACACTTAATTATTAAAATGTGTGTTCGAACATTCGTTTCCTACATTATACTAATATATATATACTTACCTTCCCAAACGTTTCTGTAGCTTGCGCCATAAAGCTCGTGCCCGTCACTAATGTTTACGCATCATATTTCCATGCAGTCACCGCCGCCTGCATGTATGATGTGTGTATATACTCGTACGTTGCTATGTGTATGCTATGCTATGCTTAGTTCCACATTCTTTACACAAAACGGCATTTTAATTTTTCGCTGAATAACTTTCAGTTTGTTTACCTTTTTTATTATTTAATATTTTAAAAAAAAATAATGTTTTTTTCATTTATTTGATTTACCCCGCTTCATTCGGCTATAGTGCCTAATGAGCATACTTAAACTATGTCATTTTTAATCGCCCGAGTTTAATTGGCACGCTCCCGCTGACATTGACTTTGGAAGTTGTAACTGTGCTATTTGATATAAATATATACAAGAAATCTGTTTGTTTTGGATGTTCTTCTTGTGTTTACACTTGGAAAACGCATGTCTCTAAGAATGTGGAATAATTTTAGCAAATTATTATGTTTCTTCGGCTTGCCCTTAATCGTTACGACTGTTGTACCTAGACTACGGGTCTTTGCTGCCGTGTATTGGCCTATCCAAACAGGTGAGAATTGGTTTCTCCTAGCCTGATTCTTCATTAGTACATTATCTCCTACGTTAACCGCAGCTGGGTTTAAAGTCTTACTGTAGGCCTCTCTGGCCATTTGCTTTGCACGTTTCTGATTGATTTTCCCTGACTAGTACATGTGCTCTTTGGAGCAGATTCTCCCGTACTTTACTAGGATCTTCCTCGTTGTAAAGCGGCACGCACTTGCGTTTCAAATGGCTCGACATGGTAAATTCAAATACATAGTGTCCTAAACGGTGTTTGCTTTGTTGATACATGCACAATATTATTGTGCACATGCATTGCTGTGGTCAACCATTGATCCCAATTCGAGCCGTCTATCTTGGCAAAACTGCGCAAGTACTCGGCCAGAGGTCGACGACTTCGCTCCAATGAGCTAGTAGCCTGTGGTGTTATATGGAGGTGATATGGTGTTATATGTAATTTCTTGATTCCCAGCATTTTGCAAGTTTCTGAGAATAATTGTCGGTTATTAAAACCTTTGGTATGTTGTACCATGCCACAATTTCGTCAAAGAATGCCTTGGCCACCGTGCTTGCTTTTGAAGTGGAATGCCCAAGCACGCCATATACTTCGAGAAGTCATCCTGAAATGTCAAGATGTACTATTTCCCGAAACTGTCTCTGGCAATATCCCTACCATATCCATATGCATTAGTACCATTGGCATATTTGTCAGACTCGAAGGCTTATTGGCATGACACTTCGGACAGTTCTTCATATACTTAGACAATTTTAGTCTGCACCTGGCTAGCCTAGACGTTTCGTCTTTCAAATTGGCTATGCCTCTCAACGGCTGGTGATCGGTATATATTTTAAATAGGCCTCCTAGCAGATATGCACTGAAATTCTTCGTAGCCCAAACAAATGCTAGAAATTCTTTCCTGATCGTGGAGTATCTCTTTTCTGTATCGCTAATAGCACTGCTTGCGAGAGCTATTTGTCGGTCATTTCCGACTTCCCCTTGCGACAAAGCCACCCCAAATGCTTCATTGTGTGCATCAGTGGTAAACAAAAAGGCTTGCTCAAAATCGGGGTATGCCAAAATCGGCGGTGAGCGAAAAATTTATTTTAGCCTTTCGTATAACCTTTGACAGCTTTCTGTCTATTCGAACATTGCTTCCTTACGTAGCAATTGATTAATTGGCAACGTAATTCCGGCTAGTCCATCTACGAATTTTCTATGAGAGTTGTCTAGCCATGCTTTATAGGCTAAATTCGTAACGTTTTCTCCAATTAAAAAATCTCCACAATCACTTACTAAGCGAATATTTAATTTTCCTTGGTCAGAAGCGCATTTACTCGTATAAGCTTGCATCATCTTTTTACGTACCGTTCCAAAAAGAAAGGAGGGGTGTGCAGAGTTCGCCGAGGGACTTCACCCCAACAACGGATCAAGAACCAACAGTTGCAGTAGATGCGGTATAATATACTCGTATATAACGGCTCCGCCATCTAACGTTTTTTTTTTCAACTAGTGCTTATTTCGTGAATGGTAACACTTAGCTCATGTCTGATTTGACAGATAATTAGTTTTATCCTTCCGCTAAACGAATATGGTTTTGTACACGCTTGAACAATGCTGCGACATTACTTTGAAAATCATGGTAATGTTGCAGAATGTGTGCGAAAATTGCGTACGGATTGAGATGAAGCTCATTTTGATCTTCGCGGGTATGTAAACAAGCAAAATTGTCGCATTTGGGGCACAGAAAACCCGTACGCATACATTGGAAAGCCGATGCACCCAAAACGAGTCACTGTTTGGTGCGGATTTTGGTCCAGAGGCATAATTGGGCCATTTTTCTTCGAAAATGAGCAAGGAGCCGTTACGTCGTTATCGGGCCATGTTGAACGAATTTTTGTTCACAAAAATTGAAGAGGAGGATATTGGCAACATTTGGTTTCAATAGGATGGCGCTACGTGCCACACAGCCGAAGCTACACTCGATGTTTTGCGCCCTGTTTTTGAAGATCGCATTATCAGCCGCAGAGCTGATGTCGTTTGACCACCTCGGAGCTGCGATTTGACACCGTTGGACTATTATTTGTGGGGTGCCCTCAAAGATAAGTGTTACGCCGACAAGCCAGAGACAATTGACGCTTTAAAGGACAATATTCGTGAAGCCATTGGTGAAATACAGCTGCACACAATCGATAATGTGCTTAAAAATTTGACCGATCGTGTAGGCTACCGCATGGCCAGCCGAGGCAGCCATTTGAATAAATCAATTATTAACCGGAAGGATTGTACTTTCAAATAAAAAAAGAAATTTGAGAAAATATCCAGTAGTTTTTTTTTATAGAATTTTCAAAAAAAAAGTTATTTGGCGGACCCGTTATATACGAGGTGTGATCAAAAGATAACCGTTATTTTCACCTTTTCGTGAGTTACGTATGTTCGAGTATTATATCTGAGGGGAATTACTTTAAAGGGGACAATATAGTTGTTGATGAAAAAATAAATACTTTGTTTTTTGATCACACAATAAAGGTTATTTTTTTATCACACCTCGTATAAACGAGTATGAGGTGTGAAATACAGCTGCAAAAGCTCAAAAGCATTAAACCATTTACGTTTTTGAACAAGACGTTATTCTTCAGTACGTATTTTTCATATTGTGTGAGCTCCAAAGTTTTTCTGATCGCCACGAAATGTTCGTCTGTCGCTTGTGCTTTACGTAAGCGAGCACATATTTCTTCGGTAATTAACGCTATACTTACTGGCCCTCTGCTCAGACCGTCCACATGTCTCATAGAGGTACCTTTTCTGTGTTCAATCGTATTTTGGAAGTCCTGTAGATAAATTATCCATCTTGTTATTGCTGGTGATAAGCTTTTACTTGTAGCGCTTTTAAATGCTTGACAATCAGTTATTAATTTAAATTTCCTTCCGAGCAAATAATGCCTTAGTTTTTGTACCGCTAAATACGCTGCTTTAATTTCCAGATAGAAACTATGAAGCTTGCTCTCTTCTGGCGTACACTTCTTACTCCAAACATTAATCGGGTGTAACTTTTCGTCGAACTTCTGGAGTAAAATTGCTCCAAAACCATCTTTGCAGGCGTCAGTATGTAATTCTATTGGTGCTGTCGGGGAGAAAACTCTCAAAACCGGCTGTTTCGTGAGTTTATTCTATCGGCTGTTTCGTGAGTTTATTATATCTCTTCAATCGCGTTTATTTCAGCTTGTCCTATTTCGAATATTGAGTTTTTTCTGAGCAGGTCTGTCAACGGTTTCGTTATTATTGCGTAGTTTTCTACAAATTTACGGAAGTATCCTGTGAGTCCGAGGAGTGATTGCAATTTCTTAATGTTGTTTGGCACGGGAAAATTCTTTATAGCCAAACATTTTTCAGCATCCGGAGATATACTGCCATTTTTAATCCTTAGTCCTAAGTAAACGACTTCCGTTTGTAAAAACTTACATTTCTTCCATTTTATTCGTAATCCATGTTGCGCCGTTACCTGCCAGACCACACGTAGCTTGCGTATACCGTCTTCTTCATCCTTTGAATGTATAATTGCGTCATCCATATAGATCTGCATGATGTTTTCACGAACTAATTTCCAAAAAACGTGATTTATAAAGCGTAAGAATATAGCTGGAGAATTACAGAAACCAAAGGGTGCTCTGTAAAATTCAAAAACTCCGTCTCTGGTAATGAACGCTGTATATTTTTTGGACTCTTCGCTTATAGGGACGTGGAAGAATGTGTTTTCGAGGTTCAATGTGGTAAATATTCTTGCGCTCTCCAACGATTCAACCACTTCCTCCATCAATGGCACTGGAAATAAGTCCTTCTGTACCTGCTGGTTAAGATCGCGATAATCGACACAGACGCTTGCTTCCATCTTTTTTATTCGCGACAACTACCCGACTGCAAAATTCTGAGTTTGATAGCCTTATTATTCCATTTTTTAGCCAATCTTCCACCTCACTTCACGTCACTTACCGCCTTCTGCTCCGGCAACGGCAATCTTCTCGGTGCATGTCTTATAATTCGTTCATCGATTAATATAATTTTCATGTTTATCGGGCTTATTGCATCTTTGTTAGGTTTGTATTGTTCGACAATTTCTTCTATTTGTTTCTGATGTTTTATTGGCGCTTCAAATTTCTCTGTGTTGTTCATAATATTCATTATTGAATGTTCATAGCTGTCATCGAGAAAATTTTTGAACGTATATCCCTTTTCACTATAATCGTAACTGCATTTGCCTATGTTATCGAAGCCTAAGATGACTTCATATTTCGATACATTGTTTGGAACAACAACAAAATTGTGCATACACTTCAAATTGTCGACAGTAATTTCAGCTTCAAAAATGCCGATTGCTTTTACCTTAACATTTCCTATGCCTGTCGCACCGTTTTCGTATTCACTTAATTCCGCGTTTATGTTTTTCGCAGTATTTTCATTCATAACCGATATTTCTGCGCCGCTGTTAACTAAACAAAGCAAATTTTCATCGTTTATTTTGATCTGCTTTAACATTTTTTCGCGACGTTCGTGTACATTAGGGTGGTTTTAAAAAATCGATGTCGGATTTTTTTTGGGGGCACCTCCCTAAAATGTTTCATTTTGTTAGATTTTAAGATTGCCAAAGTTTGAGCACAATTAGAAGATGTTAACCCGTGCCACTGGGGCCTCAAAGTTTTCAAAATCTTGATTTTTTGGCAGTTTGGCGACTTCGGCGACCCATATCTCTGGAACGGCTAAAGCTATTTGCCCGTATCATACATCAAATTAAAGGTCATACTGTTATTAACATTTTATATTATACACAATAAATACGCAACTAGTACTGAAACCGAAAAAATAGAGCCAATGTCCCTAAAAACTTGACTAGGTACCCCTGAGAGCGAAGATGCGTCATTTGTATTATTATTGCTTATTATGGACAAATACTTGTACTTTGGAATCCCATTTCATTTAAATATGTTTGCTATGGTATACCGTTAATGTTAGACCCACAACAATGTTTTTTTTTATGTCAGGTATGTATCTATTTTTTCCTCATACTGTATCACTGGCGACCCCAAGCAGGTAAAACAAAACTAGTTTAAAAATGTATTGGGTTACCCTACTACCTATTGTTATATTTTAAGTAGAAGTCCAGGGGTTCAGAGTCTGTTATTAAAAAAAGAAAAGGATAGCTAGGTGGTTCTTGCTTTTATGATTTTGTTTCTTGGTCAGTTGAAAAGTAGTCGCTGAACAGTGAAAGTCGTATTTTGTTCTACGTTCGTGTGATCGAGTTTAAAAAAACCCACTAAATATTAACTACAAAAGACATTTTTATTTTAATTAGGTCGGTACCTACTAACACGTACTCTTTGTTTTAGTTAGTATCATTCTGTGTCATTTATTCTCTCTTCTAGTGAATATTTTTATTTCTTGTAAAAGTAGAAGTAGTGAGAAGTAGAGGTAGAGACAAATTTTTTCTAATTGACTATCCAGCTCATCAGATAACTGGATGTAAGCTGCCCTCCAATCGACAAGTTCTAGCTACTATGTTCTACAATTTGTGTACTGTGAAGTTAAATGTGAGAGGCTCTGCCACAACTACTGTTGACGAGGTTTTCGTTTTTTGGACAAAAGCTCGAATTCCTACAAAACAAAAGAAAAATGTCATAGTAAAGCTGGAAAAACTGTACGATGATTAGAGAAAAATGCAAAAGTACAAGGATAGAAAAACGGAAAGTGCAAGAAATGTTGTAAAAGAGTTTACCCTAAAGTTGGATGATCTCTTTGATATTGCCCACCAAGATGCCCTGACGATGATGACTTCAGAAGAAGACAAGGAGTTTCTGTTGAGACAAAGACAGAAAGGAAGACCAGGCTCAATGCTCGGAGTTGACCTGAAGTTGGCTCTAGCTGAAGAAAGACTACTACAGAAACAACGGAAGGTCTTGGACAAACAACTTGAAGCGGGAAATTTGGGTAAGCATTTAAAAAAATAAATAAATATTTTCCTTGTAGCGAAACTTTATAAGATATAGATCACTAACTGAAATTTCCATCAATATTAACTTTATACTTATTGTCTCATCTCATTGTTCACAGAGACGGTGGAGCTCACGGACGATGAGACAACAGAAGAGTCAGAAGGACGTGAAACGCCGTGTGCAGAGCTCGAGATGAACCTAGAATCTGAAGGACCATCTGCCCCCAAGAGAATCAAGCGTGGCTTCAAAGAGGTCCTAACCATGAAATTGTCATTGTTGCTGGACCGCTGTAAGGTGTCCGATAGGAACGCTACTCGTATCATTTTGGCTACAGTAGAAGCTCTCGGAGAGGATCCCAAAGAATATAAGATCACCAGAAGCGTTATCCGTGAACAGCAGAGAAAAAACCATGAAAAATACACGGAACAAATTCAAGACAGACTTAAGATACCCCAAAACGAGGCTGTTTGCGTGCACTGGGATGGAAAACTACTAACAGGTATCCTCAAAACAGAGCAGAAAGAACGGGTTGCTGTTCTGGTATCACATGGGACTAAAGAACAACTCCTGGGCGTTCCTGAAACTGAATGTAGCTCAGGGGAGGAACAAGCCCTGCAGTGTACGAATGTCTAGAGGAATGGGGTCTCGCCAGCTCGGTCGTGGCTATGTGCTTCGATACAACAGCATCAAATACTGGGAGACTCAATGGAGCGTGCAATCTCCTGGAGCAGATGTTAGGTCGAGAGCCTTTGTACCTAGCGTACCGACACCACGTTTTGGAAGTCTTGTTGAGAGGGGTTTTTGACTGCAAGTTTGGAAGCACATCGGGACCTCAACCAGACATATTTAAGAGATTTCAAAAAGAATGGTCGGCGATTGATAAATCCAAGTTCGATGTAGGCGAGAATGTTTTGAAACTACTGCCCAAAGAAGAAGTAGAGAATATCAAAGAAGAACTGCAAAAAAAACGAATGGAATGCCAGCCAAGAGACGACTACAAAGAGCTGTTACAGTTGGCATTGATATATCTTGGCCATCTTGACAGAAAAGATGTGCGCTTCAGGTCTCCAGGTCCAGTACACCATGCCCGGTAGATGGCAAAAGCAATTTACTGTCTGAAAATACAACTCTTCCGTGACCAGTTTAAGCTGACTTCCCAAGAACAAGAGGCCCTAGAAGCACTTTGTGTTTTCATCGTTCGAGTCTACTGTAAAGCCTGGTTTAACGCCCCCAGAGCGTGTTTAGCACCAAAACAAGACCTAGACCCCATTGAAAATCTATTGAAATACGAAAGCATTGACAAAAAAATACCAGAAAAAGGAATTAACAAAATGATAAATCACCTGTGGTATCTTAGTCCTGAACTTGTTGTCCTGGCATTGTTTAACCCGACAGTGCAAAACACCGTAAAGAGCCAAATGGCGACAAAAATCTTAAAAAATCAAGCAGAAGAAAATGAGAAGTGCTCCAGAAATATGCGACTCAACCTAAAAAAAGAACAACTGCCGAAATTCCTAGAAAAAGGTCTCCCAGCCCTAATTACAAGTGAGACTTACCTGTTGTTCGAGAGATTAAACATTAACACCGAATTTCTGGAAAAAGATCCTGCAACTTGGCCGCAGAACATCAACTACCAGGAGGGGCAAAGGATGGTAAACAACTTGAAAGTTGTGAACGACATGGCAGAGCGAGGAGTCAAGCTCATCACAGATTACAACCAATTACTTACAAAAAACGAGCAACAAAAACAATACGTTCTCTAAGTAGTCAGCAGATGCCGTCAGCTGTATCCAGATAGCTCCAAAACCACATTATGTCAGTCCCTTGAATAAATTTAATTAAGAATAAAATGAAAAAGACATTTATTATACTTGATTTTTGAAATACATAATTGTTTTCATTCCAAAAATTGATAATATAGGAAGGAAAATGGGTTTTTTCACAATAGGTTCCATCTTCGCTCTAAGGGGGCATTGGCTTCATTATCTCGAACTCAGTACTACTTACGTATTTTTTTTTTGCATATAAAATATTATAAACAGTATCGCCTTCAATTTGATGTATGACACGGGCAAATATATTAAACCGTTCAAGAGATTTCGGACGGCAAATTCGCCAAACTGCCAAAAAATTGAGAATTTCAAAACTTTGAGGCCCCAGTGGCACGTGTTAACATCTTTCAATCATGCTCAAACTTTGGCAATCCTAAATTCTGACAGAAAGAAACATTTTAGGGGGGTGCCCCCAAAAAAATTCTGACTTTTTTTTACCCTATGAGATAAAACCACCCTAGTGTACATTGACGATATTAACTTCGTTTGCTTTATTTTCTTTTATTTCAGTTGCTTTGATATTCTGAGGGCAGTTTTTCGAAATGTGGTTTGATCCGTTACATCGAAAACATTTAGTTGGTGCTTTACACTCGCTCTTTTCATATTTCGTAGAGCCGCAGTTAAGGCAATGGGCACGCTTTGTGCTTTTGTTGTTATTTTCATGTTCCTTTTTAACGTGTTGTTATTTTTGTTTCGTTTTATTTTGCGTCATCGACTCGTAAATTTCTAATTTTTTCCTAAGTTCTGTAAAGTTTTCCGCGGTGTAAAACAAAAATTTGTTTTCCGTTCTTTCATTTATTCCATCTACTATGCAGCGTATTACCGATTTTTCGTCCAATTTCCCGTACGCACCTAGCCATCGCATATGCAATATGTACTCATGCATACTTTCTTCGTTTTGCTTTTTCCTCTCTTGCATCTGCTTGTGAATATCCGCGCTTATAAATTCGCGTTGAAACTCTATTGTAACTTCTTCTTTCAGTGATTTATAATCGTGGACATATACTGCATCGATAAAAACTTTTGCTGCTTTTGTCATTTTGCGTCTGGCAAAAACATATTTTTGACTTTCGCTCCACTTATACGCTACGGCACATTTCTCGAAATTGTTGAACCATTCCTCTATGCGTGTAGGTGATCTGCCGTCGAATTCAGATATAACGTCGTCGATGCTTTTTGTTGACATAGCCGCTTGCTGTTCCTCTTCCTTTGCAAATTTTAGTGTGAGAAGTCTAATCAATTCGCCCATTTCTGCCATTTCGCTGCTGCTTTTATATCTCATATTCGTTGTTGCCGTTGTTTCTGTGTTATTCTCCTTTGCGCTTTCGTTTTCGTTATTTGTACTCGCTCTAGTTATACCTTCCTTTGTTGTTTCGTTTTGAGCATTAAAAAAAACGTCACCTTCGTCGTCCTCTACTCGCGTTGACTTTGTCTTTGACCTTGAAAAGTACTCTTTTTGTGGTTCTATACTCATTAAACCGAGTTCCGCGTTTGACCTTTAAAGTCCAGATTTTCCGAACACAGCACAACTTCTGCTGATCACGTATAAATTTTGACTTTTCACTTTTTTTTTTTTGGAGCACGGTTTTAATTCCACGTTATTTTTTTACGGTTCTGTTATTTCTCGGACGGTTGAGCCCCCATGTAAACCGATAAAGACAATTATATTTAAACGATAGGCTTATAATATTATAAAAATGAAAAATTAAAAGATTATAAAAATGAAAAATTAAAAGATTATAAAAAAGGTATCAGACATTAATTGCTTCCGTTAATGACCGGCGACAACTTCGTATCCGACTGTAAAAATAGAAAAACTTATTAGCGCGCGAGTAACGTTTTATAATAGTCAACCAAACCGAACTACTTAAAGAGAGTCGGACGTGTTGATCACAAGCTCTTTGAGTAGTTCAGTAGTGGCGTGATTACAATAGAGGTTAGAAGTGTTGAATATATATATAATTTAATTAATGCTGAATATACAACTAATTTAAATTAATAATTTAAATTCAAAGAATAAATAAACTATATAAATATTTAAACATTGTTTTTATACAAGAAAACATAAAAACATAACTGGCGCAGTCGTGATAGGATAACGAAAGTTGTCCGAAAAATAGGCAGAACAAAGCAGTGCTATAAAAAAAAATTTTAAACAACATGAATATGGAATCTTTAATTGAGGTTATGCAAGAAACGCAAAATGCGTTAAGAGTCCTAACACACATTCAAGCAAACATGATAAACAACCCTGCAGCTGAGAGAGAAAGACAGCTCATGGAAATTAAACATCTAACGCCGTTCAACGGAACAAATACCAACACAGTGACAGCCTTTATTCAAAGCGTGGAATATTATTTACAGCGAATAAATGATGACAATAACAAGAGGGCAGCAGTGGCGACGATTTACAGAGAAAAGATACAAGGTGAAGCTAAAACGGCACTACTACATTTACGAGAATATGACAACTGGAGCAACATTAAGCAAGCTTTACGTAGCAGATACCGTCCAGATATCAGACCAGAGGAACTATATGACAAGATAGGCCGCAAGTGACTTAATTGAAAGAATTCAATATTTTAAAAATAAAGCAGAAGAATTAAAAATTTATTATGAACAAGAAAGCCAAGTGGATTTGAACGGAATCGAACCACTTATAATAAATACTATTAAAAGAATTACTCAAGGCACATTAGCATATGCTATAAAAAAATTGAACACCTATGACGAAATAATAAATGAAATGAATTCTATTAGCTTTGAAGATAATTGTATTAAGAATGAGTATCGAATTTTTGAAAATAGACCAAACAATAATAAAATTAATCAACAAGGCAGGTCTAATAATACTAAACTGAATAACAGTAACCAATTACCAACACAACAACAACAACGTACTAATAATACTAACAACAACAATTACCACAACCCAAATAATCACAGTATAACACACACAGACAATACAATCAAAATCAAACGGTACAATCCACACAACAGAATCAGAACTACAGTAACAACCGGTTTTATCAGGCAAATCAGAACAGTCAGTAGAATAATCAGTCAGGTAATCAACAGGCAGTGAACTGTCGTAGCAGCAATTATAAGGAACAAAGCCCTACTGTACCTATGGAGGTAGACAATATAACATTAGGTAGAAGTCAACAAGGTAACCAAAAAATAAACTCAAGTGAAAACATTGTACCTTCGTTGCAGAGACAAAATGTAGCAGCCCTAGAAAACTCTGAACAGCCAAGCTCATCTCATGAAATAAATAATTTTTTTTATCAATTAGCCTCGGAATTCTACCAAACACCCATAATCAAAATAACTATAAAAAATAAAACTTATTTATCTCTAAATGACACCGGTGCTGTAAATGTAAGCATGGTAAGCAAAGAAATAAATGATTTTGATAAACATGATATAACACCGATTTCATATACTACAATAAAGAAAAAAGATTATTTTAACCAAGAAATACATACACCTTGCCCTAAAGAATTCAATGTCGAAGAAAAAACCCTATGTCGGTTGAAGGTCGCTCCATTTATGTATGATAATATCCATTTATGTATATAAATATCAGTTTATAATTGGCACCGACATACTTCGATACCTACAGGCCAAGATTGACATGGAAGACAACAAAATAATTTGTAATAATTCTATTATACAATTCGAAGAACACCCTTTCGACAGAATAACGGTACTTGAAATAAAGACAGAAAATGAAATAACCGAAAACGTTGATACTCAACACCTAAACGGAGAAGAAAAATTAGCATTGAACAAATTACTCAGAAAATACACAACACTCTTCTATAAAGATGGAGACCAACTCACTCACACTCATGCAGTCGAGCATGAAATCAGAACTTCCACAGACGAACAAATAAATGCAAAGTTGTATAGCTCCCACAAAAATACGAGGAAGAGGTTAGGAGACAGATAGTTAAGATGGAAAGCCAAGGGATAATACGCCGCAGCAATTCTAGGTACACTAGTCCTCTCATAGTTATACCGAAAAAAATAGACAACTCAGGCAAACAAAAATATAGATTGGTAGTAGATTATCGGAAACTCAACTCGATAACCGTGGATGACAAATTTCTACTACCAAACATAGATTCAATACTAGACAAGTTGGGAAAAGCCCAATATTTCGCAACGCTAGATTTAGCCAAAGGCTACCATCAAATCGTAGTCAAGGAGGAGGACAGATGTAAAACGGCATTTGTAACTCCTCATGGCCTATACGAATTTGTAAGAATGCCATTTGGCCTAAAAAACGCATCTGCCACGTTTCAACGTCTAATGAATGATGTACTCCGACCATTTATAAACAGATCTTGTGTAGTCTACTTAGACGACATCTTGATTTTCAGCGTCTCATTGCAAGAGCATATTATTAATTTGAAAGAAATATTCAATGCATTAAAACAACATAGCTTAAAAGTTCAAATGGATAAATGCAACTTCATGAGACGAGAAACTCCATTTTTAGGACACATTTTGACTAAGAAGGATCAAAACCCAACCCTGAAAAAATTAGCGTCATTCAACAACTTCCAATACCAAAAACCGAAGAACAAACAAAAAGTTTCTTAGGAGTAACAGGGCACTACAGGATGTTTATACAAAGCTATGCTCAAATAGCCAGTCCCATCATAAAATGCCTGCAGAAGGAGCAGAAGATCAATCCAATACAACCGAACTAAATAAACGCCTTCGAAAAGTTAAAATCGATCATAACGGAACATCCCGTCCTTAGGTACCCAGATTTCGATAAACCATTTATTGTAACAACAGATGCTTCCGATATCGCACTAGGAGCTGTACTTTCAAAGGAAGGCCACCCTATATGTTACGCCTCAAGAACCTTAAACAAACATGAGAAGAACTATTCAGCTACTGACAAAGAGTTCTTGGCCGTAGTATGGGCAGTCGGCTATTTCCGGCCTTACCTATAGGGTAGAAAATTTAAAATATACAGCGACCATTTACCACTAAAATTCCTAGTAACAAAACATCGAGGTAAAGATATGTCTACAAGACATCAGAAATGATTAATTAAACTGAATGCTTATGAGTATACCCTTGATTATTTGCAAGGAAAAACCAATAAAGTTGCCGATTTTTTATCAAGAATATCCTATGAACAACCCGAAGACTCAGCTGAATATGACAGTGAATTCGAAATAGAAACAAACAATAACGATATTGAAGAAGAAGAAGAAGAAGATAATCAGAGCGAAACCAACGCAACTATCCATTCAGCTGAAGAAAATTTATTAGATCATATAGGAATCAAGGAAACAATAGTTAACAAATATAGGATGCAAATAATAATAGTAGCTAACAAAGAAAAACCTTCTGAAAATATACACGGGAACAAAATAATCTACATAGGTGAAACTGACCTCCCACAATGTGATGAAATTCTGTCAGCTCATACCTTAAAAGATACCGTCGGCATTTATTCAGAACTCAACGACCGTCTGTACAATATAGTACAAGAAAACATCAGAATGAGGTATAGCAACGATAGTACAGTAAAATTCATAAAATGTGTTTACAGAGCCCAAAATATCACTTCCGAAGAAGAGTTAGTACAACAAATTTCTTCTTATCATACTAGAGATAGCCATCACTGTGGGATAAGTGAAACCTATCAGCAGCTTAAAATGAAAATCTACTTTCCAAAACTGTTAGAGTACATAATCCGAGTGATGAACAATTGCCAATTATGTCAATTGGTGAAGTATGACAGGAATCCTATCAAAGAAAAATTTCATATCTCCGAAACTCCAAGTAAATTGAATGAAATTGTTCACATTGATACTTATACCATTATGAAAAATAATTTCTTGACGATCATAGATAAGTTTTCCAAATTTGGTTTTGTTTATCATCTAACAGATAAACATTCAATTACACTGGTAGAAATTTTAGAAGAACATATAGCGAGAATAGGAAAACCAAAGAGGATAGTCGCCGACAATGAATTCAAGAGTTTACAAACAGCAGAATTGGTAAATAAAGAAGGTATAGAACTACATCTTACAAAACCAAATTCACATACCGGTAATGGAGATATAGAAAGATTTCACAATAGCATAGCCGAAAAGTTTAGGATAATAAAACAAGAACAACCAGAAATGTCACCAAAAAGAATCATACAGTTAACAGTACGTTGCTACAACGAAAGAATACATAGCAAAACACTGACGACACCAAAACAAATACAGAATAGAGAGGTAGATTTCCATAAAATTAAAGATAACCTTATAAAAAATAAACTAAAGAAAATAATAATAATTGTACAGTAAATATACTTTACTTCCAGTACACTAATTAATATAAGGAATTTAAAAAAAATAATAATAAAATAAAAAAATTCAATTATATAATAATGTTAATAATCATTGTAACCCTCAAAAGCGAATATATTATAAATTTAAGTTGTAAACAATACAGGAGTATTGTATGATTTAAAGAGGGGAGGAGTAGCGTATTATAATAGTCAACCAAACCGAACTACTTAAAGAGACTAAAAAGCTTAATGTACCGTTAAGTCTGACGTGTCGATCGCAAGCTCTTTGAGTAGTTCAGTAGTGGCGTGATTACAATAGAGGTTAGAAGTGTTGAATATATATATAATTTAATTAATGCTGAATATACAAACTATATAAATAAACTATATAAATATTTAAACATTGTTTTTATAAAAGAAAACATAAAAACATAACTCGCGCAACGACTACAACTTTATGTGACTACTTACGGATTGCGACTGACTCTCTCTCTCATCTTACATATACATATATATATATATATATATATATATATATATATATATATATATATATATATATATATATCTATATATATATATATATATATATATATATATATATATATATATATATATATATATATATACGAGGTGTGATCAAAAAATAACCGTTATTTTCAAATTTTGTGAGTTACGTATGTTCGATGTTCGCATTTTTTTTCCTGTTATGTTGGTACACATGTCTCTTATATATGTTGGCAATACCAACCATTTTGGATTGTCAGTTTGTTTTTGACAGATAAAAATGTTAGTCGTGTTTTGGTGTGCTCTTCGATTTTGTACTATTCGAAAAAATGGATCAAAGAAACTGTATTCAGTTTTGTGTAAAAAATGAAAGTAAATGCGCAAGGACATTTGAAATGTTGACTGTGGCCTTTGGCGAGTCTACTATGAGCAGAACACAAGTTCAATTGTGGTATAACCGGTTTAAGGAAGGCCGAGAAGATGTCAATGACGATGCTCGTCCTGGTCGCCCGAGCACGTCAACAACCGATGAAAACATTGACGCAGTGAAGAAAATGATTTTGGATAATCGTCGAATCACTATCAGAGAGGTTGCTGATGATGCTGGCATATCGTGCGGCTCATGCCAAGCAATTTTTAAGGATGTTTGAGGCAGCGAAGATTGTTCCAAAATTGCTAAATTTTGAACAAAAACAACGTCGCATGGACATCGCTCAAGAGCTGTTGAACATTGTCAACGACGATCCAGATTTCCTCAAAAAGATCATAACTGGTAACGAATCGTGGGTGTATGGCTATGACATTGAAACCAAAGCCCAATCATCCCAATGGAAACGTCCAGATGAGCCAAGACCGAAAAAAGCACGTCAAGTTCGGTCGAACGTAAAGGTTTTGCTGACAATTTTCGTTGATTGCAATGGCGTGGTGCATCATGAATTCTTGCCACAAGGTCGTACGGTCAACAAGGAATACTACCTTGAAGTTATGCGCCGTTTGCGAGAAGCAATGCGTCAGAAATGCCCAGAATTGTGGAAAAACCAATCATGGATTTTGCACCATGATAACGCACCAGCTCACACATCGATGCTTGTGCGTAATTTTTTGGCCAAAAACAAAACCGTTATCATGCCTCAACCACCGTATTCACCGGACTTGGCCCCCGCTGACTTTTTCCTCTTTCAAAAACTGAAGACACAAATGAAAGGAAAGCGTTTTGCTGCGATTGAGGAGATAAAAGAAAAATCGAAACAGGAGCTGTTGGCGATACCAAAAAAAAGCGTTTCAGAAGTGTTTCGAGGATTGGAAAAAACGCTGGCATAAGTGTATTATATCTGAGGGGAATTACTTTGAAGGGGACAAGATAGTTGTTGATGAATAAATAAATAATTTTTGAAAAAATTGAAAATAACGGGTATTTTTTGATCAAACCTCGTATATATATATATATATATATATATATATATATATATATATATATATATATATATATATATATATATATATATATATATATATAATATATATAAATATATAAAAAATATATTTAAAAAAATAAATAAATATTTTCCTTGTAGCGAAACTTTATAAGATATAGATCACTAACTGAAATTTCCATCAATATTAACTTTATACTTATTGTCTCATCTCATTGTTCACAGAGACGGTGGAGCTCACGGACGATGAGACAACAGAAGAGTCAGAAGGACGTGAAACGCCGTGTGCAGAGCTCGAGATGAACCTAGAATCTGAAGGACCATCTGCCCCCAAGAGAATCAAGCGTGGCTTCAAAGAGGTCCTAACCATGAAATTGTCATTGTTGCTGGACCGCTGCAAGGTGTCCGATAGGAACGCTACTCGTATCATTTTGGCTACAGTAGAAGCTCTCGAAGAGGATCCCAAAGAATATAAGATCACCAGAAGCGTTATCCGTGAACAGCAGAGAAAAAACCATGAAAAATACACGGAACAAATTCAAGACAGACTTAAGATACCCCAAAACGAGGCTGTTTGCGTGCACTGGGATGGAAAACTACTAACAGGTATCCTCAAAACAGAGCAGAAAGAACGGGTTGCTGTTCTGGTATCACATGGGACTAAAGAACAACTCCTGGGCGTTCCTGAAATTGACAGTAGCTCAGGGGAGGAACAAGCCCTGCAGTGTACGAATGTCTAGAGGAATGGGGTCTCGCCAGCTCGGTCGTGGCTATGTGCTTCGATACAACAGCATCAAATACTGGGAGACTCAATGGAGCGTGCAATCTCCTGGAGCAGATGTTAGGTCGAGAGCCTTTGTACCTAGCGTACCGACACCACGTTTTGGAAGTCTTGTTGAGAGGGGTTTTTGACTGCAAGTTTGGAAGCACATCGGGACCTCAACCAGACATATTTAAGAGATTTCAAAAAGAATGGTCGGCGATTGATAAATCCAAGTTCGATGTAGGCGAGAATGTTTTGAAACTACTGCCCAAAGAAGAAGTAGAGAATATCAAAGAAGAACTGCAAAAAAAACTAATGGAATGCCAGCCAAGAGACGACTACAAAGAGCTGTTACAGTTGGCATTGATATATCTTGGCCATCTTGACAGAAAAGATGTGCGCTTCAGGTCTCCAGGTCCAGTACACCATGCCCGGTAGATGGCAAAAGCATTTTACTGTCTGAAAATACAACTCTTCCTTGACCAGTTTAAGCTGACTTCCCAAGAACAAGAGGCCCTAGAAGCACTTTGTGTTTTCATCGTTCGAGTCTACTGTAAAGCCTGGTTTAACGCCCCCAGAGCGTGTTTAGCACCAAAACAAGACCTAGACCCCATTGAAAATCTATTGAAATACGAAAGCATTGACAAAAAAATACCAGAAAAAGGAATTAACAAAATGATAAATCACCTGTGGTATCTTAGTCCTGAACTTGTTGTCCTGGCATTGTTTAACCCGACAGTGCAAAACACCGTAAAGAGCCAAATGGCGACAAAAATCTTAAAAAATCAAGCAGAAGAAAATGAGAAGTGCTCCAGAAATATGCGACTCAACCTAAAAAAAGAACAACTGCCGAAATTCCTAGAAAAAGGTCTCCCAGCCCTAATTACAAGTGAGACTTACCTGTTGTTCGAGAGATTAAACATTAACACCGAATTTCTGGAAAAAGATCCTGCAACTTGGCCGCAGAACATCAACTACCAGGAGGGGCAAAGGATGGTAAACAACTTGAAAGTTGTGAACGACATGGCAGAGCGAGGAGTCAAGCTCATCACAGATTACAACCAATTACTTACAAAAAACGAGCAACAAAAACAATACGTTCTCTAAGTAGTCAGCAGATGCCGTCAGCTGTATCCAGATAGCTCCAAAACCACATTATGTCAGTCCCTTGAATAAATTTAATTAAGAATAAAATGAAAAAGACATTTATTATACTTGATTTTTGAAATACATAATTGTTTTCATTCCAAAAATTGATAATATAGGAAGGAAAATGGGTTTTTTCACAATAGGTTCCATCTTCGCTCTAAGGGGGCATTGGCTTCATTATCTCGAACTCAGTACTACTTACGTATTTTTTTTTTGCATATAAAATATTATAAACAGTATCGCCTTCAATTTGATGTATGACACGGGCAAATATATTAAACCGTTCAAGAGATTTCGGACGGCAAAGTCGCCAAACTGCCAAAAAATTGAGAATTTCAAAACTTTGAGGCCCCAGTGGCACGTGTTAACATCTTTCAATCATGCTCAAACTTTGGCAATCCTAAAATCTGACAGAAAGAAACATTTTAGGGGGGTGCCCCCAAAAAAATTCTGACTTTTTTTTACCCTATGAGATAAAACCACCCTAGTGTACATTGACGATATTAACTTCGTTTGCTTTATTTTCTTTTATTTCAGTTGCTTTGATATTCTGAGGGCAGTTTTTCGAAATGTGGTTTGATCCGTTACATCGAAAACATTTTGTTGGTGCTTTACACTCGCTCTTTTCATGTTTCGTAGAGCCGCAGTTAAGGCAATGGGCACGCTTTGTGCTTTTGTTGTTATTTTCATGTTCCTTTTTAACGTGTTGTTATTTTTGTTTCGTTTTATTTTGCGTCATCGACTCGTAAATTTCTAATTGTTTCCTAAGTTCTGTAAAGTTTTCCGCGGTGTAAAACAAAAATTTGTTTTCCGTTCTTTCATTTATTCCATCTACTATGCAGCGTATTACCGATTTTTCGTCCAATTTCCCGTACGCACCTAGCCATCGCATATGCAATATGTACTCCTGCATACTTTCTTCGTTTTGCTTTTTCCTCTCTTGCATCTGCTTGTGAATATCCGCGCTTATAAATTCGCGTTGAAACTCTATTGTAACTTCTTCTTTCAGTGATTTATAATCGTGGACATATACTGCATCGATAAAAACTTTTGCTGTTTTTGTCATTTTGCGTCTGGCAAAAACATATTTTTGACTTTCGCTCCACTTATACGCTACGGCACATTTCTCGAAATTGTTGAACCATTCCTCTATGCGTGTAGGTGATCTGCCGTCGAATTCAGATATAACGTCGTCGATGCTTTTTGTTGACATAGCCGCTTGCTGTTCCTCTTCCTTTGCAAATTTTAGTGTGAGAAGTCTAATCAATTCGCCCATTTCTGCCATTTCGCTGCTGCTTTTATATCTCATATTCGTTGTTGCCGTTGTTTCTGTGTTATTCTCCTTTGCGCTTTCGTTTTCGTTATTTGTACTCGCTCTAGTTATACCTTCCTTTGTTGTTTCGTTTTGAGCATTAAAAAAAACGTCACCTTCGTCGTCCTCTACTCGCGTTGACTTTGTCTTTGACCTTGAAAAGTACTCTTTTTGTGGTTCTATACTCATTAAACCGAGTTCCGCGTTTGACCTTTAAAGTCCCGATTTTCCGAACACAGCACAACTTCTGCTGATCACGTATAAATTTTGACTTTTCACTTTTTTTTTTTTGGAGCACGGTTTTACTTCCACGTTATTTTTTTACGGTTCTGTTATTTCTCGGACGGTTGAGCCCCCCTGTAAACCGATAAAGACAATTATATTTAAACGATAGGCTTATAATATTATAAAAATGAAAAATTAAAAGATTATAAAAATGAAAAATTAAAAGATTATAAAAAAGGTATCAGACATTAATTGCTTCCGTTAATGACCGGCGACAACTTCGTATCCGACTGTAAAAATAGAAAAACTTATTAGCGCGCGAGTAACGTTTTATAATAGTCAACCAAACCGAACTACTTAAAGAGAGTCGGACGTGTTGATCACAAGCTCTTTGAGTAGTTCAGTAGTGGCGTGATTACAATAGAAGTTAGAAGTGTTGAATATATATATAATTTAATTAATGCTGAATATACAACTAATTTAAATTAATAATTTAAATTCAAAGAATAAATAAACTATATAAATATTTAAACATTGTTTTTATACAAGAAAACATAAAAACATAACTGGCGCAGTCGTGATAGGATAACGAAAGTTGTCCGAAAAGAACTTATTAAAAATAAAAAAATTTAAAAATTTTAAGTGAAAAGTTGTTCGTGAAAAATAGGCAGAACAAAGCAGTGCTATAAAAAAAATTTTAAACAACATGAATATGGAATCTTTAATTGAGGTTATGCAAGAAACGCAAAATGCGTTAAGAGTCCTAACACACATTCAAGCAAACATGATAAACAACCCTGCAGCTGAGAGAGAAAGACAGCTCATGGAAATTAAACATCTAACGCCGTTCAACGGAACAAATACCAACACAGTGACAGCCTTTATTCAAAGCGTGGAATATTATTTACAGCGAATAAATGATGACAATAACAAGAGGGCAGCAGTGGCGACGATTTACAGAGAAAAGATACAAGGTGAAGCTAAAACGGCACTACTACATTTACGAGAATATGACAACTGGAGCAACATTAAGCAAGCTTTACGTAGCAGATACCGTCCAGATATCAGACCAGAGGAACTATATGACAAGATAGGCCGCAAGTGACTTAATTGAAAGAATTCAATATTTTAAAAATAAAGCAGAAGAATTAAAAATTTATTATGAACAAGAAAGCCAAGTGGATTTGAACGGAATCGAACCACTTATAATAAATACTATTAAAAGAATTACTCAAGGCACATTAGCATATGCTATAAAAAAATTGAACACCTATGACGAAATAATAAATGAAATGAATTCTATTAGCTTTGAAGATAATTGTATTAAGAATGAGTATCGAATTTTTGAAAATAGACCAAACAATAATAAAATTAATCAACAAGGCAGGTCTAATAATACTAAACTGAATAACAGTAACCAATTACCAACACAACAACAACAACGTACTAATAATACTAACAACAACAATTACCACAACCCAAATAATCACAGTATAACACACACAGACAATACAATCAAAATCAAACGGTACAATCCACACAACAGAATCAGAACTACAGTAACAACCGGTTTTATCAGGCAAATCAGAACAGTCAGTAGAATAATCAGTCAGGTAATCAACAGGCAGTGAACTGTCGTAGCAGCAATTATAAGGAACAAAGCCCTACTGTACCTATGGAGGTAGACAATATAACATTAGGTAGAAGTCAACAAGGTAACCAAAAAATAAACTCAAGTGAAAACATTGTACCTTCGTTGCAGAGACAAAATGTAGCAGCCCTAGAAAACTCTGAACAGCCAAGCTCATCTCATGAAATAAATAATTTTTTTTACCAATTAGCCTCGGAATTCTACCAAACACCCATAATCAAAATAACTATAAAAAATAAAACTTATTTATCTCTAAATGACACCGGTGCTGTAAATGTAAGCATGGTAAGCAAAGAAATAAAAGATTTTGATAAACATGATATAACACCGATTTCATATACTACAATAAAGAAAAAAGATTATTTTAATCAAGAAATACATACACCTTGCCCTAAAGAATTCAATGTCGAAGAAAAAACCCTATGTCGGTGGAAGGTCGCTCCATTTATGTATGATAATATCCATTTATGTATATAAATATCAGTTTATAATTGGCACCGACATACTTCGATACCTACAGGCCAAGATTGACATGGAAGACAACAAAATAATTTGTAATAATTCTATTATACAATTCGAAGAACACCCTTTCGACAGAATAACGGTACTTGAAATAAAGACAGAAAATTAAATAACCGAAAACGTTGATACTCAACACCTAAACGGAGAAGAAAAATTAGCATTGAACAAATTACTCAGAAAATACACAACACTCTTCTATAAAGATGGAGACCAACTCACTCACACTCTTGCAGTCGAGCATGAAATCAGAACTTCCACAGACGAACAAATAAATGCAAAATTGTATAGCTCCCACAAAAATACGAGGAAGAGGTTAGGAGACAGATAGTTAAGATGGAAAGCCAAGGGATAATACGCCGCAGCAATTCTAGGTACACTAGTCCTCTCATAGTTATACCGAAAAAAATAGACAACTCAGGTAAGCAAAAATATAGATTGGTAGTAGATTATCGGAAACTCAACTCGATAACCGTGGATGACAAATTTCTACTACCAAACATAGATTCAATACTAGACAAGTTGGGAAAAGCCCAATATTTCGCAACGCTAGATTTAGCCAAAGGCTACCATCAAATCGTAGTCAAGGAGGAGGACAGATGTAAAACGGCATTTGTAACTCCTCATGGCCTATACGAATTTGTAAGAATGCCATTTGGCCTAAAAAACGCATCTGCCACGTTTCAACGTCTAATGAATGATGTACTCCGACCATTTATAAACAGATCTTGTGTAGTCTACTTAGACGACATCTTGATTTTCAGCGTCTCATTGCAAGAGCATATTATTAATTTGAAAGACATATTCAATGCATTAAAACAACATAGCTTAAAAGTTCAAATGGATAAATGCAACTTCATGAGACGAGAAACTCCGTTTTTAGGACACATTTTGACTAAGAAGGATCAAAACCCAACCCTGAAAAAATTAGCGTCATTCAACAACTTCCAATATCAAAAACCGAAGAACAAACAAAAAGTTTCTTAGGAGTAACAGGGTACTACAGGAAGTTTATACAAAGCTATGCTCAAATAGCCAGTCCCATCATAAAATGCCTGCAGAAGGAGCAGAAGATCAATCCAATACAACCGAACTACATAAACGCCTTCGAAAAGTTAAAATCGATCATAACGGAACATCCCGTCCTTAGGTACCCAGATTTCGATAAACCATTTATTGTAACAACAGATGCTTCCGATATCGCACTAGGAGCTGTACTTTCACAGGAAGGCCACCCTATATGTTACGCCTCAATAACCTTAAACAAACATGAGAAGAACTATTCAGCTACTGACAAAGAGTTCTTGGCCGTAGTATGGGCAGTCGGCTATTTCCGGCCGTACCTATACGGTAGAAAATTTAAAATATACAGCGACCATTTACCACTAAAATTCCTAGTAACAAAACATCGAGGTAAAGATATGTCTACAAGACATCAGTAATGGTTAATTAAACTGAATGCTTATGAGTATACCCTTGATTATTTGCAAGGAAAAACCAATAAAGTTGCCGATTTTTTATCAAGAATATCCTATGAACAACCCGAAGACTCAGCTGAATATGACAGTGAATTCGAAATAGAAACAAACAATAACGATATTGAAGAAGAAGAAGAAGATAATCAGAGCGAAACCAACGCAACTATCCATTCAGCTGAAGAAAATTTATTAGATCATATAGGAATCAAGGAAACAATAGTTAACAAATATAGGATGCAAATAATAATAGTAGCTAACAAAGAAAAACCTTCTGAAAATATACACGGGAACAAAATAATCTACATAGGTGAAACTGACCTCCCACAATGTGATGAAATTCTGTCAGCTCATACCTTAAAAGGTACCGTCGGCATTTATTCAGAACTCAACGACCGTCTGTACAATATAGTACAAGAAAACATCAGAATGAGGTATAGCAACGATAGTACAGTAAAATTCATAAAATGTGTTTACAGAGCCCAAAATATCACTTCCGAAGAAGAGTTAGTACAACAAATTTCTTCTTATCATACTAGAGATAGCCATCACTGTGGGATAAGTGAAACCTATCAGCAGCTTAAAATGAAAATCTACTTTCCAAAACTGTTAGAGTACATAATCCGAGTGATGAACAATTGCCAATTATGTCAATTGGTGAAGTATGACAGGAATCCTATCAAAGAAAAATTTCATATCTCCGAAACTCCAAGTAAATTGAATGAAATTGTTCACATTGATACTTATACCATTATGAAAAATAATTTCTTGACGATCATAGATAAGTTTTCCAAATTTGGCTTTGTTTATCATCTAACAGATAAACATTCAATTACACTGGTAGAAATTTTAGAAGAACATATAGCGAGAATAGGAAAACCAAAGAGGATAGTCGCCGACAATGAATTCAAGAGTTTACAAACAGCAGAATTGGTAAATAAAGAAGGTATAGAACTACATCTTACAAAACCAAATTCACATACCGGTAATGGAGATATAGAAAGATTTCACAATAACATAGCCGAAAAGTTTAGGATAATAAAACAAGAACAACCAGAAATGTCACCAAAAAGAATCATACAGTTAACAGTACGTTGCTACAACGAAAGAATACATAGCAAAACACTGACGACACCAAAACAAATACAGAATAGAGAGGTAGATTTCCATAAAATTAAAGATAACCTTATAAAAAATAAACTAAAGAAAATAATAATAATTGTACAGTAAATATACTTTACTTCCAGTACACTAATTAATATAAGGAATTTAAAAAAAATAATAATAAAATAAAAAAATTCAATTATATAATAATGTTAATAATCATTGTAACCCTCAAAAGCGAATATATTATAAATTTAAGTTGTAAACAATACAGGAGTATTGTATGATTTAAAGAGGGGAGGAGTAGCGTATTATAATAGTCAACCAAACCGAACTACTTAAAGAGACTAAAAAGCTTAATGTACCGTTAAGTCTGACGTGTCGATCGCAAGCTCTTTGAGTAGTTCAGTAGTGGCGTGATTACAATAGAGGTTAGAAGTGTTGAATATATATATAATTTAATTAATGCTGAATATACAACTAATTTAAATTAATAATTTAAATTCAAAGAATAAATAAACTATATAAATATTTAAACATTGTTTTTATACAAGAAAACATAAAAACATAACTGGCGCAGTCGTGATAGGATAACGAAAGTTGTCCGAAAAGAACTTATTAAAAATAAAAAAATTTAAAAATTTTAAGTAAAAAGTTGTTCGTGAAAAATAGGCAGAACAAAGCAGTGCTATAAAAAAAATTTTAAACAACATGAATATGGAATCTTTAATTGAGGTTATGCAAGAAACGCAAAATGCGTTAAGAGTCCTAACACACATTCAAGCAAACATGATAAACAACCCTGCAGCTGAGAGAGAAAGACAGCTCATGGAAATTAAACATCTAACGCCGTTCAACGGAACAAATACCAACACAGTGACAGCCTTTATTCAAAGCGTGGAATATTATTTACAGCGAATAAATGATGACAATAACAAGAGGGCAGCAGTGGCGACGATTTACAGAGAAAAGATACAAGGTGAAGCTAAAACGGCACTACTACATTTACGAGAATATGACAACTGGAGCAAAATTAAGCAAGCTTTACGTAGCAGATACCGTCCAGATATCAGACCAGAGGAACTATATGACAAGATAGGCCGCAAGTGACTTAATTGAAAGAATTCAATATTTTAAAATAAAGCAGAAGAATTAAAAATTTATTATGAACAAGAAAGCCAAGTGGATTTGAACGGAATCGAACCACTTATAATAAATACTATTAAAAGAATTACTCAAGGCACATTAGCATATGCTATAAAAAAATTGAACACCTATGACGAAATAATAAATGAAATGAATTCTATTAGCTTTGAAGATAATTGTATTAAGAATGAGTATCGAATTTTTGAAAATAGACCAAACAATAATAAAATTAATCAACAAGGCAGGTCTAATAATACTAAACTGAATAACAGTAACCAATTACCAACACAACAACAACAACGTACTAATAATACTAACAACAACAATTACCACAACCCAAATAATCACAGTATAACACACACAGACAATACAATCAAAATCGGCGGTACAATCCACACAACAGAATCAGAACTACAGTAACAACCGGTTTTATCAGGCAAATCAGAACAGTCAGTAGAATAATCAGTCAGGTAATCAACAGGCAGTGAACTGTCGTAGCAGCAATTATAAGGAACAAAGCCCTACTGTACCTATGGAGGTAGACAATATAACATTAGGTAGAAGTCAACAAGGTAACCAAAAAATAAACTCAAGTGAAAACATTGTACCTTCGTTGCAGAGACAAAATGTAGCAGCCCTAGAAAACTCTGAACAGCCAAGCTCATCTCATGAAATAAATAATTTTTTTTACCAATTAGCCTCGGAATTCTACCAAACACCCATAATCAAAATAACTATAAAAAATAAAACTTATTTATCTCTAAATGACACCGGTGCTGTAAATGTAAGCATGGTAAGCAAAGAAATAAAAGATTTTGATAAACATGATATAACACCGATTTCATATACTACAATAAAGAAAAAAGATTATTTTAATCAAGAAATACATACACCTTGCCCTAAAGAATTCAATGTCGAAGAAAAAACCCTATGTCGGTGGAAGGTCGCTCCATTTATGTATGATAATATCCATTTATGTATATAAATATCAGTTTATAATTGGCACCGACATACTTCGATACCTACAGGCCAAGATTGACATGGAAGACAACAAAATAATTTGTAATAATTCTATTATACAATTCGAAGAACACCCTTTCGACAGAATAACGGTACTTGAAATAAAGACAGAAAATGAAATAACCGAAAACGTTGATACTCAACACCTAAACGGAGAAGAAAAATTAGCATTGAACAAATTACTCAGAAAATACACAACACTCTTCTATAAAGATGGAGACCAACTCACTCACACTCTTGCAGTCGAGCATGAAATCAGAACTTCCACAGACGAACAAATAAATGCAAAATTGTATAGCTCCCACAAAAATACGAGGAAGAGGTTAGGAGACAGATAGTTAAGATGGAAAGCCAAGGGATAATACGCCGCAGCAATTCTAGGTACACTAGTCCTCTCATAGTTATACCGAAAAAAATAGACAACTCAGGTAAGCAAAAATATAGATTGGTAGTAGATTATCGGAAACTCAACTCGATAACCGTGGATGACAAATTTCTACTACCAAACATAGATTCAATACTAGACAAGTTGGGAAAAGCCCAATATTTAGCAACGCTAGATTTAGCCAAAGGCTACCATCAAATCGTAGTCAAGGAGGAGGACAGATGTAAAACGGCATTTGTAACTCCTCATGGCCTATACGAATTTGTAAGAATGCCATTTGGCCTAAAAAACGCATCTGCCACGTTTCAACGTCTAATGAATGATGTACTCCGACCATTTATAAACAGATCTTGTGTAGTCTACTTAGACGACATCTTGATTTTCAGCGTCTCATTGCAAGAGCATATTATTAATTTGAAAGACATATTCAATGCATTAAAACAACATAGCTTAAAAGTTCAAATGGATAAATGCAACTTCATGAGACGAGAAACTCCATTTTTAGGACACATTTTGACTAAGAAGGATCAAAACCCAACCCTGAAAAAATTAGTGTCATTCAACAACTTCCAATACCAAAAACCGAAGAACAAACAAAAAGTTTCTTAGGAGTAACAGGGTACTACAGGAAGTTTATACAAAGCTATGCTCAAATAGCCAGTCCCATCATAAAATGCCTGCAGAAGGAGCAGAAGATCAATCCAATACAACCGAACTACATAAACGCCTTCGAAAAGTTAAAATCGATCATAACGGAACATCCCGTCCTTAGGTACCCAGATTTCGATAAACCATTTATTGTAACAACAGATGCTTCCGATATCGCACTAGGAGCTGTACTTTCACAGGAAGGCCACCCTATATGTTACGCCTCAATAACCTTAACCAAACATGAGAAGAACTATTCAGCTACTGACAAAGAGTTCTTGGCCGTAGTATGGGCAGTCGGCTATTTCCGGCCGTACCTATACGGTAGAAAATTTAAAATATACAGCGACCATTTACCACTAAAATTCCTAGTAACAAAACATCGAGGTAAAGATATGTCTACAAGACATCAGTAATGGTTAATTAAACTGAATGCTTATGAGTATACCCTTGATTATTTGCAAGGAAAAACCAATAAAGTTGCCGATTTTTTATCAAGAATATCCTATGAACAACCCGAAGACTCAGCTGAATATGACAGTGAATTCGAAATAGAAACAAACAATAACGATATTGAAGAAGAAGAAGAAGATAATCAGAGCGAAACCAACGCAACTATCCATTCAGCTGAAGAAAATTTATTAGATCATATAGGAATCAAGGAAACAATAGTTAACAAATATAGGATGCAAATAATAATAGTAGCTAACAAAGAAGAACCTTCTGAAAATATACACGGGAACAAAATAATCTACATAGGTGAAACTGACCTCCCACAATGTGATGAAATTCTGTCAGCTCATACCTTAAAAGGTACCGTCGGCATTTATTCAGAACTCAACGACCGTCTGTACAATATAGTACAAGAAAACATCAGAATGAGGTATAGCAACGATAGTACAGTAAAATTCATAAAATGTGTTTACAGAGCCCAAAATATCACTTCCGAAGAAGAGTTAGTACAACAAATTTGTTCTTATCATACTAGAGATAGCCATCACTGTGGGATAAGTGAAACCTATCAGCAGCTTAAAATGAAAATCTACTTTCCAAAACTGTTAGAGTACATAATCCGAGTGATGAACAATTGCCAATTATGTCAATTGGTGAAGTATGACAGGAATCCTATCAAAGAAAAATTTCATATCTCCGAAACTCCAAGTAAATTGAATGAAATTGTTCACATTGATACTTATACCATTATGAAAAATAATTTCTTGACGATCATAGATAAGTTTTCCAAATTTGGTTTTGTTTATCATCTAACAGATAAACATTCAATTACACTGGTAGAAATTTTAGAAGAACATATAGCGAGAATAGGAAAACCAAAGAGGATAGTCGCCGACAATGAATTCAAGAGTTTACAAACAGCAGAATTGGTAAATAAAGAAGGTATAGAACTACATCTTACAAAACCAAATTCACATACCGGTAATGAAGATATAGAAAGATTTCACAATAGCATAGCCGAAAAGTTTAGGATAATAAAACAAGAACAACCAGAAATGTCACCAAAAAGAATCATACAGTTAACAGTACGTTGCTACAATGAAAGAATACATAGCAAAACACTGACGACACCAAAACAAATACAGAATAGAGAGGTAGATTTCCATAAAATTAAAGATAACCTTATAAAAAATAAACTAAAGAAAATAATAATAATTGTACAGTAAATATACTTTACTTCCAGTACACTAATTAATATAAGGAATTTAAAAAAAATAATAATAAAATAAAAAAATTCAATTATATAATAATGTTAATAATCATTGTAACCCTCAAAAGCGAATATATTATAAATTTAAGTTGTAAACAATACAGGAGTATTGTATGATTTAAAGAGGGGAGGAGTAGCGTATTATAATAGTCAACCAAACCGAACTACTTAAAGAGACTAAAAAGCTTAATGTACCGTTAAGTCTGACGTGTCGATCGCAAGCTCTTTGAGTAGTTCAGTAGTGGCGTGATTACAATAGAGGTTAGAAGTGTTGAATATATATATAATTTAATTAATGCTGAATATACAACTAATTTAAATTAATAATTTAAATTCAAAGAATAAATAAACTATATAAATATTTAAACATTGTTTTTATACAAGAAAACATAAAAACATAACTGGCGCAGTCGTGATAGGATAACGAAAGTTGTCCGAAAAGAACTTATTAAAAATAAAAAAATTTAAAAATTTTAAGTGAAAAGTTGTTCGTGAAAAATAGGCAGAACAAAGCAGTGCTATAAAAAAAATTTTAAACAACATGAATATGGAATCTTTAATTGAGGTTATGCAAGAAACGCAAAATGCGTTAAGAGTCCTAACACACATTCAAGCAAACATGATAAACAACCCTGCAGCTGAGAGAGAAAGACAGCTCATGGAAATTAAACATCTAACGCCGTTCAACGGAACAAATACCAACACAGTGACAGCCTTTATTCAAAGCGTGGAATATTATTTACAGCGAATAAATGATGACAATAACAAGAGGGCAGCAGTGGCGACGATTTACAGAGAAAAGATTCAAGGTGAAGCTAAAACGGCACTACTACATTTACGAGAATATGACAACTGGAGCAACATTAAGCAAGCTTTACGTAGCAGATACCGTCCAGATATCAGACCAGAGGAACTATATGACAAGATAGGCCGCAAGTGACTTAATTGAAAGAATTCAATATTTTAAAAATAAAGCAGAAGAATTAAAAATTTATTATGAACAAGAAAGCCAAGTGGATTTGAACGGAATCGAACCACTTATAATAAATACTATTAAAAGAATTACTCAAGGCACATTAGCATATGCTATAAAAAAATTGAACACCTATGACGAAATAATAAATGAAATGAATTCTATTAGCTTTGAAGATAATTGTATTAAGAATGAGTATCGAATTTTTGAAAATAGACCAAACAATAATAAAATTAATCAACAAGGCAGGTCTAATAATACTAAACTGAATAACAGTAACCAATTACCAACACAACAACAACAACGTACTAATAATACTAACAACAACAATTACCACAACCCAAATAATCACAGTATAACACACACAGACAATACAATCAAAATCAAACGGTACAATCCACACAACAGAATCAGAACTACAGTAACAACCGGTTTTATCAGGCAAATCAGAACAGTCAGTAGAATAATCAGTCAGGTAATCAACAGGCAGTGAACTGTCGTAGCAGCAATTATAAGGAACAAAGCCCTACTGTACCTATGGAGGTAGACAATATAACATTAGGTAGAAGTCAACAAGGTAACCAAAAAATAAACTCAAGTGAAAACATTGTACCTTCGTTGCAGAGACAAAATGTAGCAGCCCTAGAAAACTCTGAACAGCCAAGCTCATCTCATGAAATAAATAATTTTTTTTACCAATTAGCCTCGGAATTCTACCAAACACCCATAATCAAAATAACTATAAAAAATAAAACTTATTTATCTCTAAATGACACCGGTGCTGTAAATGTAAGCATGGTAAGCAAAGAAATAAATGATTTTGATAAACATGATATAACACCGATTTCATATACTACAATAAAGAAAAAAGATTATTTTAATCAAGAAATACATACACCTTGCCCTAAAGAATTCAATGTCGAAGAAAAAACCCTGTGTCGGTGGAAGGTCGCTCCATTTATGTATGATAATATCCATTTATGTATATAAATATCAGTTTATAATTGGCACCGACATACTTCGATACCTACAGGCCAAGATTGACATGGAAGACAACAAAATAATTTGTAATAATTCTATTATACAATTCGAAGAACACCCTTTCGACAGAATAACGGTACTTGAAATAAAGACAGAAAATGAAATAACCGAAAACGTTGATACTCAACACCTAAACGGAGAAGAAAAATTAGCATTGAACAAATTACTCAGAAAATACACAACACTCTTCTATAAAGATGGAGACCAACTCACTCACACTCTTGCAGTCGAGCATGAAATCAGAACTTCCACAGACGAACAAATAAATGCAAAATTGTATAGCTCCCACAAAAATACGAGGAAGAGGTTAGGAGACAGATAGTTAAGATGGAAAGCCAAGGGATAATACGCCGCAGCAATTCTAGGTACACTAGTCCTCTCATAGTTATACCGAAAAAAATAGACAACTCAGGTAAGCAAAAATATAGATTGGTAGTAGATTATCGGAAACTCAACTCGATAACCGTGGATGACAAATTTCTACTACCAAACATAGATTCAATACTAGACAAGTTGGGAAAAGCCCAATATTTCGCAACGCTAGATTTAGCCAAAGGCTACCATCAAATCGTAGTCAAGGAGGAGGACAGATGTAAAACGGCATTTGTAACTCCTCATGGCCTATACGAATTTGTAAGAATGCCATTTGGCCTAAAAAACGCATCTGCCACGTTTCAACGTCTAATGAATGATGTACTCCGACCGTTTATAAACAGATCTTGTGTAGTCTACTTAGACGACATCTTGATTTTCAGCGTCTCATTGTAAGAGCATATTATTAATTTGAAAGACATATTCAATGCATTAAAACAACATAGCTTAAAAGTTCAAATGGATAAATGCAACTTCATGAGACGAGAAACTCCATTTTTAGGACACATTTTGACTAAGAAGGATCAAAACCCAACCCTGAAAAAATTAGCGTCATTCAACAACTTCCAATACCAAAAACCGAAGAACAAACAAAAAGTTTCTTAGGAGTAACAGGGTACTACAGGAAGTTTATACAAAGCTATGCTCAAATAGCCAGTCCCATCATAAAATGCCTGCAGAAGGAGCAGAAGATCAATCCAATACAACCGAACTACATAAACGCCTTCGAAAAGTTAAAATCGATCATAACGGAACATCCCGTCCTTAGGTACCCAGATTTCGATAAACCATTTATTGTAACAACAGATGCTTCCGATATCGCACTAGGAGCTGTACTTTCACAGGAAGGCCACCCTATATGTTACGCCTCAATAACCTTAACCAAACATGAGAAGAACTATTCAGCTACTGACAAAGAGTTCTTGGCCGTAGTATGGGCAGTCGGCTATTTCCGTACCTATACGGTAGAAAATTTAAAATATACAGCGACCATTTACCACTAAAATTCCTAGTAACAAAACATCGAGGTAAAGATATGTCTACAAGACATCAGTAATGGTTAATTAAACTGAATGCTTATGAGTATACCCTTGATTATTTGCAAGGAAAAACCAATAAAGTTGCCGATTTTTTATCAAGAATATCCTATGAACAACCCGTAGACTCAGCTGAATATGACAGTGAATTCGAAATAGAAACAAACAATAACGATATTGAAGAAGAAGAAGAAGATAATCAGAGCGAAACCAACGCAACTATCCATTCAGCTGAAGAAAATTTATTAGATCATATAGGAATCAAGGAAACAATAGTTAACAAATATAGGATGCAAATAATAATAGTAGCTAACAAAGAAGAACCTTCTGAAAATATACACGGGAACAAAATAATCTACATAGGTGAAACTGACCTCCCACAATGTGATGAAATTCTGTCAGCTCATACCTTAAAAGGTACCGTCGGCATTTATTCAGAACTCAACGACCGTCTGTACAATATAGTACAAGAAAACATCAGAATGAGGTATAGCAACGATAGTACAGTAAAATTCATAAAATGTGTTTACAGAGCCCAAAATATCACTTCCGAAGAAGAGTTAGTACAACAAATTTCTTCTTATCATACTAGAGATAGCCATCACTGTGGGATAAGTGAAACCTATCAGCAGCTTAAAATGAAAATCTACTTTCCAAAACTGTTAGAGTACATAATCCGAGTGATGAACAATTGCCAATTATGTCAATTGGTGAAGTATGACAGGAATCCTATCAAAGAAAAATTTCATATCTCCGAAACTCCAAGTAAATTGAATGAAATTGTTCACATTGATACTTATACCATTATGAAAAATAATTTCTTGACGATCATAGATAAGTTTTCCAAATTTGGTTTTGTTTATCATCTAACAGATAAACATTCAATTACACTGGTAGAAATTTTAGAAGAACATATAGCGAGAATAGGAAAACCAAAGAGGATAGTCGCCGACAATGAATTCAAGAGTTTACAAACAGCAGAATTGGTAAATAAAGAAGGTATAGAACTACATCTTACAAAACCAAATTCACATACCGGTAATGGAGATATAGAAAGATTTCACAATAGCATAGCCGAAAAGTTTAGGATAATAAAACAAGAACAACCAGAAATGTCACCAAAAAGAATCATACAGTTAACAGTACGCTGCTACAACGAAAGAATACATAGCAAAACACTGACGACACCAAAACAAATACAGAATAGAGAGGTAGATTTCCATAAAATTAAAGATAACCTTATAAAAAATAAACTAAAGAAAATAGAAAATTGAACAAAAACAGAGAAGAATATCAGGAACACCGTAAAGAACTACAAGGCTGTAAGACACAAAGAAGAACCTAAGTATAAGAAATCAAAGTTACAGAATATCCATACAACCAATATTAAAAGACCGTATAAATTTACACTAGAATAACCCAACTACAAGATAACATAGCATTTCTCCAAAAATGACATAATACGCCCAAACTTACTAGCCATTGAAAAAAAAAAAAAATATTGATATTTATAACAAAATAAAACCAAATAGAACTAACGAACTGCACTTTTACGTACAGAGAAAATGGTCTTATTTTTTGAAAAAAAAAATAAAAAAATATTACACTCTAGTAAGAAATACAGAAACCAAAAGAGAAAAATATATAAGTACCAAAACGATCATAATCAAAAATGTCAACAGTGAAATCTTAGAAGAAAATTGAGAACCACATCAATTTACGTTGAGTGGAAATCACTTAATACATTTTAACCATTGTACAGTAAATATACTTTACTTCCAGTACACTAATTAATATAAGGAACTTAAAAAAAATTATAAAAAAATAAAAAAATTCAATTATATAATAATGTTAATAATCATTGTAACCCTCAAAAGCGAATATATTATAAATTTAAGTTGTAAACAATACAGGAGTATTGTATGATTTAAAGAGGGGAGGAGTAGCGTATTATAATAGTCAACCAAACCGAACTACTTAAAGAGACTAAAAAGCTTAATGTACCGTTAAGTCTGACGTGTCGATCGCAAGCTCTTTGAGTAGTTCAGTAGTGGCGTGATTACAATAGAGGTTAGAAGTGTTAAATATATATATAATTTAATTAATGCTGAATATACAAACTATATAAATAAACTATATAAATATTTAAACATTGTTTTTATAAAAGAAAACATAAAAACATAACTCGCGCAACGACTACAACTTTATGTGACTACTTACGGATTGCGACTGACTCTCTCTCTCATCTTACATATACATATATATATATATATATTTTTCTGGTATTTTTTTGTCAATGCTTTCGTATTTCAATAGATTTTCAATGGGGTCTAGGTCTTGTTTTGGTGCTAAACACGCTCTGGGGGCGTTAAACCAGGCTTTACAGTAGACTCGAACGATGAAAACACAAAGTGCTTCTAGGGCCTCTTGTTCTTGGGAAGTCAGCTTAAACTGGTCACGGAAGAGTTGTATTTTCAGACAGTAAATTGCTTTTGCCATCTACCGGGCATGGTGTACTGGACCTGGAGACCTGAAGCGCACATCTTTTCTGTCAAGATGGCCAAGATATATCAATGCCAACTGTAACAGCTCTTTGTAGTCGTCTCTTGGCTGGCATTCCATTAGTTTTTTTTGCAGTTCTTCTTTGATATTCTCTACTTCTTCTTTGGGCAGTAGTTTCAAAACATTCTCGCCTACATCGAACTTGGATTTATCAATCGCCGACCATTCTTTTTGAAATCTCTTAAATATGTCTGGTTGAGGTCCCGATGTGCTTCCAAACTTGCAGTCAAAAACCCCTCTCAACAAGACTTCCAAAACGTGGTGTCGGTACGCTAGGTACAAAGGCTCTCGACCTAACATCTGCTCCAGGAGATTGCACGCTCCATTGAGTCTCCCAGTATTTGATGCTGTTGTATCGAAGCACATAGCCACGACCGAGCTGGCGAGACCCCATTCCTCTAGACATTCGTACACTGCAGGGCTTGTTCCTCCCCTGAGCTACATTCAGTTTCAGGAACGCCCAGGAGTTGTTCTTTAGTCCCATGTGATACCAGAACAGCAACCCGTTCTTTCTGCTCTGTTTTGAGGATACCTGTTAGTAGTTTTCCATCCCAGTGCACGCAAACAGCCTCGTTTTGGGGTATCTTAAGTCTGTCTTGAATTTGTTCCGTGTATTTTTCATGGTTTTTTCTCTGCTGTTCACGGATAACGCTTCTGGTGATCTTATATTCTTTGGGATCCTCTCCGAGAGCTTCTACTGTAGCCAAAATGATACGAGTAGCGTTCCTATCGGACACCTTACAGCGGTCCAGCAACAATGACAATTTCATGGTTAGGACCTCTTTGAAGCCACGCTTGATTCTCTTGGGGGCAGATGGTCCTTCAGATTCTAGGTTCATCTCGAGCTCTTCACACGGCGTTTCACGTCCTTCTGACTCTTCTGTTGTCTCGTCGTCCGTGAGCTCCACCGTCTCTGTGAACAATGAGATGAGACAATAAGTATAAAGTTAATATTGATGGAAATTTCAGTTAGTGATCTATATCTTATAAAGTTTCGCTACAAGGAAAATATTTATTTATTTTTTTAAATGCTTACCCAAATTTCCCGCTTCAAGTTGTTTGTCCAAGACCTTCCGTTGTTTCTGTAGTAGTCTTTCTTCAGCTAGAGCCAACTTCAGGTCAACTCCGAGCATTGAGCCTGGTCTTCCTTTCTGTCTTTGTCTCAACAGAAACTCCTTGTCTTCTTCTGAAGTCATCATCGTCAGGGCATCTTGGTGGGCAATATCAAAGAGATCATCCAACTTTAGGGTAAACTCTTTTACAACATTTCTTGCACTTTCCGTTTTTCTATCCTTGTACTTTTGCATTTTTCTCTAATCATCGTACAGTTTTTCCAGCTTTACTATGACATTTTTCTTTTGTTTTGTAGGAATTCGAGCTTTTGTCCAAAAAACGAAAACCTCGTCAACAGTAGTTGTGGCAGAGCCTCTCACATTTAACTTCACAGTACACAAATTGTAGAACATAGTAGCTAGAACTTGTCGATTGGAGGGCAGCTTACATCCAGTTATCTGATGAGCTGGATAGTCAATTAGAAAAAATTTGTCTCTACCTCTACTTCTCACTACTTCTACTTTTACAAGAAATAAAAATATTCACTAGAAGAGAGAATAAATGACACAGAATGATACTAACTAAAACAAAGAGTACGTGTTAGTAGGTACCGACCTAATTAAAATAAAAATGTCTTTTGTAGTTAATATTTAGTGGGTTTTTTTAAACTCGATCACACGAACGTAGAACAAAATACGACTTTCACTGTTCAGCGACTACTTTTCAACTGACCAAGAAACAAAATCATAAAAGCAAGAACCACCTAGCTATCCTTTTCTTTTTTTAATAACAGACTCTGAACCCCTGGACTTCTACTTAAAATATAACAATAGGTAGTAGGGTAACCCAATACATTTTTAAACTAGTTTTGTTTTACCTGCTTGGGGTCGCCAGTGATACAGTATGAGGAAAAAATAGATACATACCTGACATAAAAAAAAACATTGTTGTGGGTCTAACATTAACGGTATACCATAGCAAACATATTTAAATGAAATGGGATTCCAAAGTACAAGTATTTGTCCATAATAAGCAATAATAATACAAATGACGCATCTTCGCTCTCAGGGGTACCTAGTCAAGTTTTTAGGGACATTGGCTCTATTTTTTCGGTTTCAGTACTAGTTGCGTATTTATTGTGTATAATATAAAATGTTAATAACAGTATGACCTTTAATTTGATGTATGATACGGGCAAATAGCTTTAGCCGTTCCAGAGATATGGGTCGCCGAAGTCGCCAAACTGCCAAAAAATCAAGATTTTGAAAACTTTGAGGCCCCAGTGGCACGGGTCAACATCTTCTAATTGTGCTCAAACTTTGGCAATCTTAAAATCTAACAAAATGAAACATTTTAGGGAGGTGCCCCCAAAAAAAATCCGACATCGATTTTTTAAAACCACCCTAATGTACACGAACGTCGCGAAAAAATGTTAAAGCAGATCAAAATAAACGATGAAAATTTGCTTTGTTTAGTTAACAGCGGCGCAGAAATATCGGTTATGAATGAAAATACTGCGAAAAACATAAACGCGGAATTAAGTGAATACGAAAACGGTGCGACAGGCATAGGAAATGTTAAGGTAAAAGCAATCGGCATTTTTGAAGCTGAAATTACTGTCGACAATTTGAAGTGTATGCACAATTTTGTTGTTGTTCCAAACAATGTATCGAAATATGAAGTCATCTTAGGCTTCGATAACATAGGCAAATGCAGTTACGATTATAGTGAAAAGGGATATACGTTCAAAAGTTTTCTCGATGACAGCTATGAACATTCAATAATGAATATTATGAACAACACAGAGAAATTTGAAGCGCCAATAAAACATCAGAAACAAATAGAAGAAATTGTCGAACAATACAAACCTAACAAAGATGCAATAAGCCCGATAAACATGAAAATTATATTAATCGATGAACGAATTATAAGACATGCACCGAGAAGATTGCCGTTGCCGGAGCAGAAGGCGGTAAGTGACGTGAAGTGAGGTGGAAGATTGGCTAAAAAATGGAATAATAAGGCTATCAAACTCAGAATTTTGCAGTCGGGTAGTTGTCGCGAATAAAAAAGATGGAAGCAAGCGTCTGTGTCGATTATCGCGATCTTAACCAGCAGGTACAGAAGGACTTATTTCCAGTGCCATTGATGGAGGAAGTGGTTGAATCGTTGGAGAGCAAGAATATTTACCACATTGAACCTCGAAAACACATTCTTCCACGTCCCTATAAGCGAAGAGTCCAAAAAATATACAGCGTTCATTTCCAGAGACGGAGTTTTTGAATTTTACAGAGCACCCTTTGGTTTCTGTAATTCTCCAGCTATATTCTTACGCTTTATAAATCACGTTTTTTGGAAATTAGTTCGTGAAAACATCATGCAGATGTATATGGATGACGCAATTATACATTCAAAGGATGAAGAAGACGGTATACGCAAGCTACGTGTGGTCTGGCAGGTAACGGCGCAACATGGATTACGAATAAAATGGAAGAAATGTAAGTTTTTACAAACGGAAGTCGTTTACTTAGGACTAAGGATTAAAAATGGCAGTATATCTCCGGATGCTGAAAAATGTTTGGCTATAAAGAATTTTCCCGTGCCAAACAACATTAAGAAATTGCAATCACTCCTCGGACTCACAGGATACTTCCGTAAATTTGTAGAAAACTACGCAATAATAACGAAACCGTTGACAGACCTGCTCAGAAAAAACTCAATATTCGAAATAGGACAAGCTGAAATAAACGCGATTGAAGAGATATAATAAACTCACGAAACAGCCGATAGAATAAACTCACGAAACAGCCGGTTTTGAGAGTTTTCTCCCCGACAGCACCAATAGAATTACATACTGACGCCTGCAAAGATGGTTTTGGAGCAATTTTACTCCAGAAGTTCGACGAAAAGTTACACCCGATTAATGTTTGGAGTAAGAAGTGTACGCCAGAAGAGAGCAAGCTTCATAGTTTCTATCTGGAAATTAAAGCAGCGTATTTAGCGGTACAAAAACTAAGGCATTATTTGCTCGGAAGGAAATTTAAATTAATAACTGATTGTCAAGCATTTAAAAGCGCTACAAGTAAAAGCTTATCACCAGCAATAACAAGATGGATAATTTATCTACAGGACTTCCAAAATACGATTGAACACAGAAAAGGTACCTCTATGAGACATGTGGACGGTCTGAGCAGAGGGCCAGTAAGTATAGCGTTAATTACCGAAGAAATATGTGCTCGCTTACGTAAAGCACAAGCGACAGACGAACATTTCGTGGCGATCAGAAAAACTTTGGAGCTCACACAATATGAAAAATACGTACTGAAGAATAACGTCTTGTTCAAAAACGTAAATGGTTTAATGCTTTTGAGCTTTTGCAGCTGTATTTCACACCTCATACTCGTTTATACGAGGTGTGATAAAAAAATAACCTTTATTGTGTGATCAAAAAACAAAGTATTTATTTTTTCATCAACAACTATATTGTCCCCTTTAAAGTAATTCCCCTCAGATATAATACTCGAACATACGTAACTCACGAAAAGGTGAAAATAACGGTTATCTTTTGATCACACCTCGTATATAACGGGTCCGCCAAATAACTTTTTTTTTGAAAATTCTATAAAAAAAAACTACTGGATATTTTCTCAAATTTCTTTTTTTATTTGAAAGTACAATCCTTCCGGTTAATAATTGATTTATTCAAATGGCTGCCTCGGCTGGCCATGCGGTAGCCTACACGATCGGTCAAATTTTTAAGCACATTATCGATTGTGTGCAGCTGTATTTCACCAATGGCTTCACGAATATTGTCCTTTAAAGCGTCAATTGTCTCTGGCTTGTCGGCGTAACACTTATCTTTGAGGGCACCCCACAAATAATAGTCCAACGGTGTCAAATCGCAGCTCCGAGGTGGTCAAACGACATCAGCTCTGCGGCTGATAATGCGATCTTCAAAAACAGGGCGCAAAACATCGAGTGTAGCTTCGGCTGTGTGGCACGTAGCGCCATCCTATTGAAACCAAATGTTGCCAATATCCTCCTCTTCAATTTTTGTGAACAAAAATTCGTTCAACATGGCCCGATAACGACGTAACGGCTCCTTGCTCATTTTCGAAGAAAAATGGCCCAATTATGCCTCTGGACCAAAATCCGCACCAAACAGTGACTCGTTTTGGGTGCATCGGCTTTCCAATGTATGCGTACGGGTTTTCTGTGCCCCAAATGCGACAATTTTGCTTGTTTACATACCCGCGAAGATCAAAATGAGCTTCATCTCAATCCGTACGCAATTTTCGCAAACATTCTGCAACATTACCATGATTTTCAAAGTAATGTCGCAGCATTGTTCAAGCGTGTACAAAACCATATTCGTTTAGCGGAAGGATAAAACTAATTATCTGTCAAATCAGACATGAGCTAAGTGTTACCATTCACGAAATAAGCACTAGTTGAAAAAAAAAACGTTAGATGGCGGAGCCGTTATATACGAGTATATTATACCGCATCTACTGCAACTGTTGGTTCTTGATCCGTTGTTGGGGTGAAGTCCCTCGGCGAACTCTGCACACCCCTCCTTTCTTTTTGGAACGGTACGTAAAAAGATGATGCAAGCTTATACGAGTAAATGCGCTTCTGACCAAGGAAAATTAAATATTCGCTTAGTAAGTGATTGTGGAGATTTTTTAATTGGAGAAAACGTTACGAATTTAGCCTATAAAGCATGGCTAGACAACTCTCATAGAAAATTCGTAGATGGACTAGCCGGAATTACGTTGCCAATTAATCAATTGCTACGTAAGGAAGCAATGTTCGAATAGACAGAAAGCTGTCAAAGGTTATACGAAAGGCTAAAATAAATTTTTCGCTCACCGCCGATTTTGGCATACCCCGATTTTGAGCAAGCCTTTTTGTTTACCACTGATGCACACAATGAAGCATTTGGGGTGGCTTTGTCGCAAGGGGAAGTCGGAAATGACCGACAAATAGCTCTCGCAAGCAGTGCTATTAGCGATACAGAAAAGAGATACCCCACGATCAGGAAAGAATTTCTAGCATTTGTTTGGGCTACGAAGAATTTCAGTGCATATCTGCTAGGAGGCCTATTTAAAATATATACCGATCACCAGCCGTTGAGAGGCATAGCCAATTTGAAAGACGAAACGTCTAGGCTAGCCAGGTGCAGACTAAAATTGTCTAAGTATATGAAGAACTGTCCGAAGTGTCATGCCAATAAGCCTTCGAGTCTGACAAATATGCCAATGGTACTAATGCATATGGATATGGTAGGGATATTGCCAGAGACAGTTTCGGGAAATAGTACATCTTGACATTTCAGGATGACTTCTCGAAGTATATGGCGTGCTTGGGCATTCCACTTCAAAAGCAAGCACGGTGGCCAAGGCATTCTTTGACGAAATTGTGGCATGGTACAACATACCAAAGGTTTTAATAACCGACAATTATTCTCAGAAACTTGCAAAATGCTGGGAATCAAGAAATTACATATAACACCATATCACCTCCATATAACACCACAGGCTACTAGCTCATTGGAGCGAAGTCGTCGACCTCTGGCCGAGTACTTGCGCAGTTTTGCCAAGATAGACGGCTCGAATTGGGATCAATGGTTGACCACAGCAATGCATGTGCACAATAATATTGTGCATGTATCAACAAAGCAAACACCGTTTAGGACACTATGTATTTGAATTTACCATGTCGAGCCATTTGAAACGCAAGTGCGTGCCGCTTTACAACGAGGAAGATCCTAGTAAAGTACGGGAGAATCTGCTCCAAAGAGCACATGTACTAGTCAGGGAAAATCAATCAGAAACGTGCAAAGCAAATGGCCAGAGAGGCCTACAGTAAGACTTTAAACCCAGCTGCGGTTAACGTAGGAGATAATGTACTAATGAAGAATCAGGCTAGGAGAAACCAATTCTCACCTGTTTGGATAGGCCAATACACGGCAGCAAAGACCCGTAGTCTAGGTACAACAGTCGTAACGATTAAGGGCAAGCCTAAGAAACATAATAATTTGCTAAAATTATTCCACATTCTTAGAGACATGCGTTTTCCAAGTGTAAACACAAGAAGAACATCCAAAACAAACAGATTTCTTGTATATATTTATATCAAATAGCACAGTTACAACTTCCAAAGTCAATGTCAGCGGGAGCGTGCCAATTAAACTCGGGCGATTAAAAATGACATAGTTTAAGTATGCTCATTAGGCACTATAGCCGAATGAAGCGGGGTAAATCAAATAAATGAAAAAAACATTATTTTTTATTAAAATATTAAATAATAAAAAAGGTAAACAAACTGAAAGTTATTCAGCGAAAAATTAAAATGCCGTTTTGTGTAAAGAATGTGGAACTAAGCATAGCATAGCGTACACATAGCAACGTACGAGTATATACACACATCATACATGCAGGCGGCGGTGACTGCATGGAAATATGATGCGTAAACATTAGTGACGGGCACGAGCTTTATGGCGCAAGCTACAGAAACGTTTGGGAAGGTAAGTATATATATATTAGTATAATGTAGGAAACGAATGTTCGAACACACATTTTAATAATTAAGTGTGATGGGAAAGTGTACATATATATATATATATATATATATATATATATATATATATATATATATATATATATATATATATATATATATATATATATATATATATATATGCGTTTATTTTTAACAAAATTTGTGGGTACAATATAAGTTTATATGTACAAGTAGTTTTGGTTAGGTAGTTTTTTTAGGGAGATGGAGCATACAGGTAAGAGCATGCAAGGGGGAGTAATACTTACCATTGACCTGAAATGATAATAAGAGGAGAAAATGTACATACTATTTTTGTTTATGTTTTTATTAAAATGTTTATTAATTATTATTATAGTATACTAGAGTAACCCTGCCCGCGTTGCTGGACAATACAATAACATACGTTTACGTCTTTGTATTAAAAATTAAATTTTCTAGAAAGAATAGACATTTTCCTGAAAAAGAAGTGCAAAATAATACAAATTTTTAAAAGTGAGAACATCAAAAAGAAAAAAATTTATTGCAGAGCTTGGTGGTAAACGACATTTTTAGTATTGCCATTTTCACAAAAAATGAATAAAGACGACGGCTTCCCAACACGTGAACATGCAACATAAAGTTGACCATGTGAAAATACAGGAAATTCTAAATTTATTCCGCAAACTTGCAACGACTGGCCTTGAGCTTTATTAATAGTCATTGCAAAAGCCAAACGAACGGGAAACTGTAATCGTTGAAATTGAAATGGCATATCAGTGGGAATCATTGGGATGCGTGGTATTAAAACATCTTCGCCTTTGAATTTCCCATTTAAAATTGTTGCTTCAATTACATAATTCATTAATTTTTTGACCGCAAGTCTTGTTCCGTTGCATAATTTTGGTGGATTTATATTACGAAGCATAATGATTGTAGATCCGATTTTCAATTGTAAATTATGCGGTGGCATTCCAGGCAAATCAAGAGAATTCAAAAATTCAGTTGGGTAATGTACTACGTCTTCTTGATTCTTCACAGTATCAACAGATTTATATGTGATCAATTCACCATCTATTTGAGATTGAATGATGAAATTCAAATCATTGACATCCTTATTTTTTCCTGCCAATATAGCTCTTTCACTCAACCAAGCATGATTTTTGTATTGCTGTTGTATATTTGGGAAGACTTTTTCAATTAGATCTTCTTTTGATTGTGTGAATATGCAAAAATCTCTCGGAATTGTAATGAAACCATCATTATCAATTGGCATTTTACCATCACCCATTAAAAGCAATTGCTTTGAAAATGTTGCAGCTGATTGATCATTTTGCAATTGCACACGAACATTGGTGGTGAGTCTTAACGCTTTAACGTATCTCCATAGATTTGATAGCTTCAAACACGCATTTATTTCATCAGCTGGTGTTGATTTTGAGATAACAGGTAGTGTTTGTCTAAAGTCTCCTGCTAACAAAATTAAAGCACCACCAAATAAATTTTGATTTCCACGGAAATCTCTCATTGTTCGATCCAAAGCTTCAATTGATTTCTTGTGTGCCACTGTGCATTCATCCCACAACAAAATATCAAATTGTTTTAAAACTCTAGCTATGCCAGAGGTTTTTGATAAATTGCAAGATGGTGCTTCATTTATCGTCATATTCAAAGACCATTTTCGCGCTGAATGTGCTGTCCTACCACCATCAAATAAAGTGGCTGCAATTCCAGAAGATGCAAGTGCCACAGCAATTCTACCACGTGCTCGTACAGTTGCTAAAATTAAAGTTATCAAAAAAGTTTTGCCAGTACCACCAGGTGCATCCAAAAAGTACATCCCATCATTACCATTGTCAATTTCTTGCATAATTTTTCATAAGCTAATTTTTGCTGTTGATTTAATTTAGGAATATTTTCTTGAAGCGTAATCAATGTTATGATCATAATTAAAACCTGCACGATTCAAATTTCCAATTGAATGGCTACGTCTCCGTTGTGGCCTGTTTTGATTGTCACGTTCAGTGTTACGGTCACGATCTCTTCTGTTTCTAACTCTCACACTTTCAATACGTTCTTCTCTTTGTTCTTGATTTTGATTTGATCTTGATCGTGCCATTCGTTGCCTTGCTAATTCATTACATTCTAATCGCTCTTGTTCATCCTGATTAAATCTATTTAAACGTATTTGACTGCTGTGGCGTGCTCGTCGGCCAATTTGTGAACGGCTTCGTCGCGGCATTGTTGATTAATTTTTTTAATTTTTTTTTTTATGCAAATCATTTTAATTTTAACTGATAGATTACAAAAAATGTCAATGCTCACACTGTAAACTTAAATGACAATCAAGGTAGGTAGGTAGGTAGGAGTGGCAGCCTTTGTCGCAAAAAGCACACTTAAGCACATATAATGGCTCGTTGTGTTACCACACTAAGACGACGCGACTCCCCCGTCTAGAATTTTGGGAACCACAGTGATTCCGAAATTAATCTGGCTATGTCCTGAATGTTGATGGAAGATAGTTCTGTTAAGGAAGTGAAGAAAGGTGAGCCTAGGAATTTTAATCTTCGCCTGGCCAGAGCTGGGCACTGACACATGAGATGAAGTATTGTTTCTTCCTCCTCCTCAGAGCCACAGCTGCGACAGAAGTCATTATGGGGCAGTGCTAATCTTTCAGCATGTTTTCCGATCAGACAGTGTCCCGTGAGCACATTTATTATAGTGCCGATGGAGTTCCTGCTAATATTGAGTAGCTGACTAGTACGCCTAATGTCGATAGTGCTCCAGTTTGTCTGTCAACTCTACAGGTATGTTCATTTACCTAGGCTTTTTTAGCTGCCTCAAGGTAGTCATGTTTTATGGCCCATTTGACCGTGGCCAGTGGGACACCTACATCAAATAAGGGGGAGATGTCAGGGAGCAGCGTACCTATTTTGGCCAATTCATCGGCCTCGCAGTTTCCTAGAATGTCGCTATGTCCAGGCACCCAGCATATGTGAACTTGTGAGTTACCTGAGACGACGTTCAGGGAGGAGCGGCAATCGAGTACAAGCTGAGAGGTAGTGAATACACCAGCCAGTGACTTGATTGCCGCCTGACTGTCCGTGAATATGAGTATCATCACATCGCATACTTCATTGCGAATAAACCACTTGGACGCTTGGAATATTGCCATTACTTCCGCCTGAAAGACGCTGCAATGGTCAGGGAGACGATAGGAGAACTTGATGCCAAGTTTTCTGGAGAAGATGCCGCAACCGACCTTATTCTCCAGTTTGGAGCCATCCGTATATATGTCAATGGAACTGCCAGTGACCACTAAATTGTTGGACCATTCCTCTCTACTAGGATTGTAAGTGTCGAACCCGTGGTTTAGATTCGGTGTAGAGCACGTATAGTCAACGTCCGTCTGTACGGGCCTGTCCTGCATCAGAATATTGGCGTGGCCCAGGTTCAGCCGAGTCCAGCGCGATATGGCATTGAGTCTGGTTGCCGAGCATTTTGCTTGTTGCCTGACCAGAAGCCTAGTGGGCAACCAATGTAGGAATGCAAATGGATCTTTGGTAGAGATGGTACGCAGAGCCCCTGTTATCAGAACCGCTGCTGTTCTTCTAACCTTGTCAAGAGGTTTAGGCCTTGTCAGTTGCGGGCCACCAGACGACAGCGCCGTAGAGAAAGTACGGCTCAACTACCGCCGCATAGAGCCAGGACATGGTTCGAGGTTGGACGACCCATGTTGTTCCCATGGATCTCTTGCAACAGTACAGAGCACACGTGGCTTTACGTACCCTCTCCGCCAAATTTGCTTTCCAATGGAGCTTAGGATCCAGGATCAGACCTAGATACTTGACGCTATTGCTTAGGCTAAGCGTATTCCCATTAAGTTTGGGTAAGTCAAAACTTGGTATTTTGTGCTTCCTGGTGAAGAGCATGACCTCAGTTTTGGAAGGGTTGACATCTAGGCCAACTTCGAGACACCATTGGGACAGAATGCTAAGAGTGTAGTTTAGCTTTTCCGATAGTGTTGACAGATATTTACCGGAAACAGAGATAGCAATGTCGTCCGCATAAGCTATAGTGTTGCAGCCGGTCTGATCTAATCTCCTAAGTAGTGTGTTCACCGTCAAGTTCCATATGAGGGGTGAGAGCACACCGCCTTGTGGAGTACCTCTCTTGACAGTCCTTTTAGCATGTACGTTTCCTATTGAGGAGCTAATGACGCGTGTTTTCAGTAGCTGTTCGATGAACCTAACCAAGCTGGGGTCCAGGTTCAGGTTTACCAAGGATTTCGTGATGGCGGAGGGACAAATATTGTTGAATGCCCCTTCTATATCGAGAAATACTGCAAGGGTATATTCTTTGTTGGCAAGAGATTTCTCTACTTGCTCAATGAGCACGTGAAGCGCTGTTTCTACAGACTTGCCTTTAGTGTAGGCATGTTGTGATTTGGAAAGGCACGTGGAATTGATAGAGCTCCTGATATGTATATCAAGGACTCTTTCCAGTGTTTTCAAAAGAAAGGAGGACAGGCTAATTGGCCTATAGTCCTTAGGCTTGGTGTGGGTCGACTTTCCCGCTTTAGGGATGAAAACTACTCGAGCTTCTCTCCAGCTTATGGGAATGTACGACCATCTTAGGCATGCATTGTAAATATGCAGTAGCCAGGGCGCAACCGCACTTGCAGTGTGCTGAATGTCCGCGGGAATGATACCATCAGGCCCGGGAGATCTAAAAGGCTTAAAGCTGTTGATGGCCCACTGTATATGCGTGTTGGTCAATTGAAATTGGGTTGAGTGACTTAAAGAGTGGTTGGTGTTAAAAGACCTGCAATCCACAAAGATTTCATTCCCCGGGAAGTGTGTTTCTATTAGGGCGTCCAAAGTGTCGGTTTCAGAGTCGGTCCAGGTGCCGTCCGATCTCTGAATGCATTCCAGAGCCCGAGGGGTGGTATTGAGAATCCTCCGGAGTCTACTTGTCTCGGACGAGCTTTCTATGTTGCCACAGAAGTCACGCCAAGACGCTCGTTTGCATCTCCTAACCATATACTTGAGTTCCCTTTGTTTGTCTTTGAAAGGGAGCCAGTCATTAGTGGCTTTGGCTCTGTTGAAGAGCTTGCGACATACTTTTCGTAGCTCGGCAATTTCCGAATTCCACCAAGGGGGTTTTGTTTTTCCTCTTGGTTTCGGGAAGTTGCAGGCTGATTTGGCAGCAGAGTTAAATAGTGCTGTAATGGTTTCAACCGCTCGATCTATATCGAGGTGATTGTTGATCGTGGGAGGAGTCGACTGCAGGCCCGACTCCATAATGGTCTGGAATCGTGTCCAGTCAGTTCTTTTCCTGTTAGTGTGTCTTTTGCGCTCAGCCGTAACTGACGTATCTGAGATCGCAATTCTGAAACAGATGTAACAGTGGTCCGAGAAGGAGCACTCCTGCAGAACGCGCCAGCTCGAAATAAGGTGAGACGAGTGATTATTACCAAGAGTTAGATCGAGAACCTCCCTTCTACTTGATGCAATGAAGGTTGGCTCTCTCCCCCTGTTAGTAATTACTAAGTCGTTAGTAATAATAAAATTAAAGAATGACTCACCCCGCTCGTTGGTATCCGTGCTGCCCCACACCTCGTGATGGGCATTGGCATCGGCCCCGATGACTACCGGGATGTGCTTTCTGTTAGCCTCCTCTACCAGTAGCCTTACAGCATCCGGAGGCGGCGTCAGCCCGTGGTCATGCGCCATGTAGCTGCTGACGATCCATACAGCCATGGTGTTGGTGGAAATAACCATGGCTACATTATCCTTGTCGCTAAACCTGTGAAGAAGAAGAGCGTTAATATTGTTCCTGACGAGAATACAGGCTCTGGGTTTACCTCGATCCTGCACGAATACTGTGCGGTATCCGCTAGTAGTGAGTCCGCGAACCTGATCATTTACGACCCAAGGTTCTTGGACCAGTATGAGTTCCTCTCCTTTTTGAGTCAGGTGGAGGATCAGGGCTGCTGAGGCAGCCATGGAATGGTGAAGGTTAATCTGTAATACCCTCACCATTCCCGGAGGTGGCCATCATCGTCACGTTGGCTGCCTCCTCTTCTGACAGAGGAGAATCACCAACGTCGTCGATATTGGTTATCGGACGTCCGCAGAAACTGCCTACCGATTCTGAGGCCGAAGCGTAACTCTCCCCATCATCGAAGGTGAGATCCGGTTCGGCCTGAACGGGGGGCTTGTATGCACCCTGGTTGTCGCTCCTATAGACCTTGAGCGAGATCGAACTAAAACCATAGTTGATCTCTCCCTTTTTGGCATTAATAGGAGCTAGAGAGTCCTCATTAAGAATAATGATTATCTCTCGAGAGTTACCCTTGGGCTCGCTTATTTTAGCAACCTTCCAGTCATCCGTGGGGAGGTCGTAATTGCTGAGCCTCAGCAACTCCAGAATTTCTTCCGGCGAGGAGTGCTCTGCCGGTACCCAGGCCCTAGAACGCGGGCGGTTCGGGATCTGGTCTCTGGGAACAGCTGAGAGCTTGGCCCCCGGCCAGATTTCGCCAACCATTGAGATGGCCATCTTATAAAGCTCAGCCGAGCGCTCATCTGAGCACGCGATGAGCTTCACGTGCCCCTGATACCATCCCGCGTCCCGGCATACAGGTGATGGGCCAGGATTGGCCCTCAGGATCTCCCTGTAGATCCTGAAAAGGGCCTTCTCCACCATTTTCCAGTTCGCTGGGGAAATGGTACCGTCACTGTTTCCAGTGTCAACGATAGCCCAGATGAGGCCCTCTTTGGCTACCTCATTAAATGGCCGGGTAAGTCTCGGCCTGGAAGCCAGTCGTGGGCGCTTGGTTTGCCGCACGACTGATTGGGAGGGGTGCTCAGCCGACCGTTGCCGTTTCTGAGCACCTTCAGGGGGTGGCTGCGGACGAGCACCAACATTTTGGTGAGCCCATGCCAGCGCTCCCTTGTCTTTATCAGACATTGAAGCGGGGTCGGCAGACTCCAACCTTTGCAGAATCCTGAAGGCGGACCTCCGGGTTCTGTACGCCCGTGTAGACGCATTCACATACGTGCGAGCACCTGAAGGGAGATTGGTGCTGGGGCCCGTGCTGGAGGAGGTCGGCTTATTTGCCGAAGCTCTCCCTGCAGTCCGAGGAGCGGACGGAGGGGCGACCCTAACACCCGGCCTAGCAGCCATGGTGCTGGGGTGGTCCGGAGCGGGGTATTTGTGACCCTGTGAGGATGCGCTTGTGGCTGGGAGCGGGGCTGGCCTTTTGGCCGTAACACCCGACGACATCCTTGGTCTTGCGACAAATGTCCAAGACGAGGTTGTTGCTGCGCTTAAGGCTGTCTTTTGCCTAACTATGCTCGCTGTTGGTTTTGGCTCCCCTTGTGGGTTGGCCGCTGGTTTTTTGTTGGATTTTGATTTTGAAAAGGTGTCCATGCAAAAAGGGTCCCCACTCAAAGCCGCTATCTCAGTACGAATATGTAGTCACCTTATTGGTCCCATGGTTATCTATGCAAATGCAGGGAGGCCATGCGAGGGTTGGCACAAGTCCTTATGGGTGCGAGTGCTCAGAGCCAGACCAGTGCTAATTGGGAGCTAGTCTCAACCAAACCTACATCGTCAACCAAATGACGACGTACATCGAACGTACTTTGAGGCCTGCAAAGGTTTTGACGGGACGGAGACGGATGTGACCTTAAACTGGAGCCGTTCGCACTGGGTTTCACCCCAGTGGTAATTGGTCCAGAAGCCACACCCGCCAGCCCAAGAGCAATCAAATAAAAAAAAAAAAAGATTGTTGGGGGGTAGTCCGTGGACGAATAGGGTCGTGCCGTCTGACATCAGATGCTCTCCACAGGGAGGTTGCACCGGATGCCGGGGGGGGGGGGTATAGACCATTTAGCGCTATCCAGAGTGCACCACGAGGAGGCGATCTACATTACACTCCCTATATATATATATATATATATATATATATATATATATATATATATATATATATATATATATATATATATATATATATATATATATATATATATATATATATATATATATATATACGTCGTGATCCCCCGGTGGAAGGGCCCATGGCGAGGACTGGTTTCGTCTTTGTCGACCGTCCAGTGGCGGGGGCTGGTTTCGCCCCTTTAGGGCACGGCAGGAACCAGAGCGGCGATGGGGAACGTGGCCGGATTCGTGGACCCCGAGGCCGACGTGCCGGTGGTGCCTGAGTGTCAGGGCGGTCTTCTGCCGCGATCGCTCCGGCCAACCAGTTCCACAACTTGTGGAACTCAGGTGGCGGTGGTTGCCACACGTCGGGCGGTGGGGACACGAGCAGATGCCGCAGTCCGAGGGTGGAAGCCGGCGGGCGTTGAACATGTTGGCTTCGGCCTAGTACCGGTTGTGGTTGATGCATGCTAGATGGGAGAGACAAAAAAAGAACGGCATTAGTACGGATACAACGATCGAGATCTACGGAATGGCATAAGGGAAATATATAACAGGTTTACGCTTCCCCTCGCAAGGGTGGGGGCTCCTTCAATGGGAGTATCACCATTTTAGCAAGAGGTCTGGTGAGTACGCCTCTTGCTGTCCGCACATCTGCGACACGCACTTTCCCATCGGGTCCTGGATGCGTGTGGGTAACTCGTCCCAGGCGCCAGTCCTGCGGCGCTAAGTTGTCCTCCCGTATAATGACGAGGTCTCCGGTCTTAAGGTTTTCTTGCACGGTTCGCCACTTGCTGCGTCGCTGGCATTCCAGGAGACACTCCGTTTTCCAGCGCGCACTGAATTGCTGAGCGAGTGCACGCAATTTTTGCCACCGGTTCATAATTGAAAGGTATGGATCCGCCTCCTCAGGTTCTGCGGGCGACAACAGAGGTCCACCCACCAGGAAATGGCCTGGGGTTAGCGCCTGTAAATCCGTGGGATCTTCTGAGAGAGCGCTGATGGGCCGAGAGTTGAGACACGACTCAATCCGAGCTAGAAGAGTCAAGAATTCTTCGAGAGTAAATTTTAGTTGCCCTGCCATGCGTTTAAAGTGGTGCTTGAAACTTTTAACCGCCGCTTCCCAAGACCCCCCATATGTGGCGCGTGTGGTGGAATGAACTCCCACTCAACCCGATTGAGGGGCTGCCCTGATACGGTTTTCTCCCGCATTTCCCGGAACACCCGCTGGAATTCAAGTTTTAATGCTTTCTCCGCCCCCACAAAGTTCCTGCCGTTATCCGAGTAGATTTTTAATGGGGACCCCTATGTGAAACAAACCGAGCGAACGCCGCTAAAAACGCTGAAGTACTGGGGTCAGATGTCGCCTCGAGGTGTACTGCTTTTGTAGCAAAGCACACGAATATACAGACATATCACTTGGTCACCCGGCACGCTCGCCCCTGATAGCTCTTTATATCAAACGGCCCTGCAAAGTCTACTCCCGTATAGGTAAATGGCCTGCTACATGCTGTTCGCTCTATGGGTAGAGCCGCCATAATTTGACTCCTTTGACTCTTCTTGAACAACACGCACGTCTTACACTGCAGGATCGTGCTTTTGATGAGCGTCTTCGCCCTCGGGATCCAATATTGGGTTCGGATTAAACGCAACAATAATTGATTCCCCCCGTGGAGGGAAACCTCATGGATGAATTTCACCACCAGGCGGGTGAAGTGACTATAGTAGGGTAGGATGATGGGGTGCCGCTCGGAGAATGGCAACTGGGTAGTCAAAGCGAGCCTTCCGTTGACGCGCAGGGTCCCGTCCGAATGGATGAAGGGGTTCAAACTAAGGATAGGACTAGAATTGGGCAGCGGTCTTCGCTCAGTTAATTCTCGATACTCATTTGGGTAGTACATTTGTTGAGCCAAAACTATGAGGCGAGTTGTCGTTTCATCAATTTCCCCCCGCGTTATTGGGACCCCTCGGTCTGGGGTCACTGCTCGGCCCTTTGGACGACAGTAGTACATGAACCGGCGAACGAAACTCATCACACGCAAAGCTCTAGGTAAGGAGGAGAACCGCAGGATTGGGTCGTCCTTAGAGGACACATATACCATGTGGCACTTAGCAGGGCGTTGCTCTTCCTCAGTCGCGATCAGGGTCTCTTCTAGCAATGGTGGCCAGTGCTCCCTGTCAAGCTGGAGCCATGCTGGTCCTTGCCACCAAAGCGTGTTGTTGAGTAGTCCATCAGGGGATACTCCTCTACTTGCCAAATCCGCTGGATTATCTTCAGAGCGGACATGACCCCAGCGATTCACCTCTACCGTATTGGTAATAGTGGTGACTCTATTCGCCACAAATGTCTTCCACAAGTGGGGCGGTTTCCTCAACCATGCTAACACAATCGTGGAGTCAGTCCAACACATCAAGTTTTCGTCCGAGATGTTCAAAAGTGGCTTGAGGGGAGATATAAGTTCCGCCAGCAATGTCGCCCCGCATAATTCTAACCGAGGAAGCGAGACCGTTTTCAAAGGAGCTACCCTCGATTTGGCCACCAGCAGATGTGAGTAGATGGAATCTTGTCCTTTACACCGAACGTAGAGGGCTGCCGCGTATGCCAGCTATGATGCGTCGCAGAACGCGTGAAATTCGATATCGCTATCAGGAGCGGATCGTACCCAGCGAGGTACGCGAATTTGGGAGATTGCTTGATATTGCGATAAAAATTGAGTCCACCTAGTTCAGGTGGCGGGAGTAAGTGGATCATCCCAATTTATTTGATCCAACCAGATTTGCTGCATCAAGATTTTCGCGGTGATGATGATTGGCGCCAACCACCCCGCTGGGTCGAAAAGTTTGGCGATTAACGACAGCACTCTGCGCTTGGTGTATGTCGCCTCAAGTGGCAATTCCGCCACATGAAAATAGAACCAGTCCCCCCGCGCATTCCATCTAATGCCCAATGTGCTGGTGGCACTAGTCTCCTCTAGTTTGAGAAAATCCTCTCGGAGTAGATGCTCCGGAGGGAGGTTTGCAAGACTGGCTGCACAATTTGCCGCCCACTTTCTCATGGAGAAACCCGCTGACCCTAGACTCGCGATCAACTCATCCCGCGTTAGGATGGCTGTGGCCACATCATGGGTGCCGATCAATGCGTCATCCACGTACATTGACCCCCGCAACACCCGAGATGCCAACGGAAACCTACTCTCCATATCATCTGCCACTTGCAGTAAGGTCCTTATTGCCAAATAAGGCGCACAGTTCACCCCAAAGGTGACCGTCTTTAATTCATAATCTGAAATCTCAGAATGAGGAGACTCCCTAAAAACGATTCGCTGATATGGTCTGTGGCGTGGTTCCACCAGGATTTGTCGATACATTTTCTGAATGTCCCCGGTGAGCACATAGCGGAACATGCGCCACTGAATAATCAGTCAGATAATAATAATGGTCAGATCAGCCTGCAGAACTGGCCCAGTATGCAACACGTCATTTAAACTGACTGTGTTGGATGTCGCTTGGGAAGCGTTGAAAACCACTCGAAGTCGAGTGGTGGTGCTCTCGGGTTTAATTACTGCGTGATGAGGCAGATAGTAATGAGGCACCAGAGTTGTTGACGGCGGGGGTACCTTTTCCATGTGATTTAGCATCACATATTCAAGGACAACCGCGTCGTATTTCTGTTTGTCTACTGGGTGCTTGCCCAGTCGAGCTTCATTGCGTTCAAATTGCCGAAGGGCAATGTGGCGTGACGCTCCTAAAGATTTGTGTGGTACAAAATCATGCTTGAACGGGAGCGAGACTATATATCGTCCCGAAGTATCCCAGCGCGTGGTCCGGGCATACAAATCCAGACACTCTTGGTCAGGTTGAGATAGCTGCCGCTCACGAGGGGGCTCTTCGATTTCCCAAAATCGCCTCAAAATGCTATCAAGCGACGCGGACTCGGACATCCGGACACGTGTTGTGAATGCGGAGACTCGCTCAGCTGGCAGAGGTCCAGTAAGGATCCAGCCAAAAACTGTATCCTGCGCAAGTAATGACCCAACGATATTCCGATGCAACCCACCCAGCAAAATTTGAGGATATAGATCCCCCCTAACAACAAATCGATTTGGGTTGAGTGTGAAGTGCCTGTGTCTGTCAACTTCAAACCATTAAGTTTGTTTTCGTCTCCTTCGCTCAACACAAGCGGCGCCAATTCCCTGGTCAAGCTGGGCAACACCAACGCCGCCACCCGTATGCGGACAGAGGCATCGTACCGGGACCCGATAGTGAGGTGACACGCCTTGGTGACGGTGCCAGCAAGTGTGTTGCTGACCCCCGACACCTGAGCGTGTACTGTGTGTGCCGGCAGCCTAAGGCGCTTGTGGAGGCGGTCTGAAATGAAGGACCCCTCGGAACCGGAGTCTATCAGCGCCCGGGCCCTATACCAAACTCCCTGGTGTTCAATATTTATTAACGCCGTACCCAAAAGAACCCGGTTGGAGAGGCGACCACACGGATGACTTTGTCTCGGCCCCGCCTTATCTGCCGGCTGCGAAGTCTGCAAAGTGTGGTACGAGGACTTGGGTACGGCTTGAGGTGCCGGGGTAGTGTGCTCATTTTGATTAGAGCGACCCCCCCCAGATGCTGATGGCGGGTGTGGCGTTGAGCCGGTAGGACGACTCTGCCTGGAGTCCGAGTGCAACAGCGTATGGTGACGCTCTTGACAGGTGAAACACGAGAAGGAGCTGGGGCAGTTATCCCCCTTGTGAGATGGCGACAGACAATTCACACATAACCCGTGTCGCCGCACCAAACCCCACCGTGCTGAGACAGTGGCAGCCTGGAACGCAAGACAATTTCGCACCGAATGGGTGGTTTGTTTACAAATTTTACACCCCTGTGGGGTGACTTTCGCTTCGTGTGTCTGCACCCGAGCTGAGCGAGACGTGCCTGGCTGAATCCTTGTGTTGGATTGCTGACTGTTCGCTGGTCGGGTCCCCGCTATCGCCACAAGTGTCCGGAATCGCTGCGACAGAAATGAATCCATTGCCTTCCACTCGGGCACTTCCGAACTCCCCCCCCACGGTTTGTTCCCATAAAGCCAGTGTGACTTCCGGCAGACATCGTGCACACAGGTAGACTAACATAGGGTTCCATGCCACCATATCCACCCCGTAAGCAGTCAACGCTGCGATACAGTTGCTGATGTCGCGCTGGAGGCGTTTAATTTCGCCACCATCTTCGCGCTTCACCGGGTCCATTTCCAATAAGGCCTTCAATTGTACATTGATTTGCTGGCGCTTATTTTCATATCGCTCAAGTAAATGGGCCCACGCCTGCACAAACCCTGCGTCCGTCAAAGGGAGCTTCCCTACGATATCACGTGGTTCGCCCCGAGTTTTTAGAGTAAGGTGATACATCCTCTCTACGTTAGAGAGCCGCGAGTTATTGATGAATAGTGCGGTAAACATATCCCGAAACGCGGGCCATTGGCCGTAGGTCCCCTCAAACAGAGGAATGTCGCAAGGTGGTACGTGGATACCAGGTAGCGCAGGAGTCATCGCCTCAACACGCTCGGGGCCAGGTCTCCCTGGCAGCATACCTTCTTGCAGTCCCGCAATTACGACCCGCCCCTTCCTGAAGACGTCGGAACTCGCCTCAAAGCGCTGGGCCCCCGAATGCAGAAGTTGGTCCCGCTCCTTGGCCTCGCGTGCTTCCGCTAGCACTTGGGCTTTCGCTACTTTAAGAGCGGCCCACCTCTCATTTAACTCCTCCTCATCGACCCGGAGCGATGATAACGAGTGACTGTCTGTCTGCCGACGCTCGACAAACATCGTCAACTCGTCAGCGGCTGCTATCAACGGGGCCAACATCTTTCCTGCTTTGCCTGCCCCTGATCGAAGCTCAATGGCGGATCTGTTACGCCACAAAGGGATCTAATCGCTTAACGAACCAAACTCAAACGCCCCTAAATACCGATGGCGCACACCTCAAATACAAATTGCCTACGCCCCAAGCGAAAGTCAATCGACTGCAGGCTCAACCGCTCCCAAAAACACACCTCTAAAGGCGAGGGCCCCAACAAACACAAATTCAAAACCCCACTGAACCGGCCCTGTACGGCAGTACGTCAGCTGATCGCACTGACCTACTTTCGTAATTCGTACTCCGCAGCGCCGGCGCCGCCACCGAAACCGTAACGAGAAAATTCCCAACAAACGCACCAATAAGTCTAAATTAAACAACGGCACCCGCTGCAGCAGCGAAACCGTTTGCTCTGTCGTGTGTACAGCGTACCGCAAGGCAGAGCAACTTAAAGCGGAATGCGCAGAATGAGTGAAGATTATAGAAATAGATCTACATATATTATATAGAAATTATAGAAATAGATCTACATATGTATATAACTTTTATAATTATATAAAATTGTGAACTTACACTTACTTGGTTCCAATCCTGGGTTGAAGGACCATATGTTAACGTCAGTTTATTAATTTAAATATTAATCACTAAGACAAATTGATATTCACAAAAAATATATATATATTTTTTTTAGCAGATTGCCTTGCACTGTTTTATAACTAGAGAACACTAAATGCTTAGTTGAGATAGGAAAAAGGCTTAATTATAGACGATTTAGTAGTTTAAACTCATCAAACAATATATGTACACCGGAGCTAAGTTCGTCGACTGTTGCTGGTTGAAGGCTTGTAAAAGAAGAAATCGGGTAATTAGAAAACTCGCCGCTCATGGCTCGTGATACCACGAGGCGGCTGAATATTTCAGCAAAAGTTGTCCGCCATCCGGTGCTGAATCTGCCGTACCCCGCGATTCAGCAAAGCACAGCTGTGCTTTACTTATCGCAGGTCATGGCAGCTCCAGCACCGGGCGGCGGCGCATATTAGAGGGTTCCTGACGGGAACAAAAGGTATAAGTACTGCATGACTAAATCTATGAAACAAATTTTCAAACACAAGCTCTTTTATTTTAATCGTACAGTTATCAAACTTAATAATACTATTTCCTTTAACAAAATATGGCTGATCATTACAATTGTGATCTATTTTGGTAAATTCAATTAACTCTGTTATAAGAAGGCCTGCCTTAATTTCTTTAAATATTGGTTCTTTATTTATTCTAAGTTTACAATCATTATTCTGCTTGAAAGAATCTCTTACACAGTTGTTATCATGGATCAGAAGGTTTTTCTTTACTATTAATTTTTCTCTGTTTTTGTATACCATATTACCCTGCACCAATACTTCTTCTATTGACAAGTCCAATTCCTCACAGCGATCTTTTGGAAACGGTATAATGAGGGTCTTAAAGTATGTTTCTGTTGTAAATTTCGGAATTTGAAGCACGAAAACTAATTTATTTTCAAAAAACATTATGCTTGTTTTCAGGTAAGGTAAAGTTTCCACCGTTATATTACATCTAATCTTTTCTTCTTCAGTCAGTATGTCATGCGGTAATATGTTCTGTTTGCTCATTACAACAACGTCTGATATTTTTTCTATCTGTTTGTTGAGAATATTAAGGCATATGTTTGCAAAACGAACCTAAACTTTTCCACAACATTTAGGGCTCTCTTTGTTCTAGCTGTAATATTTGACAAAAACTCATTCAATTTATTTTGCTGCTTGTTAACACTTTTCACCACAGTATCAAGATTCTTAATTAGTTCATTATTGATTTCCACTTGTTTGTTCATTTGGTCAGTTATCTGTTTTGCGTTGTCGTCTAATGTTGTCAGATGATTATAAATTTCCTTTGCGTCATCATCGTCCATTGTTCCCCATAACATTTTTAAAAACGATCCACCAATGTTAATCAGTCCTCTCTTTGCTCTGTTGTTTCTATAGGAGTGTGGAATTAGTGTTGATAGAGCTGTTCTTGCCAGTTTAATTTCTCGTTGAATCAAGTCGATATCGTGTTCGTCAGCGAGGTTAAGTTTTACCAAATTTTCTTCTATCTTTTCTAAGCAAATTTCGAAAACTTCCAAATCCACAATATGCAACACATTAAAGTATTTGTCTACCACTGCTTCGGGTTCCATTTTATAAATCACAAATCCATTATCTGGATTTATCTGATAAGTTTCAATTTTGTTTGCCATTGATCTTGCCACCAGCATCAGTATGATAATAGTAAAGAAGTCCATTCTGCAAAAACATTAAATCTGTTGTTTGAACCTGCGTTTCATTTGAGTTCTGTAGTATTTCTTATTTCTCTTATTACTAGTGTCTATTACATAATTACCGTCTTTGTTGAACTGTAAGAGTTGTCCCTACGTTCATCTTCATTCAATGTTCTACTATAATATGAAACGACTTTTTCGGTTTGCATTAAAACAGCCCCAATCGCAAAATTTGATGCATCTGTGACAAGGGTGAATCTCTTTGAATAGTCAGGATAGATGAGAATTGGGTCATTCATCAGGAGCTGTTTGAGTTTCTTAAATGCATTAATGTAATCTTTGTCAGAAGTATTTACTTTTACACCTTTCTTCAAATATTTCGTCATATGATAGGCTACTTTCGAGTAGTCTCTAATGAATTTCCGGTAATTACCAGTAATTCCCAAAAACGATTTAATTTCTTTTTCTGTTTTTGGTAGCTCTTTTTCTTGGATTGCCTCTACTTTCTGAGGATTTGGTTTAATACCATCATCAGTAACCAAATGTCCCAAAAATTCAGTTTAAATGAACATTTGTCGAGTTTTATCTTGAGATTAACTTCACTTAAGCGTTGAAGAATCAGCCTTAGCGAATTTAAGTGTTCTTCAATAGATGTCGAAAATACCAAAACGTCATCAAGATAAACGACGCAAATTTTATTTATGTAATCAGCGAGGACGTTGTTCATCATTCTCTGAAAAGTAGCGGGAGAGTTTTTTAACCCAAAGGGCATCCTCAAGAATTCATAATGCCCTGTCGAAGTAGAGAATGCTGTCTTAGGTATATCCAGAGGATCCACTTCTATTTGATGAAAACCCTTGGCCAGATCAATCGTGGTAAAGTAATTACATCGTCCTAATTTGTCGAACATGTCCTCCATGTTTGGCATGGGGAATTTATCATCGATAGTTAAAGCATTGAGCTTCCTATAGTCAACGACTATACGCCACTTCTGAACGTTTGAGTTGTCTTTCTTTTTGGGTACTACCCATATAGGTGCATTATACGGGCTTCGAGAAGGTCTTATAATACCTTGCTTCAACATTTCTGCTATTTGTCTGTCAACTTATTCCCTATGTATCTGGGGATATCTGTATACTTTAGTATAAATTGGAATGTCGTTCGTAGTTTTGATTGTATGTTTAACTTCATTGGTGAAAGTCAAATCGTCATTTTCTTTATAAGTGTAGTATTGTATCGTAGTTTTTAACAAGAGCGACGTTGTCTATTGTTAGTTCGGTGTAGCCCAGGTTGGCTTCTAACTTCTCCATTAGCAGATGGGTGTGGCCTACGTTCGGTGTCCACAGTATCAGGAATAATATTAACATCCATTTTACCTGCAAATTTAGTTTCTCTTTTAATATTGGATGTATGTATATTTCCTAGTGCTTTCTTAGTATATTTTGGTTCTTCCTTATGCCTCACACTTTTATAATTTTTGATGTAGCCTTCTGATCTATTTTCTGAATAGTGTTCTCTGTTTGTGTTGTGTTTAATTATGTACCTAGTTTTTTCTTTAATGGAATTTTTATAAATCTGACTTTTGTCACACTTCCCTTGTTGTACATTAATTGGTTTTTCCTTTATTGTTGAGTGGTAACTATTATTATACCATTCTATTGCCCTACACATTTTCTCTTTTATGCTAAGTTGCTTGTTTTCGATATTTAAAATTCTTATTCTCTCTGCTAATGTATTGTGTAGCCGTTCGATATCAGAGTTTCCTGTGTGGTTGTTTGCTTTTACTAAATGAAGTTCTATGTTCTCGTTTCGTAAGTAGTCTTTTACTTTCATACTTTTAAATTCATTATCTGTGATTAGTTTCTTAAAATGACCCTTTTGTGATCTGAGATCTCTTAGTTTTTCAATAATCGTTCTGTGATTTCTATCTTCAAGGTAATATGCGGTGGCGAAATTAGAGAATCTATCGATAAATATCAAAAAATTAGCTTTTGAGTTTGTGTATACGTCCATATGTACTATTTGGTTAATGTCTGTTGGATTCTCTGTCATTTTAAAATTTTCCTTGATAGGATTTCTATCATATTTTACGCGGTTGCAAGTATCGCAATTGTTTATGTATTTCTGAATCATATTTTTTAGGTTAGGGTAATATATATATTTTTTGAGGCCTTCGTAATTTTCATTAATTACAGTATGTCCTGTTTCGTATTTGTGGTATTTTTGTATTTGTTTCTAGGTTTCATCTTCATTGTCCATATCTTTTGCATAGTAGGCACATCTTATGAATTTCAAGTTATTTTCGGAAAGCTCTTTTGCTTTATGTTCAAAGGTTTTAAAATCGTTATCAGTTAACTCTGAGTAAACTCCTATTTTTCCATTTCCTGTGTGGTGCTTTAAAATATGAGATATGTTACGTTGTAGGTCAGCTGCGCTTAAAAAAATTTTCTTATTGCCATGTTTGATACTAAAGTCCTGTGTTTTGTCATTTGTAAGTATGATTTGTGTTTTAAATCTATTCACTACAGTATCTCATGTTCGTATATGGTTGTTAGGGTATTGTGTATCTGGATGTTCAATACCAGGTTCTTGACTGTGAACTTCTATTGTGTTGATTTCATTTGTGTCTGCATTAACTCGGCTTAAAAAATCTGCTACTTTATTATCGCCTCCTTTGATGTAATCCATGTTTATATTGTATTCTCCTAGTTTTAAAAGCCATCTTTGCAATCGAGGATTAATGTCTTTGCCTTTTGTTTTAGCATGTAACCATTTTAAGGGTTGGTGGTCTGTTGCCAGTTCAAAATTTATTCCATAAATGTATGGTCTGAAGTAATTGGTAGCCCACACGATTGCTAGTAATTCCTTTTCTGTGGTTGAGTAGTTTCGTTCATGATCGTTTAATGTTCTGCTAGCGTAGCAAATAGGGTGATTATCTGATGATCTGTTGAAGAACAGCTCCTATAGCGAACATTTTAGCATCGGTAACTACTTTAAATTTTTTTTTAAAGTCAGGATATTTTAATATGGGTGCTTCCGTCAATATTAGTTTTAGTTTTTCAAAGTCATTTATATAGTTTGAGTCGTTTATGTTTATTTTGCTGTTTTTTTTGAGGTATTGAGTCATTGGTTGAGCTATTTTGGAATAATCTCGTATGAATTTGCGATAGTAGCCAGTTATTCCCAAAAATTATTTTATTTGTTTTGTTGTTCGAGGCAATCTAAGGTTTAAAATAGTTTCGATTTTCCTTGGATTAGGTTTGACGCCTTCGGGTGTCAGAAAGTGTCCCAAATATTCGGTCTCTTTTGAAAAGAAGTTGCATTTATCAAATTGAATTTTTAGGTTATGCGAACGTAATTTCTCGAATATTTTCCTAATACTACTTACATGTTCGCCTATGGTTGTGCTAAACACCAATATGTCGTCCATATATACTACGCAGATCTTGTTTATGAATTCCTGTAATACCGAATTCATAAGGCGTTGAAAAGTTGATGGGGCATTTTTCAGACCAAACGGCATTCGTACGTACTCATAATGTCCTAAAGGCGTGGAAAAAGCAGTTTTCTTCCTGTCCTCCTCTTTTACTACAATTTGGTGGAAGCCTTTTGCCAAGTCAAGGGATGTGCAATACTGAGCCCTGCCTAATTTATCCAAAATGTGGTCAATGTTGGGAATAGAAAACTTGTCATCGGTTGTTATTTCGTTCAGTTTCCTATAGTCGATCACTATGCGCCATTTTTTCTTTTCAGAGTAGTCAGTCTTCTTAGGTACAATCCATAGGGGACTATTATAAGGTGAATTACTTTCCTTTATAATACCTTGTTGGAGCATATCTGCAATTTGAGTAGATATCTCTTGCTCGTGGATTTGCGGGTACCTATATATTTTTGAATATATTGGCTGCTCATTTTTCGTGTTAATTTCGTGTTCGATTCCAGTAGTGTTTGTTAGATAGTCACCGTCTTTATAAAATAGGTCATTATAATAGTTTATTAACTTCTTCAAATGCCTTGATTCTTCAGAATTCAAAGATTTGGTAAGTTGTGACATATCTTCGTCTCCGAAGCTGTTAGAATCTAATTGATGTATTTCTTCAAATTGAAATGGGCAAGCACTTATAAATTCTATTTTGTTGTTATTGATTAACAGCACTTCCTCTCTCATATCCACAACTGCTCCTAATGGTCTCAGTAGATTTTGGCCTAATATTGCGTCGAATTGTTTATTAAAAAATTTTGTAATTTTCCAAACCATATTTGCATCTTCATTAAATTCACTAGGTAAAGCAGTTGTAATTTGCGTGTCAATCAGCGTTTGGTTGTTGAGTGAATTGAATTTTATTGATGCTGTTAGTTTTTCCCTCCTATATTGTGGTAATTTTCTGTCATCGAGTAAGGATGTTGATGATCCTGTATCTATTAGACACCTAATTGTGTCGTTGCCTATCGAGAAGATTACTATAGGTAAGTACGTTTGAGAGGCGTTAAGGGAAAATTTACTTCATGATCCATGTGGTTTACGTTAGTGAACCTTGATTCTCTCCGATTATTGTAACCCTGTCTAGGATTATTTTGTTGTCTGTTTTGGCCATTATATTGTCTTTCATCGTGCTGCCGCATTTGTCTTTGGTTATTTTGTACTTGGTTGTATTGTCTGTATTGTCCTGGATTATTTTGTCCGTGGTTGTGTTGTGTGTATTGTCCTGGATTATTTTGTCCGTGGTTGTATTGTCTGTAGCTAGTGTTACTACGTTTGTAATTATTGTGTACTGTGGAAGTATGACTATTGGCATCCCTAATCATTCCTGAACTTTCTAGCAAGTCGAATGCACTCCGTAAGTTTGTTATATTTTAGTTAAGTATTAGTGTTGCTAAGTTAATGTTAATGTTATTTATAAAGGTTCTTAATATTATGCCCTCATTATTTGCTGGGCTAAATTCTATGGGCTTATTTATGTCGTATTCCTACTTTTCATTAAGTTTACTTAAAATATTTCTTAGCTCTAAATAATAGGATCTTACTTAAAAGTTTTTTGTTGAGATGGCTCGCTGGTACAGCTGGTGGTACGTCTCCTTCACTCCAAAGTTGGTTATAAGTGCGTCCTTTATGTCGTCCCAAGAGGCGTTAGATCCCAAGGTTCTGACAACATCTAAGGCAGGTCCTTGTATTTTATTTATGATGGTCCTCGAGAAAATGTACGCCTTCATTTGCGGGTTACCGTCCAGTAATGGTAACAACGTATCCACTTCTCGTAGAAATGAAGAAAGTGCATAATGTCCAGTCCCCGTGAACTCGTGTATCCTTTGCGCATCCTTCAGAAGGTCGTTCGGTGTTATGGTTGTTGGCAACGGTGGTGCTGGTCTCACTGCTGGTATTGTTTGTTGCATTGTTTGTACAGATTACTCCTACGACATCTCTAATCTGGTGTTGGCCTCTGCTTGTATGTCTTCTTCCTTGGACGGGAGTTCGAATTTTCTGGATGTAGTTTCTATTGGCATTGGTTTTGTTGGGTTTGCTGTGCCTCGGTTTAGCCTTGAAGATTCACTTGGTATTGACTTGAGAGTTTTTTATGTTAATTCTTGTTCACTGCACTTTCTTTAATGTAACACGATAATAAATTGATTTTGTGCGTTTGGTCTTAATAGATTTGTTTTTTTTCTGTTCTACAATATTTCTTAAGAAATGTTTTTCACAGTTAATTATTTTTTTTTTTATTTTTCGTTCTTAATTATTTCTTCAGAAATAATTTCCACGACTGCGCCAGTTACGTTAATAAAACGCGGAGAGAACTTCGGTTCAACGTTGTTTTTATTACGTGTTATTTATTATTTATTATTATTATTTAAAACTAAACTAACAATTTTAAATTACTTATGCCGAAACCTTAACTAACTTACTTAACATCGAAATATAAAATGCATAAACGGCTTTGGTGGTCATTTGTGAGATTCATACTTGATAAGAATGATGTCTCAGCTGACGTTTGGTGTTAGATTTAGGGTTCGCAGCAACTGCTGGCGTAACTCGCGTGCTGTATCGTTCTGTTCGAAGCAGCTGCCAACACTGCAAAAATAAAAATGCGATGACGATGACACCTCAAATGGCCGCATTGCCAGCTGCCAGACTTGCGAGTTTCGAGCGAACATTCACTTACGTCGGGATTGATTACTTCGGCCCAATGTTTGCTACGGTTGGAAGGAGGCGTGAAAAACGATGGGGCGTTATATTTACCTGCCTCACGGTTCGAGCGGTGCATATTGAGGTAGCCCACACCTTGGACACTAGCTCCTGCATACTGTGTATTCGTAATTTCGTAGCACGTCGAGGTGTACCAAAAGAAATTTACACGGATAGTGGTACAAATTTCAAAGCATCTGCGAAGATTCTGCAAGAAGAGGCCGGTTGATTATGCGGAAATCGAAGCCAAGTTCGATGGCATCCAATGGAAGTTCAACCCATCTGCCGCCCCCCACATGGGTGGCGCTTGGGAGCGGCTAATCAGATCGATAAAAAACGTTCTAGCAGCAATGTATCCTGAGCCCAACATCAACGACGAGACGCTCCGAAGTGCACTGTTCGAGGTCGAATATATAATAAATTCAAGACCGTTGACTGTCGTTTCACTGCAGTCGTGTGATGATGAAGTTATCACTCCTAACAATTTATTGCTAGGCTCAACCAACGGTTATAAGCCGATTGGACACGGTGGTGCTCTACGACATCGTTATCATCAAACCCGGATATACGCCGACCGATTTTGGCAAAGGTGGCTAAAGGAGTATACGCCTGAACTAACTCGGCGGTCGAAATGGTATACGAAGCAACCACCTCTAAAGGTCGGCGACGTCGTGGTCATCGTGGACGACAACCAACCGAGAAACAAGTGGCCAAAAGGTATAGTTCAGGAAGTTCTCATCGCAAAGGATGGCCAGGTACGACGAGCTACAGTGAAGACGCAACATGGCTTGCTAGAGCGCCCTGCAATCAAGATAGCTGTCCTAGACGTCGGTAATCAACTGGAGTAAGCGCGTTTGGACTCGTTTACGAGGGGGAGAATGTTACTGCCGAACGGAGTATTTTAAATTATTTGATTTCTATTTTTTCCTACTGGGTGTTTTGCTTATCATAGAATTTTTGATATGTTTCTCATTACATATGTATATAGTTTTTGCCCCCTTTTGCCTATATATTGTCTTATACGCATTTATATTTGGTAGCCTTGGAATAACTGTTAAATACCGTTTTAAAAAAAATAGCTTACGCGTTTAGAGACTTGGAAGAGTACAGTCAGTTCGCGTTTGTATATGGAGGAATAAACAAGACTTTTTAAAGTCGTGGGAAAAACGGTTTAAAACCTTATTTAATTTAATATATATATATATATGTATATGTAAGATGAGAGAGAGAGTCAGTCGCAATCCGTAAGTAGTCACATAAAGTTGTAGTCGTTGCGCGAGTTATGTTTTTATGTTTTCTTTTATAAAAACAATGTTTAAATATTTATATAGTTTATTTATATAGTTTGTATATTCAGCATTAATTAAATTATATATATATTCAACACTTCTAACCTCTATTGTAATCACGCCACTACTGAACTACTCAAAGAGCTTGCGATCGACACGTCAGACTTAACGGTACATTAAGCTTTTTAGTCTCTTTAAGTAGTTCGGTTTGGTTGACTATTATAATACACTACTCCTCCCCTCTTTAAATCATACAATACTCCTGTATTGTTTACAACTTAAATTTATAATATATTCGCTTTTGAGGGTTACAATGATTATTAACATTATTGTATAATTGAATTTTTTTATTTTATTATTATTTTTTTTAAATTCCTTATATTAATTAGTGTACTGGAAGTAAAGTATATTTACTGTACAATTATTATTATTTTCTTTAGTTTATTTTTTATAAGGTTATCTTTAATTTTATGGAAATCTACCTCTCTATTCTGTATTTGTTTTGGTGTCGTCAGTGTTTTGCTATGTATTCTTTCGTTGTAGCAACGTACTGTTAACTGTATGATTCTTTTTGGTGACATTTCTGGTTGTTCTTGTTTTATTATCCTAAACTTTTCGGCTATGCTATTGTGAAATCTTTCTATATCTCCATTACCGGTATGTGAATTTGGTTTTGTAAGATGTAGTTCTATACCTTCTTTATTTACCAATTCTGCTGTTTGTAAACTCTTGAATTCATTGTCGGCGACTATCCTCTTTGGTTTTCCTATTCTCGCTATATGTTCTTCTAAAATTTCTACCAGTGTAATTGAATGTTTATCTGTTAGATGATAAACAAAACCAAATTTGGAAAACTTATCTATGATCGTCAAGAAATTATTTTTCATAATGGTATAAGTATCAATGTGAACAATTTCATTCAATTTACTTGGAGTTTCGGAGATATGAAATTTTTCTTTGATAGGATTCCTGTCATACTTCACCAATTGACATAATTGGCAATTGTTCATCACTCGGATTATGTACTCTAACAGTTTTGGAAAGTAGATTTTCATTTTAAGCTGCTGATAGGTTTCACTTATCCCACAGTGATGGCTATCTCTAGTATGATAAGAAGAAATTTGTTGTACTAACTCTTCTTCGGAAGTGATATTTTGGGCTCTGTAAACACATTTTATGAATTTTACTGTACTATCGTTGCTATACCTCATTCTGATGTTTTCTTGTACTATATTGTACAGACGGTCGTTGAGTTCTGAATAAATGCCGACGGTACCTTTTAAGGTATGAGCTGACAGAATTTCATCACATTGTGGGAGGTCAGTTTCACCTATGTAGATTATTTTGTTCCCGTGTATATTTTCAGAAGGTTTTTCTTTGTTAGCTACTATTATTATTTGCATCCTATATTTGTTAACTATTGTTTCCTTGATTCCTATATGATCTAATAAATTTTCTTCAGCTGAATGGATAGTTGCGTTGGTTTCGCTCTGATTATCTTCTTCTTCTTCTTCAATATCGTTATTGTTTGTTTCTATTTCGAATTCACTGTCATATTCAGCTGAGTCTTCGGGTTGTTCATAGGATATTCTTGATAAAAAATCGGCAACTTTATTGGTTTTTCCTTGCAAATAATCAAGGGTATACTCATAAGCATTCAGTTTAATTAACCATTACTGATGTCTTGTAGACATATCTTTACCTCGATGTTTTGTTACTAGGAATTTTAGTGGTAAATGGTCGCTGTATATTTTAAATTTTCTACCGTATAGGTACGGCCGGAAATAGCCGACTGCCCATACTACGGCCAAGAACTCTTTGTCAGTAGCTGAATAGTTCTTCTCATGTTTGGTTAAGGTTATTGAGGCGTAACATATAGGGTGGCCTTCCTGTGAAAGTACAGCTCCTAGTGCGATATCGGAAGCATCTGTTGTTACAATAAATGGTTTATCGAAATCTGGGTACCTAAGGACGGGATGTTCCGTTATGATCGATTTTAACTTTTCGAAGGCGTTTATGTAGTTCGGTTGTATTGGATTGATCTTCTGCTCCTTCTGCAGGCATTTTATGATGGGACTGGCTATTTGAGCATAGCTTTGTATAAACTTCCTGTAGTACCCTGTTACTCCTAAGAAACTTTTTGTTTGTTCTTCGGTTTTTGGTATTGGAAGTTGTTGAATGACACTAATTTTTTCAGGGTTGGGTTTTGATCCTTCTTAGTCAAAATGTGTCCTAAAAATGGAGTTTCTCGTCTCATGAAGTTGCATTTATCCATTTGAACTTTTAAGCTATGTTGTTTTAATGCATTGAATATGTCTTTCAAATTAATAATATGCTCTTGCAATGAGACGCTGAAAATCAAGATGTCGTCTAAGTAGACTACACAAGATCTGTTTATAAATGGTCGGAGTACATCATTCATTAGACGTTGAAACGTGGCAGATGCGTTTTTTAGGCCAAATGGCATTCTTACAAATTCGTATAGGCCATGAGGAGTTACAAATGCCGTTTTACATCTGTCCTCCTCCTTGACTACGATTTGATGGTAGCCTTTGGCTAAATCTAGCGTTGCTAAATATTGGGCTTTTCCCAACTTGTCTAGTATTGAATCTATGTTTGGTAGTAGAAATTTGTCATCCACGGTTATCGAGTTGAGTTTCCGATAATCTACTACCAATCTATATTTTTGCTTACCTGAGTTGTCTATTTTTTTCGGTATAACTATGAGAGGACTAGTGTACCTAGAATTGCTGCGGCGTATTATCCCTTGGCTTTCCATCTTAACTATCTGTCTCCTAACCTCTTCCTCGTATTTTTGTGGGAGCTATACAATTTTGCATTTATTTGTTCGTCTGTGGAAGTTCTGATTTCATGCTCGACTGCAAGAGTGTGAGTGAGTTGGTCTCCATCTTTATAGAAGAGTGTTGTGTATTTTCTGAGTAATTTGTTCAATGCTAATTTTTCTTCTCCGTTTAGGTGTTGAGTATCAACGTTTTCGGTTATTTCATTTTCTGTCTTTATTTCAAGTACCGTTATTCTGTCGAAAGGGTGTTCTTCGAATTGTATAATAGAATTATTACAAATTATTTTGTTGTCTTCCATGTCAATCTTGGCCTGTAGGTATCGAAGTATGTCGGTGCCAATTATAAACTGATATTTATATACATAAATGGATATTATCATACATAAATGGAGCGACCTTCCACCGACATAGGGTTTTTTCTTCGACATTGAATTCTTTAGGGCAAGGTGTATGTATTTCTTGATTAAAATAATCTTTTTTCTTTATTGTAGTATATGAAATCGGTGTTATATCATGTTTATCAAAATCATTTATTTCTTTGCTTACCATGCTTACATTTACAGCACCGGTGTCATTTAGAGATAAATAAGTTTTATTTTTTATAGTTATTTTGATTATGGGTGTTTGGTAGAATTCCGAGGCTAATTGGTAAAAAAAATTATTTATTTCATGAGATGAGCTTGGCTGTTCAGAGTTTTCTAGGAATAAACAAGACTTTTTAAAGTCGTGGGAAAAACGGTTTAAAACCTTATTTAATTTTTATGTAATGTATAGTTTTACGAATAAAATCTTGTTTTTTTGAAAATCGAACCTTCTTTTAAAAACTAGTCGAGCTCGGACTCGGGATTGATATTCTGAGGGCAGTTTTTCGAAATGTGGTTTGATCCGTTACATCGAAAACATTTTGTTGGTGCTTTACACTCGCTCTTTTCATGTTTCGTAGAGCCGCAGTTAAGGCAATGGGCACGCTTTGTGCTTTTGTTGTTATTTTCATGTTCCTTTTTAGCGTGTTGTTATTTTTGTTTCGTTTTATTTTGCGTCATCGACTCGTAAATTTCTAATTGTTTCCTAAGTTCTGTAAAGTTTTCCGCGGTGTAAAACAAAAATTTGTTTTCCGTTCTTTCATTTATTCCATCTACTATGCAGCGTATTACCGATTTTTCGTCCAATTTCCCGTACGCACCTAGCCATCGCATATGCAATATGTACTCATGCATACTTTCTTCGTTTTGCTTTTTCCTCTCTTGCATCTGCTTGTGAATATCCGCGCTTATAAAGTCGCGTTGAAACTCTATTGTAACTTCTTCTTTCAGTGATTTATAATCGTGGACATATACTGCATCGATAAAAACTTTTGCTGTTTTTGTCATTTTGCGTCTGGCAAAAACATATTTTTGACTTTCGCTCCACTTATACGCTACGGCACATTTCTCGAAATTGTTGAACCATTCCTCTATGCGTGTAGGTGATCTGCCGTCGAATTCTGATATAACGTCGTCGACGCTTTTTGTTGACATAGCCGCTTGCTGTTCCTCTTCCTTTGCAAATTTTAGTATGAGAAGTCTAATCAATTCGCCCATTTCTGCCATTTCGCTGCTGCTTTTATATCTCATATTCGTTGTTGCCGTTGTTTCTGTGTTATTCTCCTTTGCGCTTTCGTTTTCGTTATTTGTACTCGCTCTAGTTATACCTTCCTTTGTTGTTTCGTTTTGAGCATTAAAAAAAACGTCACCTTCGTCGTCCTCTACTCGCGTTGACTTTGTCTTTGACCTTGAAAAGTACTCTTTTTGTGGTTCTATACTCATTAAACCGAGTTCCGCGTTTGACCTTTAAAGTCCCGATTTTCCGAACACAGCACAACTTCTGCTGATCACGTATAAATTTTGACTTTTCACTTTTTTTTTTTTGGAGCACGGTTTTACTTCCACGTTATTTTTTTTACGGTTCTGTTATTTCTCGGACGGTTGAGCCCCCCTGTAAACCGATAAAGACAATTATATTTAAACGATAGGCTTATAATATTATAAAAATGAAAAATTAAAAGATTATAAAAATGAAAAATTAAAAGATTATAAAAAAGGTATCAGACATTAATTGCTTCCGTTAATGACCGGCGACAACTTCGTATCCGACTGTAAAAATAGAAAAACTTATTAGCGCGCGAGTAACGTTTTATAATAGTCAACCAAACCGAACTACTTAAAGAGAGTCGGACGTGTTGATCACAAGCTCTTTGAGTAGTTCAGTAGTGGCGTGATTACAATAGAGGTTAGAAGTGTTGAATATATATATATAATTTAATTAATGCTGAATATACAACTAATTTAAATTAATAATTTAAATTCAAAGAATAAATAAACTATACAAATATTTAAACATTGTTTTTATACAAGAAAACATAAAAACATAACTGGCGCAGTCGTGATAGGATAACGAAAGTTGTCCGAAAAGAACTTATTAAAAATAAAAAAATTTAAAAATTTTAAGTGAAAAGTTGTTCGTGAAAAATAGGCAGAACAAAGCAGTGCTATAAAAAAAATTTTAAACAACATGAATATGGAATCTTTAATTGAGGTTATGCAAGAAACGCAAAATGCGTTAAGAGTCCTAACACACATTCAAGCAAACATGATAAACAACCCTGCAGCTGAGAGAGAAAGACAGCTCATGGAAATTAAACATCTAACGCCGTTCAACGGAACAAATACCTACACAGTGACAGCCTTTATTCAAAGCGTGGAATATTATTTACAGCGAATAAATGATGACAATAACAAGAGGGCAGCAGTGGCGACGATTTACAGAGAAAAGATACAAGGTGAAGCTAAAACGGCACTACTACATTTACGAGAATATGACAACTGGAGCAACATTAAGCAAGCTTTACGTAGCAGATACCGTCCAGATATCAGACCAGAGGAACTATATGACAAGATAGGCCGCAAGTGACTTAATTGAAAGAATTCAATATTTTAAAAATAAAGCAGAAGAATTAAAAATTTATTATGAACAAGAAAGCCAAGTGGATTTGAACGGAATCGAACCACTTATAATAAATACTATTAAAAGAATTACTCAAGGCACATTAGCATATGCTATAAAAAAATTGAACACCTATGACGAAATAATAAATGAAATGAATTCTATTAGCTTTGAAGATAATTGTATTAAGAATGAGTATCGAATTTTTGAAAATAGACCAAACAATAATAAAATTAATCAACAAGGCAGGTCTAATAATACTAAACTGAATAACAGTAACCAATTACCAACACAACAACAACAACGTACTAATAATACTAACAACAACAATTACCACAACCCAAATAATCACAGTATAACACACACAGACAATACAATCAAAATCAAACGGTACAATCCACACAACAGAATCAGAACTACAGTAACAACCGGTTTTATCAGGCAAATCAGAACAGTCAGTAGAATAATCAGTCAGGTAATCAACAGGCAGTGAACTGTCGTAGCAGCAATTATAAGGAACAAAGCCCTACTGCACCTATGGAGGTAGACAATATAACATTAGGTAGAAGTCAACAAGGTAACCAAAAAATAAACTCAAGTGAAAACATTGTACCTTCGTTGCAGAGCCAAATGTAGCAGCCCTAGAAAACTCTGAACAGCCAAGCTCATCTCATGAAATAAATATTTTTTTTTACCAATTAGCCTCGGAATTCTACCAAACACCCATAATCAAAATAACTATAAAAAATAAAACTTATTTATCTCTAAATGACACCGGTGCTGTAAATGTAAGCATGGTAAGCAAAGAAATAAATGATTTTGATAAACATGATATAACACCGATTTCATATACTACAATAAAGAAAAAAGATTATTTTAATCAAGAAATACATACACCTTGCCCTAAAGAATTCAATGTCGAAGAAAAAACCCTGTGTCGGTGGAAGGTCGCTCCATTTATGTATGATAATATCCATTTATGTATATAAATATCAGTTTATAATTGGCACCGACATACTTCGATACCTACAGGCCAAGATTGACATGGAAGACAACAAAATAATTTGTAATAATTCTATTATACAATTCGAAGAACACCCTTTCGACAGAATAACGGTACTTGAAATAAAGACAGAAAATGAAATAACCGAAAACGTTGATACTCAACACCTAAACGGAGAAGAAAAATTAGCATTGAACAAATTACTCAGAAAATACACAACACTCTTCTATAAAGATGGAGACCAACTCACTCACACTCTTGCAGTCGAGCATGAAATCAGAACTTCCACAGACGAACAAATAAATGCAAAATTGTATAGCTCCCACAAAAATACGAGGAAGAGGTTAGGAGACAGATAGTTAAGATGGAAAGCCAAGTGATAATACGCCGCAGCAATTCTAGGTACACTAGTCCTCTCATAGTTATACCGAAAAAAATAGACAACTCAGGTAAGCAAAAATATAGATTGGTAGTAGATTATCGGAAACTCAACTCGATAACCGTGGATGACAAATTTCTACTACCAAACATAGATTCAATACTAGACAAGTTGGGAAAAGCCCAATATTTCGCAACGCTAGATTTAGCCAAAGGCTACCATCAAATCGTAGTCAAGGAGGAGGACAGATGTAAAACGGCATTTGTAACTCCTCATGGCCTATACGAATTTGTAAGAATGCCATTTGGCCTAAAAAACGCATCTGCCACGTTTCAACGTCTAATGAATGATGTACTCCGACCATTTATAAACAGATCTTGTGTAGTCTACTTGGACGACATCTTGATTTTCAGCGTCTCATTGCAAGAGCATATTATTAATTTGAAAGACATATTCAATGCATTAAAACAACATAGCTTAAAAGTTCAAATGGATAAATGCAACTTCATGAGACGAGAAACTCCATTTTTAGGACACATTTTGACTAAGAAGGATCAAAACCCAACCCTGAAAAAATTAGCGTCATTCAACAACTTCCAATACCAAAAACCGAAGAACAAACAAAAAGTTTCTTAGGAGTAACAGGGTACTACAGGAAGTTTATACAAAGCTATGCTCAAATAGCCAGTCCCATCATAAAATGCCTGCAGAAGGAGCAGAAGATCAATCCAATACAACCGAACTACATAAACGCCTTCGAAAAGTTAAAATCGATCATATCGGAACATCCCGTCCTTAGGTACCCAGATTTCGATAAACCATTTATTGTAACAACAGATGCTTCCGATATCGCACTAGGAGCTGTACTTTCACAGGAAGGCCACCCTATATGTTACGCCTCAATAACCTTAAACAAACATGAGAAGAACTATTCAGCTACTGACAAAGAGTTCTTGGCCGTAGTATGGGCAGTCGGCTATTTCCGGCCGTACCTATACGGTAGAAAATTTAAAATATACAGCGACCATTTACCACTAAAATTCCTAGTAACAAAACATCGAGGTAAAGATATGTCTACAAGACATCAGTAATGGTTAATTAAACTGAATGCTTATGAGTATACCCTTGATTATTTGCAAGGAAAAACCAATAAAGTTGCCGATTTTTTATCAAGAATATCCTATGAACAACCCGAAGACTCAGCTGAATATGACAGTGAATTCGAAATAGAAACAAACAATAACGATATTGAAGAAGAAGAAGAAGATAATCAGAGCGAAACCAACGCAACTATCCATTCAGCTGAAGAAAATTTATTAGATCATATAGGAATCAAGGAAACAATAGTTAACAAATATAGGATGCAAATAATAATAGTAGCTAACAAAGAAAAACCTTCTGAAAATATACACGGGAACAAAATAATCTACATAGGTGAAACTGACCTCCCACAATGTGATGAAATTCTGTCAGCTCATACCTTAAAAGGTACCGTCGGCATTTATTCAGAACTCAACGACCGTCTGTACAATATAGTACAAGAAAACATCAGAATGAGGTATAGCAACGATAGTACAGTAAAATTCATAAAATGTGTTTACAGAGCCCAAAATATCACTTCCGAAGAAGAGTTAGTACAACAAATTTCTTCTTATCATACTAGAGATAGCCATCACTGTGGGATAAGTGAAACCTATCAGCAGCTTAAAATGAAAATCTACTTTCCAAAACTGTTAGAGTACATAATCCGAGTGATGAACAATTGCCAATTATGTCAATTGGTGAAGTATGACAGGAATCCTATCAAAGAAAAATTTCATATCTCCGAAACTCCAAGTAAATTGAATGAAATTGTTCACATTGATACTTATACCATTATGAAAAATAATTTCTTGACGATCATAGATAAGTTTTCCAAATTTGGTTTTGTTTATCATCTAACAGATAAACATTCAATTACACTGGTAGAAATTTTAGAAGAACATATAGCGAGAATAGGAAAACCAAAGAGGATAGTCGCCGACAATGAATTCAAGAGTTTACAAACAGCAGAATTGGTAAATAAAGAAGGTATAGAACTACATCTTACAAAACCAAATTCACATACCGGTAATGGAGATATAGAAAGATTTCACAATAGCATAGCCGAAAAGTTTAGGATAATAAAACAAGAACAACCAGAAATGTCACCAAAAAGAATCATACAGTTAACAGTACGTTGCTACAACGAAAGAATACATAGCAAAACACTGACGACACCAAAACAAATACAGAATAGAGAGGTAGATTTCCATAAAATTAAAGATAACCTTATAAAAAATAAACTAAAGAAAATAATAATAATTGTACAGTAAATATACTTTACTTCCAGTACACTAATTAATATAAGGAATTTAAAAAAAATAATAATAAAATAAAAAAATTCAATTATACAATAATGTTAATAATCATTGTAACCCTCAAAAGCGAATATATTATAAATTTAAGTTGTAAACAATACAGGAGTATTGTATGATTTAAAGAGGGGAGGAGTAGTGTATTATAATAGTCAACCAAACCGAACTACTTAAAGAGACTAAAAAGCTTAATGTACCGTTAAGTCTGACGTGTCGATCGCAAGCTCTTTGAGTAGTTCAGTAGTGGCGTGATTACAATAGAGGTTAGAAGTGTTGAATATATATATAATTTAATTAATGCTGAATATACAAACTATATAAATAAACTATATAAATATTTAAACATTGTTTTTATAAAAGAAAACATAAAAACATAACTCGCGCAACGACTACAACTTTATGTGACTACTTACGGATTGCGACTGACTCTCTCTCTCATCTTACATATACATATATATATATATATTAAATTAAATAAGGTTTTAAACCGTTTTTCCCACGACTTTAAAAAGTCTTGTTTATTCCTCCATATACAAACGCGAACTGACTGTACTCTTCCAAGTCTCTAAACGCGTAAGCTATTTTTTTTAAAACGGTATTTAACAGTTATTCCAAGGCTACCAAATATAAATGCGTATAAGACAATATATAGGCAAAAGGGGGCAAAAACTATATACATATGTAATGAGAAACATATCAAAAATTCTATGATAAGCAAAACACCCAGTAGGAAAAAATAGAAATCAAATAATTTAAAATACTCCGTTCGGCAGTAACATTCTCCCCCTCGTAAACGAGTCCAAACGCGCTTACTCCAGTTGATTACCGACGTCTAGGACAGCTATCTTGATTGCAGGGCGCTCTAGCAAGCCATGTTGCGTCTTCACTGTAGCTCGTCGTACCTGGCCATCCTTTGCGATGAGAACTTCCTGAACTATACCTTTTGGCCACTTGTTTCTCGGTTGGTTGTCGTCCACGATGACCACGACGTCGCCGACCTTTAGAGGTGGTTGCTTCGTATACCATTTCGACCGCCGAGTTAGTTCAGGCGTATACTCCTTTAGCCACCTTTGCCAAAATCGGTCGGCGTATATCCGGGTTTGATGATAACGATGTCGTAGAGCACCACCGTGTCCAATCGGCTTATAACCGTTGGTTGAGCCTAGCAATAAATTGTTAGGAGTGATAACTTCATCATCACACGACTGCAGTGAAACGAAAGTCAACGGTCTTGAATTTATTATATATTCGACCTCGAACAGTGCACTTCGGAGCGTCTCGTCGTTGATGTTGGGCTCAGGATACATTGCTGCTAGAACGTTTTTTATCGATCTGATTAGCCGCTCCCAAGCGCCACCCATGTGGGGGGCGGCAGATGGGTTGAACTTCCATTGGATGCCATCGAACTTGGCTTCGATTTCCGCATAATCAACCGGCCTCTTCTTGCAGAATCTTCGCAGATGCTTTGAAATTTGTACCACTATCCGTGTAAATTTCTTTTGGTACACCTCGACGTGCTACGAAATTACGAATACACAGTATGCAGGAGCTAGTGTCCAAGGTGTGGGCTACCTCAATATGCACCGCTCGAACCGTGAGGCAGGTAAATATAACGCCCCATCGTTTTTCACGCCTCCTTCCAACCGTAGCAAACATTGGGCCGAAGTAATCAATCCCGACGTAAGTGAATGTTCGCTCGAAACTCGCAAGTCTGGCAGCTGGCAATGCGGCCATTTGAGGTGTCATCGTCATCGCATTTTTATTTTTGCAGTGTTGGCAGCTGCTTCGAACAGAACGATACAGCACGCGAGTTACGCCAGCAGTTGCTGCGAACCCTAAATCTAACACCAAACGTCAGCTGAGACATCATTCTTATCAAGTATGAATCTCACAAATGACCACCAAAGCCGTTTATGCATTTTATATTTCGATGTTAAGTAAGTTAGTTAAGGTTTCGGCATAAGTAATTTAAAATTGTTAGTTTAGTTTTAAATAATAATAATAAATAATAAATAACACGTAATAAAAACAACGTTGAACCGAAGTTCTCTCCGCGTTTTATTAACGTAACTAGCGCAGTCGTGGAAATTATTTCTGAAGAAATAATTAAGAACGAAAAATAAAAAAAATAATTAACTGTGAAAAACATTTCTTAAGAAATATTGTAGAACAGAAAAAAAAACAAATCTATTAAGACCAAACGCACAAAATCAATTTATTATCGTGTTACATTAAAGAAAGTGCAGTGAACAAGAATTAACATAAAAAACTCTCAAGTCAATACCAAGTGAATCTTCAAGGCTAAACCGAGGCACAGCAAACCCAACAAAACCAATGCCAATAGAAACTAGATCCAGAAAATTCGAACTCCCGTCCAAGGAAGAAGACATACAAGCAGAGGCCAACACCAGATTAGAGATGTCGTAGGAGGAATCTGTACAAACAATGCAACAAACAATACCAGCAGTGAGACCAGCACCACCGTTGCCAACAACCATAACACCGAACGACCTTCTGAAGGATGCGCAAAGGATACACGAGTTCACGGGGACTGGACATTATGCACTTTCTTCATTTCTACGAGAAGTGGATACGTTGTTACCATTACTGGACGGTAACCCGCAAATGAAGGCGTACATTTTCTCGAGGACCATCATAAATAAAATACAAGGACCTGCCTTAGATGTTGTCAGAACCTTGGGATCTAACGCCTCTTGGGACGACATAAAGGACGCACTTATAACCAACTTTGGAGTGAAGGAGACGTACCACCAGCTGTACCAGCGAGCCATCTCAACAAAAAACTTTTAAGTAAAATCCTATTATTTAGAGCTAAGAAATATTTTAAGTAAACTTAATGAAAAGTATGAATACGACATAAATAAGCCCATAGAATTTAGCCCAGCAAATAATGAGGGCATAATATTAAGAACCTTTATAAATAACATTAACATTAACTTAGCAACACTAATACTTAACAAAAATATAACAAACTTACGGAGTGCATTCGACTTGCTAGAAAGTTCAGGAATGATTAGGGATGCCAATAGTCATACTTCCACAGTACACAATAATTACAAACGCAGTAACACTAGCTACCTTCCGTGTTGGATTTGCCTGACATCCCATCGGACGCGTCCCCAGGTGGCGGATAGGGGGACCTTTGGTAGGCAAATGACATTACTTCTGAACCTCTTAGGAGGGGCGGGAGTTATGGCTGTCTGTCTATCACAATGATGGTATAGAGAATGGGTACCATCCGCGGACCAAACTGGCTAGGGAGGAGTCCCGAACAAAAACCACTGTCTGGCGATGGACAGCAAAAGATTTAGTACTCCAGGTGGAACCCACGCATGTGGAAATCCACCCGCTTCGGCGGCAGGGGCACGGATTCTGGAGGTCCCAACCATCGCTAAAGTCTCTCGCCTTTATCAGCGAGAGCGCATCCTGGAGGAGACGGGGATTGTAACCGCAATCTCTTCTTCTTCAGAGACGGAGGTACGTACCCTGGATCCAGAGGGCCTGCGTCGGGAAGTCACCACAGTGGCGGAACGACCTACCAATGGTTCTAGGGTAACGCGAACTCAAGCGAGGAGACAGAGAAAGAAGCGGCTTGATAGGCTCGTGCAGGAGAAATCCTCACGTGGCTCTGCCGGCCCTTCTGTGTCGACTCTCTCCAAAAGGCCCAGGTCGGCGGAAGTGACACCCACGGAACCCACCGAGCCTGCGGAGGGATTGACCGCTTCGAAAGCTCGCTCGCGAGGTAAGCGGCGGAAGATTGTTGCTGAAAACAGCACTCCCACCTGCCCTGCAGCTGTTACTGCTGGTGGCGCCACGACCCCAAAGGGTACGAGCGAAACCTCGGTGGCGGCTAATGTGGCGGGGAAGAATGTTGCAAATAAGCTGCAACTTGCCCAGCCCCTCGTATCCAGCAAAACCATCTGCCCGGCGAAATCTCTGCCAGTGGCGGGTGGTGAGCTGGACTTTCGCCCAAGCACTTCCAAAGGTGCAGCCAAGCCATCGTACAGCGAGAAGGCTAACGGCCCGCAACCAATGGCGGTGATTGGGAAGCTGGGGCCTGACCATCAGCTAACTGATGCAGAAATAAAACACTGCAAAGGTTATCTGATGCGTCGCGTCATTGCCTCCGGTCCTGAAGCTAATGCGAGGGGCTATGAGACAAAGGACGGCACTCTACAGGTGTCGTGCGCGTCTCAGGCCAACTTTGATTGGCTCAGGGGTGCAGTCAAGGACGTGCCCCCCATGGGGACCACTCGCTTCGCGGTCTATAGCGAAGCAGGCGTGTCCCTCAGGAAGGCCATCTGCTGGATTCCGGATCCCGATCTGACGACCACAGATGTCCTTTCTTGTCTGCGTGCTCAGAAACCTGGCATCAACACGAGGCTTTGGAGAGTTCTTTCGCACACCAGGGGTAGCAACCGGGATGGTAAAGAAGGTGCTAGTCTTGTGGTGCGAGTGGATGAGGCCACTGTTGATGTCATGGTTTCTCGGTACCGGAGCCGTCTGAGTCTCTTCTTTGGGACTGTGACCTTTCATGTCTTTCCCAGATGAGTGGCTCGTACGATTCTCGTAGCTATCGTCCTTTGACGGTAACGCAGATCAACTTGCAGCATTCTAAAGCCGCTACTGTACTCCTAAGTAGACGACTCACCCAGCTGCACACATCACCTCGCATAACAACAGTACAAGAGCCCTTGGTCTTTAGGGGTCGCCTCTGTGGCCTTGGCTTGTTGAAAGGGGCCACGATATTATATGACAGAAACTCGATTAGACCAAGAGCCGGTCTTATAATATCATCCCATCTCGCAGCGACCTGCCTTGACGCATTCTGTTGTCAGGATCTGGTTGCGGCAGAGATTAGTTTTAAGAGTATGCACGGATGGTCGAGGTTTGTGATTGCATCTGCTTACTTTCCTTTCGATGCTTTGGAGGCGCCACCACATGGGAAGGTCGCTACTCTCGTAGGGTTCTGTGAGCGGCGCGGTCTTGGTCTGGTTCTTTGCTGCGATGCTAATGCCCAGCATACGATCTGGGGCAGCAGCAAGTGCAATGAGCGGGGCTCTCGACTTTTCGAGTATATTGCCTCCTCCAGCCTGAACATCCACAATGTAGGCAGGCAGCCTACTTTTGTGACTACGAGAAGGCAGGAGGTAATTGAAGTCACCCTGTCAAATCCAAGACTGGGGTGGTTGATCAACAACTGGAGGGTCCTCGCCGAAGACTCGTGCTCGGACCACAGATACATTGAGTTTCAGTGTGGCGAGCGGGCGCAGATGCCATTGCCCACCAGAAACCCAAGAAAAACAGACTGGCCAAAGTTCAGGGAGGCACTGCGTAGCAATCACGTGACGCCACTGAGACTTCGCAAGGAGCAGAACGTTGAGGCGGCTGTTGAGCATCTCAACACCGCTCTAACAAACAGCTTCGAGCTAGCCTGCCCAACTAGACCTCCTCTTAGCCGGACTCCTGTTCCATGGTGGAACCGAGAGCTTCAGGTGCTGAGGCGTGAGTCTAGAAAACTCCCCAACCGGGCCCTCAAGACGAATCTTGACGAGGACTGGGAACGATATCGACGTGTTCAGAGGGACTACAAGAAGCTAATTCGGGACTCGAAAAGGACTTCTTTTAGAGACTTCTGCAGTGATATCGAATCCCTGAGTGACACGGCAGAACTGGTGAAAGTCCTGAAAAAGGACCAAACCGCTAAGCTGGGGTCGCTCAGGAAACCTGATGGCTCCTATACGGAGAGGCAAAGTGAGACACTCAGCTTGCTGTTGGAGTCACACTTTCCAGGAAATCAGGTAAGCATAGCCCGTCAACAACCACCTTTGGTCGGAAATGTTGTCAGGGCAGCTGCGAACTCTCGACATGATTGGTATGTCGCCAGAACTGTGGCGAATGAGACTGCTATTGGATTTGCTATCAAATCCTTTGACAACTTCAAGTCGCCCGGACTGGATGGCATATATCCGATTGTGTTGAAGGAAGGCATTGAGCTGGTGATGGCAGCACTGAAGAAGATCTTCACTGCATGTTTCACACTGGCCTATGTACCACGCTCTTGGAGGATGGTGAGGGTTGCCTTCATTCCTAAGGTTGGAAGAAACGACTACACCAATCCCAAGAGCTTCAGACCTATTAGTATGACCTCGTTCATGCTAAAAAGTTTAGAACGGCTGGTGGAGCTTCGCATGCGTAGGGAGTCTCTGAAGACGCATCCACTGTCTCCATTTCAGCATGCCTATCAAAGCGGAAAATCCTGCGAGACGGCTCTGCAAAACCTTGTTGGAAGGATAGAGCGAGCCATCGACAGGAAAGAATACGCAATAGACGTCTTTGTGGACATAGAGGGTGCGTTTGACAATGCTACTTTCGACAGTATGTGCGGCTCTGCTAGGCGGCATGGCGTAGACCGGGTCCTAGTAAACTGGATACGTTCAATGCTGGCCCAGAGAATCATAACGGTGCGGGCGGAGGAAGATTTGCTGGTGTCGTCTGGGGTTAATAGAGGCTGTCCCCAAGGTGGGGTACTGTCTCCATTGCTCTGGTGCATGGTAATCGATCCCCTGCTTAAGGCCATTAATGACTCGGGGGTATACGCTCAGGCATATGCGAATGATGTTGGCTGTCTTGTGACAGGTCCATCCCTTATGATTGTCTGCAGAAAGGTGCAGAGAACTCTGGATATGATTGACACTTGGTGCAGTGCGAATTGGCTATCGGTTAATCCTGTCAAGACTGGTATTGTCCTCTTTACCAGAAGGAGAAAGCTTGATGGACTTATTCTGCCTACACTTAAAGGAGTCACTATCCAGCTATCCAAGGAAATCAAATATCTTGGAGTCATCCTTGATAACAAACTTCTTTGGAAAACACATGTCGAACTGAAGACATCCAAAGCACTGTCAGTTTTTTGGCAGTGTAAGGGTATATTTGGTAAGACATGGGGTCTTTCCCCTAGTAAGGTCCTATGGATCTATACAGCTATGTTAAGACCTATTATCACCTATGCATCGATGGTTTGGATGAGCAGACTTTCTCTTGTAGGGGTCAAAAAAGCTCTATCAAAACTACAACGTGCTGTGGCCATATGTTGTACCGGAGCATTTCCGACTACTCCAGGCCCGGCACTTGATGCTTTGGTGAATCTCCCGCCACTAGATGTCTTCATCCGCGGAGAGGCCATTAAGGCCATCTGCAGAGTGAAACATAGTGGCCACTGTTATGGGGTGTGCTCGATGTTGGACGACGGCGCAGGCACTGACATCGATTCTGCAATCCTGTCTATGCCCCTGAACTCCATGTCGTCAACCGTCATACTAGAAAAGCGGTACAATGTGTTGCTGCCAGAGGCTCGTTCATGGTTAGATCCCGAGAACGAGCCCGGCAACCACTGCTGCCGTATTTTCACTGATGGCTCCAGGACTGAAGAGGATTCAGGTTCTGGTGTCTTCGTGGAATCCTGTGGAACCCGTCGGTTCTTTGCCCTTGGTCTGCATGCGTCTGTGTTTCAGGCGGAGGTGTGTGCGATACTTGAGGCGATGGACTTTGTTGTGGAAAACAGGTGGAAAGGCAAATCTATTTGTGTCTGCAGTGACAGCCAAGCTGCGCTGATGGCCTTGGATAGTCCGACCACCACTTCCACGATAGTCAGGTCCTGCAAATCCAGGCTAAATTGTGTTGGAAAACATAATAGTCTGACGTTGACTTGGGTCCCGGGATACGCTCTCATTGCGGGTAACGAGACCTCTGACTCCTTGGCCAGGATGGGCTCTGAGGCTGTTTTTATTGGCCCTGAGCCTGTTCTGCCACTCCCTTCCGCTGCCATCAAAGCCACTGCAAACAAGTGGGTTGTTTCGACCCACAAGCGAGCATGGCGGGCTGAGAGAGGCTGCGGATGGACGAAAATTATGCTACCTGCTATCTCTGACCGATGGTCACGGTTCCTTCTATCTTGAGGTATGAGGGACTGCAGGCTGTTGGTTGGCGTGATGACAGGGCACTTTCTATGGGCTAGGCACATGGAAAGGATTGGCATATCAGACAGTGCGCTGTGCCCAGCCTGTGGAGAGGAAGACGAGACGGCGGACCATTTTCTTTGCATCTGCCCTGCCTTTGCTCGAATCAGGTTCGGGATTTTTGGCACTGATGTGCTGAGGAGTAACCAACTTGGCTCCTTGGCACCACAGGATCTACTTCTACTTCTTCGGAGGTCGGGTAGATTTAAAACAGAGTAAAAGGGAACCTTAAGTGCAGTACAATGGATATATACTCTGTCTGAGTGCTGCGCTTACTAGATTGTTCCGACAAAAAAAAAAAAAAAAAAAAAAAAAAAAAAAACACTAGCTACAGACAATACAACCACGGACAAAATAATCCAGGACAATACACACAATACAACCACGGACAAAATAATCCAGGACAATACAGACAATACAACCAAGTACAAAATAACCAAAGACAAATGCGGCAGCACGATGAAAGACAGTATAATGGCCAAAACAGACAACAAAATAATCCTAGACAGGGTTACAATAATCGGAGAGAATCAAGGTTCACTAACGTAAACCACATGGATCATGAAGTAAATTTTCCCTTAACGCCTCACAAACGTACTTACCTATAGGAATCTTGTCGATAGGCAACGACACAATTAGGTGTCTAATAGATACAGGATCATCAACATCCTTACTCGATGACAGAAAATTACCACAATATAGGAGGGAAAAACTAACAGCATCAATAAAATTCAATTCACTCAACAACCAAACGCTGATTGACACGCAAATTACAACTGCTTTACCTAGTGAATTTAATGAAGATGCAAATATGGTTTGGAAAAATACAAAATTTTTTAATAAACAATTCGACGCAATATTAGGCCAAAATCTACTGAGACCATTAGGAGCAGTTGTGGATATGAGAGAGGAAGTGCTGTTAATCAATAACAACAAAATAAAATTTATAAGTGCTTGCCCATTTCAATTTGAAGAAATACATCAATTAGACGAAGATTCGGAGACGAAGATATGTCACAACTTACCAAATCTTTGAATTCTGAAGAATCAAGGCATTTGAAGAAGTTAATAAACTATTATAATGACCTATTTTATAAAGACGGTGACTATCTAACAAACACTACTGGAATCGAACACGAAATTAACACGAAAAATGAGCAGCCAATATATTCAAAAATATATAGGTACCCGCAAATCCACGAGCAAGAGATATCTACTCAAATTGCAAATATGCTCCAACAAGGTATTATAAAGGAAATAATTCACCTTATAATAGTCCCCTATGGATTGTACCTAAGAAGACTGACTACTCTGAAAAGAAAAAATGGCGCATAGTGATCGACTATAGGAAACTGAACGAAATAACAACCGATGACAAGTCTATTCCCAACATTGACCACATTTTGGATAAATTAGGCAGGGCTCAGTATTTCACATCCCTTGACTTGGCAAGAGGCTTCCACCAAATTTTAGTAAAAGAGGAGGACAGGAAGAAAACTGCTTTTTCCACGCCTTTAGGACATTATGAGTACGTACGAATGCCGTTTGGTCTGAAAAATGCCCCATCAACTTTTCAACGCCTTATGAATTCGGTATTACAGGAATTCATAAACAAGATCTGCGTAGTATATATGGACGACATATTGGTGTTTAGCACAACCATAGGCGAACATGTAAGTAGTATTAGGAAAATATTCGAGAAATTACGTTCGCATAACCTAAAAATTCAATTTGATAAATGCAACTTCTTTTCAAAAGAGACCGAATATTTGGGACACGTTCTGACACCCGAAGGCGTCAAACCTAATCCAAGGAAAATCCAAACTATTTTAAACTTTAGATTGCCTCGAACAACAAAACAAATAAAATAATTTTTGGGAATAACTGGCTACTATCGCAAATTCATACGAGATTATTCCAAAATAGCTCAACCAATGACTCAATACCTCAAAAAAAACAGCAAAATAAACATAAACGACTCAAACTATATAAATGCCTTTGAAAAACTAAAACTAATATTGACGGAAGCACCCATATTAAAATATCCTGACTTTAACAAAAAATTTAAAGTAGTTACCGATGCTAGCATGTTCGCTATAGGAGCTGTTCTTCAACAGAATAATCACCCTATTTGCTACGCTAGCAGAACATTAAACGATCATGAACGAAACTACCCAACCACAGAAAAGGAATTACTAGCAATCGTGTGGGCTACCAATTACTTCAGACCATACATTTATGGAATAAATTTTGAACTGGCAACAGACCACCAACCCTTAAAATGGTTACATGCTAAAACAAAAGGCAAAGACATTAATCCTCGATTGCAAAGATGGCTTTTAAAACTAGGAGAATACAATATAAACATGGATTACATCAAAGGAGGCGATAATAAAGTAGCAGATTTTTTAAGCCGAGTTAATGCAGACACAAATGAAATCAACACAATAGAAGTTCACAGTCAAGAACCTGGTATTGAACATCCAGATACACAATACCCTAACAACCATATACGAACATGAGATACTGTAGTGAATAGATTTAAAACACAAATCATACTTACAAATGACAAAACACAGGACTTTAGTATCAAACATGGCAATAAGAAAATTTTTTTAAGCGCAGCTGACCTACAACGTAACATATCTCATATTTTAAAGCACCACACAGGAAATGGAAAAATAGAAGTCCTTCCAAAGTAAAGTTATTAATGTTCTTTGTAAAATTTACATAGTTCAAAGGTATAAGTACTCCATGACTAAATCTATGAAACAAATTTTCAAACACAAAGCTCTTTTATTTTAATCGTACAGTTATCAAACTTAATAATACTATTTCCTTTAACAAAATATGGCTGGTCATTACAATTGTGATCTATTTTGGTAAATTCAATTAACTTTGTTATAACAAGACCTGCCTTAATTTCTTTAATTATTTTTTCTTTATTTATGCTAAGTTTACAATCATTATTCTGCTTGAAAGAATCTCTTACACAGTTGTTATCATGGATCAGAAGGTTTTTCTTTACCATTAATTTTTCTCTGTTTTTGTATACCATATTACCCAATTCTACCAATATTATTATTCCAATTCCTCACAGCGATCATTTGGAAACGGTATAATGAGGGCCGTAAAGTATGTTTCTGTTGTAAATTTCGGAATTTGAAGCACGAAAACTAATTTATTTTCAAAAAACATTATGATTGTTTTAAGGTAGGTAAAGTTTCCACCGTTATATTGCATCTAATCTTTTCTTCTTCAGTCAGTATGTCATGGCGGTAATATGTTCTGTTTGCTCATCACAACAACGTCTGATATTTTTTCTATCTGTTTGTTGAGAATATTAAGGCATATGTTTGCAAAACGAACCTAAACTTTTCCACAACATTTAGGGCTCTCTTTGTTCTAGCTGTAATATTTGACAAAAACTCATTCAATTTATTTTGCTGCTTGTTAACACTTTTCACCACAGTATCAAGATTCTTAATTAGTTCATTATTGATTTCCACTTGTTTGTTCATTTGGTCAGTTATCTGTTTTGCGTTGTCGTCTAATGTTGTCAGATGATTATAAATTTCCTTTGCGTCATCATCGTCCATTGTTCCCCATAACATTTTTAAAAACGATCCACCAATGTTAATCAGTCCTCTCTTTGCTCTGTTGTTTCTATAGGAGTGTGGAATTAGTGTTGATAGAGCTGTTCTTGCCAGTTTAATTTCTCGTTGAATCAAGTCGATATCGTGTTCGTCAGCGAGGTTAAGTTTTACCAAATTTTCTTCTATCTTTTCTAAGCAAATTTCGAAAACTTCCAAATCCACAATATGCAACACATTAAAGTATTTGTCTACCACTGCTTCGGGTTCCATTTTATAAATCACAAATCCATTATCTGGATTTATCTGATAAGTTTCAATTTTGTTTGCCATTGATCTTGCCACCAGCATCAGTATGATAATAGTAAAGAAGTCCATTATGCAAAAACATTAAATCTGTTGTTTGAACCTGCGTTTCATTTGAGTTCTGTAGTATTTCTTATTTCTCTTATTACTAGTGTCTATTACATAATTACCGTCTTTCTTGAACTGTAAGAGTTGTCTATATTTAGGACTATTTATCTGTATGTTTCTGTTCCGTACAATTGTATCGGTCAAGTCAAAATTTTTATTTCGATTTTCGTTTAATCTATTAATTTTAAAACTTTTTCTCTCCTAAATTGTTCTGCAAGCTCTTGGATCTTTTCCTTGTCGAAATTTTTCTCAATAAAATCAATGGGTCGTAGTTTAGTCGTTGAATGAATACTGTTGTTGTCAATTGTAATTATCCTATGTATTTTGTCTTCAGTATCTTCATCTGTCACCGTTGTATCAGCTGTAATAATTCGAATGTGTTCATTTAGTGTGCCATGTAGACGTTCGACGTCCGCGTTACCCGTCTTGTGGTGAACGGTCGTTGCATGAGTTTCAATGCTATTTTCGGATAAAAACAGTTTAACAGATTCGTGAAGCATGCACCTATCATTGTCATAGACAAGTTTTCTCATTTTCCCTAAAAATCTTATGCTTTCTTTGAGTGCAATTAGTATAGAAAGCCACGTTCTATCGGTTAGTTTATGTACTGTTGCGTATTTTGAAAATTTATCTGTTATCTGAAAATTTATAGTTGTTAAAAACATTACGTTTCGAAATGGGAACCAAATATCCATGTGGACAATATCGTTGAAACAGCCTGGTGATTCAGTCACCTGAAATGGAACTTTTGCAGGTCTTCTATCGAATTTAGCTAATTGACAAACTTCGCAATTATTTATAAATTTGGTTATTAAGTTCACTAGTCCAGGGAAGTAATATTTAAATTTCAGCTTTCCAAATACTTCATTAATGCCACAATGATTGTTCCTCCAGTGTTCGTCTTTTATTATTTTTAAGGCTTCCTCTCTATCTGTAATTTCAATTAATTTTTTCGTGGATCTTAGCACTCTTAAATTTCTGTTACTGGAAAAAAATTGTATAAAATTTTATATTATTATTATTTATATATATATATATATATATATATATATATATATATATATATATATATATATATATATATATATATATTTTTTTTTTTTTGTTTTTTTTTTTTTGTTTTAATCTTATCTAACTTATTCTTAATACAATCTTTATAATCCTATATTCTAACATTAGTTGTTTTAATATCATCTAACTTATTCTTAATACAATCTTTATAATCCTATATTCTAACATTAGTTGTTTTATCTTATCTAACTTATTCTTAATACAATCTTTATAATCCTATGTTCTAACATTAGGGTATTTTGTTTTATGAATTTTAGTTATTATTTGTTTTTGCTTAATTTTTGTGTTCGCGAGGTTGAAATCTCGCCAGAGTAATGCTATTTTTGTGCGAGTTTGCACGTTTTTCCCTGCTCGTTTTCTCCGTTGACGTTTTGTCGTTTGTTCGTCTTTGTGTGGTTGTGGAGTGTGGATCGCGTTCCTTTGTTTATACTCTTCTATGGTTATTTGTTTAGGGCCTGCTCGTGAAGTAGATGGTATGTAAAGTGGTGGTTTGTTTGGAGTTGTAGATTGTGGCACGTATTCTTCGATTTTTGTTATTTTTTCAAAATTTTGCTGTATTAAGCGTGGGGTTGGAGTTCTTCCATCAACAGGGTATAACGTCAGGCTTTGGTGGTTTGCTTCTTTGTGGATATGTTGCTCTGCCAGTTGTTGAACTTTTTCGAATAGTCGGTGGTATCGGTATTCATCTTCTTATTGCAGTTTTCAGAATTATTTTAGGAGTGTTTAAAATTTTCGGGTTTTTATTAAAGTGCCAGTTTGGCAGGATTGGTAAGAGAATTGCCAGTTTGGCAGGATCGCCATGTAATGATGGGCTGAATTAATTAATTTAGTGGCGCGAGAGCTAGCGCACAATTTCAATCGGCGACTACGTGAGTACAGCCAAATATTTGTGTAAGAAGCGAAATATATGATCGCTATGTACAGATGGGCTCAAAGTATTATTTAGCGGCGCGAGAGCTTGCGCACAATTTCAATCGGCGACTACTAGAGTACAGCCAAATATTTAATGAGAAACGAAAGGTTTGGTTTCCAGATCGAATCTGATTTATTGATAAAATCTTATTGCTATTTATACTTTTAATTCCTTATGTGCTAAGACTTAGTACATAATATGGTTCTTAATACATAAAGAGGGCTTTTGCAATGTCAGCGGAAAGTATCACGGTCAATGCCAGCGTACATTCGTTCGAGGGCATCGAACATTAGAATGCAACGTAATCAAAAACGTGCGCGCTGTTCGCGCTTCATAACGTACATATTCTTATATGAGAGTTCCATATACTTACGTTGGATCACCGCTCACATTGCATGTGCCTACGCCGCGTATGGTGTTGGCGTTTGTGTGTATATATATACATTATGCTTTCCATACACTACAAGGGTGTGGTAAACTGATACTTGATACCGTAGTATTCGACAAAGCGCTGAAAGGACTTGCTTGTGAACTGAGAACCGTTGTCTGTCACCAAGACCTTTGGCGCTCCCGAAAGGCCCGTTGTAACCGAAGGTCTCGGTGAGTTGTATTTCTGGCACAGTGTACACTGACAAAAGTAGGGGCTGTTGTCCCTGAACAGTCCTGGCCAATAGTTAGCTACTCGGGCTATCGTCTTCCGGATGACTAGTTGAAGTGCGGTTGGCTCGTCGTGGTTCTCTTGTAAAATGCGTATCCTAAGCGGCCTAGGTACGCTAAACTTCCATGGTGTACAGGCCACATCAACCGTGCGATCTGGTATATGGCGATACAGCTGCCCGTTTTCCAAGGTGTAGTTGGAGAATGTAGCCGAGTTGGCAAGTACTTCGCTCCTATCCGCTTGAGCCACCACTTACAGTTTTGCTCTGCCGGGTCCTGCACGGTGGCAGTGCATGCAGCTTCGACCGGTTGCTTTCATAAAGTGTGTGTAAGTACATTTAATTTTCCCTTGCGATACTGTACCTCAAATTAACGCTGCTGGAGTTCTAGTGCCCACCGTGCTATACGTCCTGAAGGGCTCTCTATGGAATTTAGCCACTTCAGCGATAGGTGGTCGGTGATCACAGTGAAGTGGTAGCCTCCTTCCAGATACGGCCGCATTTTTTCCGGATGCCCTATATTTGGCTAGACACTCCTTCTCTGTTGGGGACTAGTTTAGTTAGGCTCCATTCAGGTTTCTGCTAGCGTATGCTATCATTCGCTCAGCCCCCTCGATCTCCTGCATAAGCAAGGTAGTCACTGGCATCGGTCTGGAGTGTGAACTTTTGACTAAAGAATGGGCTGGCAAGGATCGGAGCTTTCGTTAATCGTTTTTTCAATCATTTAAAGGCCTCCTGTTGTACGGTACCTCAAAAGAAGATGTTTTCCCTTCTTTAGTAGCGCCGTTAATGGGTGTAGTGGTACCACGATGCGATGCCCAAGCAGCGGCGTAGCTGTCGTACGTTCTCGGTTGCTTGCAACTCCCGTATCGCCGTGATTTTATCTGGGTCGGTATGTATGCCTTTGTCGCTGACCACGTGTCCCAGATATATCCGCTCCTTCCGAAATAATACACACTTCTCTAGATTTAGTTTTAAGTTTGCCTCCCTCAATCATCGGAACACTTCCTGCAGGTTTCTCATATGCTCCCATAGGGATCTCCCTATGAAAATGATGTCATCAAGATAGGAAAACGCGTGTGGCTACATTTGGTGGCCAATAGCCTGATCCAGTACTCTCTGAAACGTTGCTGGTGCGGAGTGTAGTCCGAACGGCACAACATGCCATAAGAGGCCTCTGCCGGGTACCGGGAATACGGTATACTGCTTGCTGTACTCCTCCATTGGTATCTGCCAATACCCGTTTTTCAGATCAAGACCACACAACACAACCATTTAAGCGTAGGAGAGAATACGATTCGAACCAATTACGTATTAGACGATATGGTGCACAAGTTCCAACGGAACAAGACACACAAAATTTACATTTCCTAGCCTCGGAACACTACCAATAATAAAATTGAAAATTGAGAATAAATTATTTAAATTCCTTGTAGATACAGGATCCTCAGTAAGCCTAGTACGAACCAACGTCATTCCCTCTATACCTAAACAAGTAGACCTTATTAAATTACAATCGGCCATAGTTGTGGAGGTGCAAATTTCCGACCAAGAAAATGAAAAACTTATATTTTTTATATTTGAATTTTCTAAAAGATACGATGACTTAAGCAATTAAATGCCGATATCGATTTATCAAAACAATTACTAGTATTGGGCGGTGAAACTTATAAAATTCTGAATCTGGAACATTCCGAAAACGACAATTTTGTAAAAGAACCAGGGATACATTTAATAAATGAAAGTGAAGGAAAAAGTAAATTTAGACCAGATTTCTTCCACAGAACACTGTTTGGATAAAATTTTGAAAAAATATGAATCATTAGTGCACTCCAATGAAAATGGATTAACTTTGTTACCAAACTCAAATTTATCACCAAGAACGAGAACCCAATTTATGCTAAATCGTATCGATACCCTCACATACACAAATCGGAGATAAACAGGCAGTTTAAAGAAATGCTTGATCAGGGTATAATCCAACATAGCCAATCCCCATATTCGGCAATACTATGGATAGTGCCAAAAAAATTAGACGCGTCTGCAGAACTAAAATGGAGCGTAGTAATTGACTATCGTAAGCTGAATGATATCATCATCGACGATAGATACCCTACTCCGAATATCGATGATATTTTAGATAAGCTAAGTAATTGTCTTTACTTCACCGCCTTAGATTTTGCCAGGTGCAAGTAGACGAATCAAGTAGAGCAAAGACAGCTTTTTCTATCCAAGATGGCCGTTACGGATTTCTTCGTATGTCATTTGGCCTTAGGAATGCCCCTGCCACATTTCAGAGGCTTCTGAAATAAGTCTATGGAGAATTGGTAGGTGTTGACTGTCTAGTATATCTAGACGATGTCATTATATTCAGCACGTGACTGCAAGAGCACAATACATCGTTATAAAAGGTTTTCAAGAAACTAAATGATGCAAACTTAAAGCTCCAATTAGATAAATGTGACTTTTTAAAACTTGAAACGGAGTTTTTAGGCCATATCATAACTCCAAAAGGCATTAAAGCAAATCCAATTAAAATTGAGGCTATTCAGAACTTCCCTGTACCCAAAACCGAGAAAGAAAATAATCAATTTCTAGGGCTTGCAGGATTTTATCGGAAATTTATAAAAAGATTCGCAACGATAACCAAACCACTTACAAAATGCCTTAAAAAATGACAAAAAACTACTGCGATAGCGGATATATCAAAGCAGTGTGGAAACCATAAAAACTGTTATTGTAAATGATCCCATTTTAAAATATGCCAACTATGATACAAAATTTACCCAATTTACACAATTTTGTAATGTGTGCGGTTCTCAGTCAAGACGGTCACCCTATTTGTTTTGCGAGTAGAACCCTCAATGAACATGAGATTGACTACTCAACGACGGAGAAAGAATTACTTGCGATTGTTTGGTCGACAAAATATTTTCGTCCGTATGTGCGAGGGCGGATTGATATTGAAGCTACCTAGCGCTAGATGGCAGCACAAACACAAACACTTTTTTTTTAGAAATTGCGATATGTCAAACGTCTGCTGTTAAAATTTCACCCAAATTCATCGATTAGTTTATTTGTTGTAGTCGTTTGAAGTAAGCAACTTTTGTGTTTCTTGAAAAATGGAAAAAGCGAATTTCGTGCAGTGATTAAACCCTATTATTTGGAAGGGAAAACGGCGAAAGAGACAAAAGAAAAGCTCGATAAACATTACGGTGAGTCTGCTCCGTTAGATTACATGGTAAAATATTGGATTGTTGAATTAAAACGCGGCTGAACAAGCACTGCAACAGTACCATCAACAGGAAGGCCAAATGAGGTGGTTACTGAAGAAAATATCAAGAAAATCCTCGATATCGTTATGAATGATCGTCGAGTCAAATTGCGTGAGATTGTTGAAATGGTAAACATATCATATGAAAGTGTGTTCAACACTTTGCATGGACATTTGCATATGAAAAAGCTATTGGCAAGATGGGTGCCGCATTTGCTCAGTGTCGAACAAAAACGAGTTCGGCAGACCACTTCACAGCGGTGTTTGGACACGATAAAGCGTAATCCTGTTGATTTTTGGCGTCGATTAATCACTTCCAGAAATCGTATTATTCAGATGGTATAAAAAAGTTGGAATATCGTCTTACTAAGTGTGTCGAAGTAAAAGGAGACTATGTTGAGAAATAAATGGTTTTGGAAAAAAAAAAGTTTTTTTCCTACTTAGGTAGCTTCAGTATAAATCCGCCCTCTTATATGGTAGAAAATTCGTAAATAGTGACCATAGACCACTCCAATGGTTACACAATATAAAAGAACCAAATGCTAATCTTCAGCGTTGGAAAATAAAACTAAAAGAGAAACGTTCAAATGACAATTTCTTTTTGAAAAATCCAATATGAATAATGAAACTTTAAACGAAAAAATATTTAAAAATATTATTATAAAAAATCTAGCCGGAAACACGAAAGCAATATTTTTTGAGAATGACAGAGATTTTAAATTTTTTCAATCTATTTATTGTAGTGTATCATGAAAGTCATGCATACCATACGTATGCCTGCGATTGTAAAGAAGAGCGCACCACGCTTGAAATGGAAATCGGGGAAACCTTAGCCACCGAGAACATTGTGGAGGTTATGCTAAGCAGCAAAGAAAACTGGGACCACGTAGATAAATATGTGGAAAATGTGCTCCGGCGGAAAAAGCGGGACCTGGACGCAGGAATAATGTTGAGAGTCCAATAGGGACGAAGTGAGAATCTCCACCTTGAAGGAAGTATAAAAAGGGTTCCAGGGTGGGGAGATGTTCTCAGCGAGGGAGGGGGATGTTTTAGTGGGTGCAATTCTCACATACCAAATCTGTGACGACAGTTTTGATGATGCGGCAGGCATTTTTACCCTCTCTACCCAAAAAAAAAAAAAAGGTAATGTAAGACAACTGTGCGATGAAATTAACTCAGAAGTTTGTAAAATCAATGATAGCATAAAACTAAGCGTAACAAATATCGAAACACAAAATATTTTATTACAAGAACTAAGTTTAAGAACTATAAAAAGAGAATTGCCGAATCATCTTACTGCCTTAATTAATGTTAGCATGGCTTAAATCTGCCATAAATTATGCCTTAAATCTGCCATAAAAATCTTAAAATAAAACGATGCTTACGATGAAGTAGCACGAAATAATTATAAAATGCAACAATCTACTTCACAGCAAAATAAACAGCACAATAATAGATACCAAAACCAATATCCATATAATTTTCTACAGCCTTATTCACTATATCCACCTAATCTACCTTATCCAGAATAATTTTAGTTTTCCTGTTACGCAACAAAATCCATACAGTACACAGTATAATAACAATTCAATAGGCTTTTATCCGAACCAACAACAATTACCTCAATAAAGTACAAATATTCGCGGAAACGATTCGAACCAGTCTAGAATAAGACGTTATGGTGCCCCAGTAGCAATGGAGCAAGATGTTGAAAATTTTCGTTTACAGGCCTCGGGGAGCTACCCGAAATCGTGTTAGGAATCGAGGATCAATCAGTAAAATTCATTATTGACACGGCTTCTTCAGTGAGCCTCATTAAGCCAGGTTTACTTAGAAAATCAATTTCTCAAACAACAACGATTGTTGTAAAAACTGTTGCTGGTAAGATTAGGTTAAACAATATCCAAGAGATTTATAGCCAGAATTGTGGCAAAAAGTTAAGATTCTATGTTTGTGACTTCGCAGATAATCATGACGGTTTATTAGGATACAACAACTTTGCGCAAAAATAGACATCATAGACGAAAGCATTATATTAAATGATATCATATATAACTTTCTTAAAAGAAAATGTTTAGAAATCAATACTTTACAAAAGGAATTGATCACTTAAACCAAGAAGAATCATATAAAATAAAAAAAACTTTTAGCCAAGTATAAAAATTTATTTTATAAAGAAGGAGATACAGTAACCTTTACAAACAAGATTAAACACCAAATAAAAACTACTCATGAGGATCCGATATACACAAAATCTTATAGATACCCTGAAATACACAGAAATGAGGTTAATAGACAAATAAAAGCAATGCTGGAACAAGGTATCATTTGTCATAGTATGTCACCATATTCTGCACCAATTTGGGTAGTACCTAAGAAATTGGATTCAACAGGAACTCAACAATGGCGAATTGTCGTAGATTATCGTAAATTAAACGATAACACCATAAACGACAAGTACCCTATCCCAAATACTTGACACACTTGGCAGGTGCCTGTATTTTAGCACCATCGATCTAAAGCAAGGTTTTCATTAAATCGAGATGGATTGCAATGATCGGATAAAAACAGCATTTTCCACGCAAAATGGGCATTACGAGTTCTTAAGTATGCCCTTTGGCCTTAAAAACGCACCGTCAACATTCCAACGATGAACACAATCTTGGACGAATTGATCGGAAAAGTTTGTGTGGTTTATTTAGACGATATTAACCTCTTTAGTGCGTCATTGCAAGAGCATATTGCGTCCCTTGAAAAAATTTTTGGTAAACTTAGTGCAGCTTGTAGTGTATCATGAAAGTCATGCATACCATACGTATGCCTGCGACTGTTAAAGAACCAAATGCACCAGAGAAATGTGTAGTGCACGCGCAGCATGATCGCACACACACTCACTCTACATGCTCAAACCTTTCCTCTATCCCAAAGCAATGCACTTAAAATAGGTCATGTGCAATTCGAACCTCAAAGGTATGCCGTAGGCAAGAATTGCACATTCATAATTTATTGCTTGCACATGTGATTTTCATGACACATGGGATATTGGAAATATGGAAATGAAACACTAACTACAGCAAAATTAAATGATAGGAATAAGTATATAAGAACGTAGTTATAAGAATAAAGATTAGTGCTAAACACAAATCATAACTGTTTGTACTCACAAGGAGCTGACTTTAGTCGCTTCAATAGAACTCAAAGGAGCTGACTCTAGTCGCTTCAATTAGAACATTTGGCTGCCTTAAGGCGCCGATACAAAAGTGCGCAAGCTCTCGCGCAATCAAACAATCATATGAGCCCATCATTTGCGTAGGGAATATACTGATAGGCAAAAACTAAGTGTATTACTAACAGAACTTATTACATAATGTTCAATTAATAAAACAATCACCAACTAATAAGACATATAGAGCTATGAAAATAATGGAAGACGTCACTTCTTACGATAGATTTAAAGAAATTATTTTAGAAATACACTTAAAAGGATTACACGAGGGAATAGATAAGGTACAAAAACAATTCAGAAAACTATATTATTACCCCAGACACATTTCCGAAATATCAAATGTATTTAATAAATTTTGCAGTGAATGCAAGTATGACCACATTTCCCACAAAATGTCATTTAAAATACCTCCACCGACCTATGAAATAAGGGAAAAATATGTAATAGATATTTGAAAATGGGATGATGATTCTTAGTTAACTTTCATTTATGTCCACTCTAAATTCTCTATGGTATAAAAGTTAGAACACCCCAACTGGCTAGAAGCAAAAATCGCTTTTCTAAAGGTTTTTAATTCAATGGGACTTCCTCAAAATTTGAAAACAGATCAAGACAGTGTGCTAGTTAGTATTAACCTTCAGGAATGGTGCAAAAATTGAAACATTAACTTCGAAATTACAACAGGAAAAGCAGGTATAGCAGATATAGAAAGGTTTCATAAAACACTTAATGAAAAATTAAGGATAATTCACACTTGCAACGACAAGGAAACAAATCACTGTGCAATGGCGCAAACCGTTTTTATATATAATCACACAATCAGTCACTCAACAACTGGACAGACACCCTACAATATATTTTTTAATAAACATACCCCAATTTACAACACCTAATTAGACACAAAACGTCAGATCGACAAAATAAATAAAAATAGAATAGAATATGATACTAATAAAGAATTTGTAGACGCAGAAAACTCGCGAAAAAGACTAGGTAAAAAACAAAACCCATTTAAAAGAGTCCATACAATGCCAAAAACTAATGAAGCTGATAATGACTATTATGTTGTCAAATTTAAAAATAGATGATCAAAAAAATATAAATCATATTTTAAACGTAAAAGGAAAACTTATATTTTAAGATAATTCCAATTCCAACAATTGATAATCATACCGAATTAATATTTAAATCTAATAAAAAACTTACCTTGATAGAAACTGTTATTTTTGAAATCGATGAAAATAAAATTAAAAACATTGTTGACCCATTTACTTAATGCGAATTTTAATAAAACAATGACAAAGAAATATTATTTATAGAACCTAATATTATTGTCACGAAAAATTTAGAAGAAACTAATGTAAAGCATAATTGTAATAATTTGGAAATTAAGGTTAAAAATAATAATTTAATATATTTTTCTAATTGTAAGATTATTATAAGAGAAGCAACATTTGAGTGTGTTGAAGGGAATATTTATTTAAAGTTTATATATTCGTTTTTATATATTACTGCATTTAGTTCTTGATCGTTATAATAATTCTCTTTTTGGCAATTCAAGCAACAAGTCACTTAAAGTTTTTCTAAAGTCTTTTATATTGTAAAACTACAATAAATCTGAAAGCAATAAAACTGAAGACTTTTATTTATTTATTTATTTATTTATTATTATATGTACAATAATTATAAATAATTAGAATACATGATAAAGGAGCACTAGCTGTCAAGGCTTTTGGCTCTCTGGTACATATAGCCATTATGATAAGTTATTTTACTAAATATAAAATACTTACATAAAATTTAAAAATAGTACAAAGCTAAAGTTATAAATAATTATATTAAATGTTTTATGTTTGATTGAATTAAGAAATTGTTAATTTTTAATATGTTCACATTATTTATTGTTTTTAATAAGTTTGATGGGGATTGATCTTGAAAAATCTTAATTCGTATTACGGAAAATTGTGTGCATTCATCGAGAATATGAGTTACTGACAGAGGAGTTGAATTGCAATATGGACATGATTGTATTCCAGAGCCTTTTAGTAAGTGCACGTGTGTGAGGTTTGTGTGTCCGATTCGAAGGCGGGTGAAAGCTTGCAAGTGGTCGCAACGACTGTTCGGAGGGTCCATTGCCTTCGTACCATCTATGTTCATATTGGCATAGTGGTGGGTAATGTTTCGCCATTTGTCCATTCTTATTCTGTTTAGATAATAATCTATTGCTCTGAGTGAATCTTTCTTTTCTGTAGAATAAATGAGATGTAGAGGCTGTTTTGTAGCTAATTTCGCCCTTTCGTCAGCAATTTCATTACCAATGATACCTGCATGACCTGGCAACCACATAATTTTGATTTTAGTTCTATATTGATCTAAAATGTTGCGAATGTTTATTATAAGGTTACTTTTGTTCGCATAGTTCATCAGAGTAGATATTGTCGATAGGCTATCAGTGCAAATCAAGTATTTGCAGTTTGATTTGGAATCGTGAAGAGCTGCTTGAAGGATTGCTATAGACTCAGCTGTATATACAGAACAATGTGGTTGTAGAAGGCCAGTACTAACGGTGTTTCCGAGTTCGTCCACTACAGCAAAGGAGGTGTTGCTATCCATAGAGGAAGCATCTGTAAAGAGACATTTCCAAGATTTTTCAAGAAGGGTTAATTCTCGGAAAAAGTATTTATACGTTTGAGTGATTTTATTGCTTTTCGAATATGGTTTTAGGTCGAGAAGGAACGAGGATTTCAAGTGTCGCCAAGGTGATGAATTATCATATTTTTTCATTATGGGAAGCGTGGAAAATCCCAATTCTTTCACACACATAAAGTTATGATGGTGGAGTTTCTTCTAAGACTGCGTTTGTATTGTAAAGCTCTCTTCACTGTTTATATTATTTATATTATATTATTATATTTATTTCAAAAGTTTTTATGACACGTTCATGCAAAAAATCAATTTACGATATAATAAGAAGTTGACTAGGCGTTGCAGTGAATTCGCGGAAGAAAAAAAAGATAGGTTAGAAACACGTGATCAGCATGATGGAACAAGAAGCTCGCATTGAAAAACTTCAGGATGACAGTCAGTGGCTGAGATGGAAATTTTAAATGAGGCAGATATTGGAGGCTGGCGAAATGTTTGATATCGCAAATGGAGATAGGCAGGCACAGGCAGTTGGAACTGCAAAATACGTGGAATTGCATGCAGCTTGGAGAAAGACGGACGCAAAGGCTAGTCGGACAATTAGCACATTGTTACAAATTTTAAATTGTGAAACAGCATATGATAAGTGGACGACTTTGAAAAGTGTTTACGAGCAAGCATCAAAAGCTTCTTTCAAAATAGAAACTGTGCAGCATTTGCGTGACCAAAATCAAGCAATTTCAGATAAAATGATCATGACGAATATTCGAATGTCCTTGCCGGCAGAATATAACCATTTCCATAGTGCTTGGGAGTCAACGGGTCAAATTCAAACTACGACTAACTAGCGTGCGTGTTTAATGGCCGAGGAGCTACGTTTAAAATCACAAGAAAAAGCTGAAAGTGTGCAGGCGTTTGTAGCAAAAAGAGGTGCATCGGTGCAAAAAGAAGTGTTTCGTCGAGCAACAAAGTTAAAACGACACAGAAAAATCAGAGTAGATGTGGTGAAAACGAAAATTTGAAAGGAAAATGTTTTTTATGCGGGAAAAAAGGCCATTGGAAACGTAATTGTCCACAACGAAAAACTAAAGCTGAGAAAAAACAAACAAAAATTGATGTTGACGCATATATTTGTCAATCCGTGCAAAACAATGACCGTGATAGTTGGGTGCGAGACTCTGGATCATATGTGTCATCGACGAGACTGGTTTGAGAATCTTAGTCAAAGTGACTATTGGTAACGGAACATTTATGACTTACATTAAGGATGTCTCGTATGTGCCAGAAATTCATCTAAATTTATTTTCTACAATTAAAGCTATGGACTTACTGAATCTGCCTAAAATTTCAAAGGTATATCTTTTGAGTGAATCATAGTACGTGCTGACTCAACTATTGTTCACATTTCGCTTTCCGCACACCCATTTTGTTCCGGTGGAAGAGTTCACTGATATTGTATACCTATATCTTCTAAAAATGTAACTAACTCTTTATTAACAAAGTCAGTGCCATTGTTTGATCTGAAAACGCATATATTATGGCCATCCATTGTTGTGTGCACTCTTAAGTTATTACATGCTGAACATAACACACACACACTTATAATGTTTCGTATGAATGAATCAAGCTGAACTTACTCATCATGCTTGCGCTGCAATTTTGGCTTGCACAATTACAAACCAAGAATAGTGACTGGGTCAGGATTCCTATTACGAATCGAATTAGTGTGAGTGACACATGTAAATAGATGTATGCAAAAATTAGTAAATAATTGTTCCGTTACCAATAGTCACTTTGACTAAGATTCTCAAACCAGTCTCGTCGATGACACATATGATCCAGAGTCTCGCACCCAACTATCACGGTCATTGTTTTGCACGGATTGACAAATATATGCGTCAACATCAATTTTTGTTTGTTTTTTCTCAGCTTTAGTTTTTCGTTGTGGACAATTACGTTTCCAATGGCCTTTTTTCCCGCATAAAAAACATTTTCCTTTCAAATTTTCGTTTTCACCACATCTACTCTGATTTTTCTGTGTCGTTTTAACTTTGTTGCTCGACGAAACACTTCTTTTTGCACCGATGCACCTCTTTTTGCTACAAACGCCTGCACACTTTCAGCTTTTTCTTGTGATTTTAAACGTAGCTCCTCGGCCATTAAACACGCACGCTAGTTAGTCGTAGTTTGAATTTGACCCGTTGACTCCCAAGCACTATGGAAATGGTTATATTCTGCCGGCAAGGACATTCGAATATTCGTCATGATCATTTTATCTGAAATTGCTTGATTTTGGTCACGCAAATGCTGCACAGTTTCTATTTTGAAAGAAGCTTTTGATGCTTGCTCGTAAACACTTTTCAAAGTCGTCCACTTATCATATGCTGTTTCACAATTTAAAATTTGTAACAATGTGCTAATTGTCCGACTAGCCTTTGCGTCCGTCTTTCTCCAAGCTGCATGCAATTCCACGTATTTTGCAGTTCCAACTGCCTGTGCCTGCCTATCTTCATTTGCGATATCAAACATTTCGCCAGCCTCCAATATCTGCCTCATTTAAAATTTCCATCTCAGCCACTGACTGTCATCCTGAAGTTTTTCAATGCGAGCTTCTTGTTCCATCATGCTGATCACGTGTTTCTAACCTATCTTTTTTTTCTTCCGCGAATTCACTGCAACGCCTAGTCAACTTCTTATTATATCGTAAATTGATTTTTTGCATGAACGTGTCATAAAAACTTTTGAAATAAATATAATAATATAATATAAATAATATAAACAGTGAAGAGAGCTTTACAATACAAACGCAGTCTTAGAAGAAACTCCACCATCATAACTTTATGTGTGTGAAAGAATTGGGATTTTCCACGCTTCCCATAATGAAAAAATATGATAATTCATCACCTTGGCGACACTTGAAATCCTCGTTCCTTCTCGACCTAAAACCATATTCGAAAAGCAATACAATCACTCAAACGTATAAATACTTTTTCCGAGAATTAACCCTTCTTGAAAAATCTTGGAAATGTCTCTTTACAGATGCTTCCTCTATGGATAGCAACACCTCCTTTGCTGTAGTGGACGAACTCGGAAACACCGTTAGTACTGGCCTTCTACAACCACATTGTTCTGTATATACAGCTGAGTCTATAGCAATCCTTCAACCAGCTCTTCACGATTCCAAATCAAACTGCAAATACTTGATTTGCACTGATAGCCTATCGACAATATCTACTCTGATGAACTATGCGAACAAAAGTAACCTTATAATAAACATTCGCAACATTTTAGATCAATATAGAACTAAAATCAAAATTATGTGGTTGCCAGGTCATGCAGGTATCATTGGTAATGAAATTGCTGACGAAAGGGCGAAATTAGCTACAAAACAGCCTCTACATCTCATTTATTCTACAGAAAAGAAAGATTCACTCAGAGCAATAGATTATTATCTAAACAGAATAAGAATGGACAAATGGCGAAACATTACCCACCACTATGCCAATATGAACATAGATGGTACGAAGGCAATGGACCCTCCGAACAGTCGTTGCGACCACTTGCAAGCTTTCACCCGCCTTCGAATCGGACACACAAACCTCACACACGTGCACTTTCTAAAAGGCTCTGGAATACAATCATGCCCATATTGCAATTCAACTCCTCTGTCAGTAACTCATATTCTCGATGAATGCACACAATTTTCCGTAATACGAATTAAGATTTTTCAAGATCAATCCCCATCAAACTTATTAAAAACAATAAATAATGTGAACATATTAAAAATTAACAATTTCTTAATTCAATCAAACATAAAACATTTAATATAATTATATATAACTTTAGCTTTGTACTATTTTTAAATTTTATGTAAGTATTTTATATTTAGTAAAATAACTTATCATAATGGCTATTTGTACCAGAGAGCCAAAAGCCTTGGCAGCTAGTGCTCCTTTATCATGTATTCTAATTATTTATAATTATTGTACATATAATAATAAATAAATAAATAAATAAAAGTCTTCAGTTTTATTGCTTTATTCCACCATTCCTGAAGGTTAATACTAACTAGCACACTGTCTTGATCTGTTTTCAAATTTTGAGGAGGTCCCATTGAATTAAAAACCTTTAGAAAAGCCCTCTTTGCTTCTAGCCAGTTGGAGTGTTCTAACTTTTTTACCATAGAGAATTTAGAGTGGACATAAATGCAAGCGAACTAAGCATCATCATCCCATTTTCAAATATCTATTACATATTTTTCCCTTATTTCATAGGTCGGAGGAGGTATTTTAAATGGCATTATGTGGGAAATGTGGTCATACTTGCATTCACTGCAAAGTTTATTAATTACATTTGATATTTCAGAAATGTGTCTGGGGTAATAATATTGTTTTCTGAATTGTTTTTGTACCTTATCTATTCCCTGGTGTAATCCTTTTATGTGTATTTCTAAAATAATTTCTTTAAATCTATCGTAAGAAGTGACGTCTCCCATTATTTTCATAGCTCTACTCGTATATGTCTTATTAGTTGGTGATTGTTTTATCAATTGAACATAAATTGATTGAAAAAATTTAAAATATCTGTCATTCTCGAAAAATATTGCTTTCGTGTTTCCGGCTAGATTTTTTATAATAATATTTTTAAATATTTTTTCGTTTAAAGTTTCATTATTCATACTGAATTTTTCAAAAAGAAATTGTCGTTTGAACGTTTGTTTTAAGGGGCCTTTCGGATATTCCGATATAATTTGAGTAATCCTCCTGTGCAGAATATATTGTTGCTACATTCGAATCAGTTTCGTTATTGTTGCAACTTTCAATTTTAACTCTCGATAGAGCATCAGCTACATAGTTCTCCTTACCGGTTATAAATTTTACGTCAAAATCATACTCTTTTAGTTTTATTTTCCAACGCTGAAGTTCAGCATTTGGTTCTTTTATATTGTGTATCCATTGAAGTGGTCTATGGTCACTATTTACGAATTTTCTACCATATACATACGGACGCAAATATTTTGTCGACCAAACAATCGCAAGTAATTCTTTCTCCGTTGTTGAGTAGTCAATCTCATGTTCATTGAGAGTTCTACTCGCAAAACAAATAGGGTGACCGTCTTGTCGTCATCAGAATGTTCCAGATTCAGAATTTTATAAGTTTCACCGCCCAATACTAGTAATTGTTTTGATAAATCGATATCGGCATTTAATTGCTTAAGTCATCGTATCCTTTAGAAAATTCAAATATAAAAAATATAAGTTTTTCATTTTCTTAGTCGGAAATTTGCACCTCCACAACTATGGCCGATTGTAATTTAATAGGGTCTACTTGTTTAGCTATAGAGGGAATGACGTTGGTTCGTACTAGGCTTACTGAGGATCCTGTATCTACAAGGAATTTAAATAATTTATTCTCAATTTTCAATTTTATTATTGGTAGTGTTCCGAGGCTAGGAAATGTAAATTTTGTGTGTCTTGTTCCGTTGGAACTTGTGCACCATATCGTCTAATACGTAATTGGTTCGAATCGTATTCTCTCCTACGCTTAAATGGTTGTGTTGTGTAGTCTTGATCTGAAAAACGGGTATTGGCAGATACCAATGGAGGAGTACAGCAAGCAGTATACCGTATTCCCGGTACCCGGCAGAGGCCTCTTATGGCATGTTGTGCCGTTCGGACTACACTCCGCACCAGCAACGTTTCAGAGAGTACTGGATCAGGCTATTGGGCACCAAATGTAGCCACACGCGTTTTCCTATCTTGATGACATCATTTTCATAGGGAGATCCCTATGGGAGCATATGAGAAACCTGCAGGAAGTGTTCCGATGATTGAGGGAGGCAAACTTAAAACTAAATCTAGAGAAGTGTGTATTATTTCGGAAGGAGCGGATATATCTGGGACATGTGGACAGCGACAAAGGCATACATACCGACCCAGATAAAATCACGGCGATACGGGAGTTGCAAGCACCCGAGAACGTACGACAGCTACGCCGCTGCTTGGGCATCGCATCGTGGTACCACTACACCCATTAACGGCGCTACTAAAGAAGGGAAAACATCTTCTTTTGAGGTACCGTACAACAGGAGGCCTTTAAATTATTGAAAAAACGATTAACGAAAGCTCCGATCCTTGCCAGCCCATTCTTTAGTCAAAAGTTCACACTCCAGACCGATGCCAGTGACTACCTTGCTTATGCAGGAGATCGAGGGGGCTGAGCGAATGATAGCATACGCTAGCAGAAACCTGAATGGAGCCTAACTAAACTAGTCCCCAACAGAGAAGGAGTGTCTAGCCAAATATAGGGCATCCGGAAAAAATGCGGCCGTATCTGGAAGGAGGCTACCACTTCACTGTGATCACCGACCACCTATCGCTGAAGTGGCTAAATTCCATAGAGAGCCCTTCAGGACGTATAGCACGGTGGGCACTAGAACTCCAGCAGCGTTAATTTGAGGTACAGTATCGCAAGGGAAAATTAAATGTACTTACACACGCTTTATGAAAGCAACCGGTCGAAGCTGCATGCACTGCCACCGTGCAGGACCCGGCAGAGCAAAACTGTAAGTGGTGGCTCAAGCGGATAGGAGCGAAGTACTTGCCAACTCGGCTACATTCTCCAACTACACCTTGGAAAACGGGCAGCTGTATCGCCATATACCAGATCGCATGGTTGATGTGGCCTGTACACCATGGAAGTTTAGCGTACCTAGGCCGCTTAGGATACGCATTTTACAAGAGAACCACGACGCGCCAACCGCACTTCAACTAGTCATCCGGAAGACGATAGCCCGAGTAGCTAACTATTGGCCAGGACTGTTCAGGGACAACAGCCCCTACTTTTGTCAGTGTACACTGTGCCAGAAATACAACTCACCGATACCTTCGGTTACAACGGGCCTTTCGGGAGCGCCAAAGGTCTTGGTGACAGACAACGGTTCTCAGTTCACAAGCAAGTCCTTTCAGCGCTTTGTCGAATACTACGGTATCAAGTATCAGTTTACCACACCCTACACAAGACAGGAAAATGCTGCCGAACGCACCAACTGTACAGTGAAGACAATGGTATTCCAATAAGTCGGTAAACAACAACAAAAGTGGGATGACATCTGAGTTAACCCTTACCATAAATACCAGCGTGACGGAAACCACGGACTATAGCCCCGCGTTCCTCATACAAGAACGAGAGCCACGCCGCCCAGGAGCACTGAATGACGAAATCTACCCAGGAACAGGACAACGGAAATAAACCCACAACGAGAGAGCCGAACGACTCAAAAAAGCATATAAATTGGTGGCAAGATATCTAGAACGAGCGGCGCAAGATCAACGACGGTATTATAACCTAAGGCGAACGACCTGGAAAGCAGAAATCGGACAATTGTTGGTAGCAAAACAGCACCATTTGACTATTCACCACTTTGCCGCCAAGTTGGCCCCATGCTACGATGGGCCATACCGTATAGACACCTTGAACTCCTCAGTCATTGTCAAGATGAAACTTGAGGGAAGTAAGGAGAAGACGGTGCATATTAGTGAGCTGAAACCATTCTGCGTACCTGGTCGCAGCGCAGCATACCCTAATTAACAAACGCATCTGACGAGGGAGAAACGGACAAGAGGGCGAATCCGATTCTACCGGACGCGATATAGAGTTACATTCTGGCAAGGTAGGATAACAATCCACCATCTTATCGAAGTAAGGAGGGAGTGTGAAGATGAAATTTGTCCACTGACAAATTTCACCCACACAAAATCTTTTGTTTCAAAAAAATAAAAATTCAACGGAGGCGAATCGGCTTTTGATTTCGTTTGTTTCGTTCTATTTGTAAGGAACCAAATCTCAATCACGTTAAACTTTCTGTTGGTTAAATACTGATTGAGAAGCTTTCAGAAAGTGTGGAAAAACAAGCTTTCAAAATCCTATCATTTGGGTGTGGAATAACAAGCGTTGAAAATACAAGTATTCGGGTGTGGAATAACAAGCGTTCAAAATGCAAGTATTCGGGTTTGGAATAACAAGCGATCAAAATTCAAGTTTTCGGGTACGGAGCTGCAAGCGTGTAGGAAAAAAACAAGTATTCGCAGTTGAACACAAGCATTCAAAGTGAAAGCATTAAATCTCCAATATACGAGAAGCGAAAGCAAATGATAATTAACATTTGAAAGATTTAAAATTAATATCAAATATTCGTAAACACAAATATATAAATTAGTATTCGACAAGGACAATCAAATGAAATTAAATAAATCCGAGAACTATTATTACCCAGGAAGTTTTAATGTTAAATAAATAAATTAGGACAATAAGGTCAAAAGTGTGAAAAACTTCTGTGTACGGCTACTGGACACCGCAGAAAAGAGTAGTTACATGGTTGGAAAAGTTTTATGTGCTCAAGGATTATGTTTCGTTTTTCCATAGTTTTTCGTTGTCTACAATTTTAATTTTCTCCAATGGTTCTGATAATTCAGTCGTTATCCAGTTTTTTTTCCAACAATAAAATTTTTTTAAGTTGCGTTAATTTTCGCTAACCATTTCGTTTAACTTTAGACCGACTTTTGTTAATTTTCATTTAACACTTTGGTCGTTTAAACACGACTGTTTATGTTTAAGTGTTCTTTATAACAAAATCTTTCTTTTTTCAATCGTTATATTACAACTCATGATTAAAAAATATAGTGGTGTGGAGTCATACAACCACCGCACAATGTTGTGGTGTTATTTGATACATATATATATGTATCAAATATATGATATATATATATATATATATATATATATATATATATATATATATATATATATATATATATATATATATATATTTATATATACGAGGTGTGATAAAAAAATAACCGTTATTGTGTGATCAAAAAATAAAGTATTTATTTATTCATCAACAACTATCTTGTCCCCTTCAAAGTAATTCCCCTCAGATATAATACACTTATGCCAGCGTTTTTTCCAATCCTCGAAACACTTCTGAAACGCTTTTTTTGGTATCGCCAACAGCTCCTGTTTCAATTTTTCTTTTATCTCCTCAATCGTCGCAAAACGCTTTCCTTTCATCGGTGTCGTCAGTTTTGGAAAGAGGAAAAAGTCAGCGGGGGCCAAGTCCGGTGAATACGGTGGTTGAGGCATGATAACGGTTTTGTTTTTGGCCAAAAACAGCTCCTGAGCGATGTCCATGCGACGTAGTTTTTGCTCAAAATTTAGCAATTTTGGAACAATCTTCGTTTCATACCTAAAACATCCTTAAAAATTGCTTGGCATGAGCCGAACGATATGCCAACATCATCAGAAACCTCTCTGATAGTGATTCAACGATTATCCAAAATCATTTTCTTCACTGCGTCAATGTTTTCATCGGTTGTTGACGTGCTCGGGCGACCAGGACGAGCATCGTCATTGACATCTTCTCGGCCTTTCTTAAACCGGTTATACCACAATTGAAGTTGTGTTCTGCTCATAGTAGACTCGCCAAAGGCCACAGTCAACATTTCAAATGTCCTTGCGCATTTAATTTCATTTTTTACACAAAACTGAATACAGTTTCTTTGACCCATTTTTTCGAATAGTACAAAATCGAAGAGCACACCAAAACACGACTAACCTTTTTATCTGTCAAAAACAAACTGACAATCCAAAATGGTAGGTATTGCCAACATATATAACAGACATGTGTACCAACATAACAGAAAAAAAATGCGAACATCGAACAACGGTTATTTTTTTTTTTTAAAAACGGTTATTTTTTATCACACCTCGTATATATATATATATATATATATATATATATATATATATATATATATATACATATATATATATATATAAATATAAATATATATATATATATATATATATATATATATATATATATATATATATATATATATATATATATATATATATATATATATATATATATATATATATATATATATATATATATATATATATATATATATATATATATATATATATATATATATATATATATATATATATATATATATATATATATATATATATATATATATATAAGTAGCATTATGTAGCACGCTAACATATTCCTCTCTACTCTCACTAATCATATATGTAATACAACTACTATTGCTCTCTATGAATTCCTATCCTATTCGTTACAAGGACTGTACTTACGAAGTTTTGCTTAGTTTAAGTTTCGAGTCATCTATCAAACCACGCACACGTCGTTCATTATTATTTAACTAAATATAAGTTTTGTTAAATAAATAAATATTAATAATAACCTTAACTAGTGTTGTTCTTACTGGCGCAGTCGGTAGGATCAGTGAAAATGATCCGCTAAAAGAACCTACGTTAACTAAAGTAATTTAAACTATTAAATTAAATAAAAGTCAGAAAATAAAACTTACCGAACAGAACCAAATATTAAAAGTTAAACGAAAATAACGGAAAAAGCTAAAGCAAAAGAAAAAAAAGTAAAGCAACAAAAAAGAAAAGAAACAAAGCAACAAAAAAAGAACAAAAGGTGGACAAGTGCAAAAGAGACGAAAGTGCATGAACACCTGCGACTTAGACGACATTTGCTCTCAACTCAACACGCTACAAATTTCGACTTCTGCCACAATGTCGGAAGCTAAAGAGAGGAGAGAGAGAGTATTGTAAACTGTGAAAATAATTGCACCGTTCGATGGCGATAGAAAATATTTAGCTCTTTATATCAACAGTATTGATGCTCTTATGCCGGACTTCCTTTCTCTTACTCCTGAGGAGCAACCATTCTGTTTTCAATGCGATATAAGTACTCTTCGTGGTTCTGCGTTGGATATAATAAGGCGAGAACAACCAACAACCTGGTCTACACTACGGAAACTCTTAATCGACGAATTCGCAGATCATACTCCTATTACTACTCTTATATTATAAGTAGATAATATTAAATTCAAAGGTAATGTAAGATACGGGGCTAAGCTCAGGCGACTGTACAACGAACGGAGATAGCGGCTTGAAGCGGGGACCCATATAAAATGAATACACCTCAAACAAAGCAACAAACTCAACCTAAAACTCAAATACAGCAGAAAGTAACCCCAAGCGATCCAGAAAGGGGAAGCTGCTTTAGAAGAAGTAACAAAATTATGCGATCGCCAGAAGAGGGAGTAACAAACCAGCAACAACCCCAAGTAAGTAACACACCGGTAGATGAAGCGTGCAACAAATCGCGCACCATCCCTGCCGCGAACCAAACGCCTCTGGGCGCAAAAGGGAACCAACAACAGCAGGAGTCTTCTGGAAATCCCACACCTGTATTGATGAAATGTCCCGTCAGCTCACCCAGACAGGAATTCATCATAAAGATGAGAACGGCAGAAGAAGAAGTTCTCACGAAATGTCGGAAAGTCTTGACGAAGATGAAGCTAGCAATGATAAAGTAGAAGAACGTGAGCATGGACGTAAAGACCGGAGTTTCCGAGCTAGACGAGCTTTTCGACGTAATGGAAAGCTATCGGCGAAACTGGACGGAAAAAGAGAACGAGTGCAAACTTGTTACTGCACCGAAACCGAGGCACACGGCCCTGACAAGCGCTTCAGCAACACCGACGATGGCTAGACCCAAACGAGCAGCTTCTAGCCCAGCAGAACCAGAAGATGGGAAAAAGTTCTGCGAAAGTAAGGCCGATGGGTGGCAAACTGTCACAAGGAGTAGACGCGTGGCAACACGAAGTCAAACACAGGAAAATTCAACAGCAAAGAATTCCGTGGGCGACAGCGATAAGTCACGAACAGCAATGCAAGGAAGACATGGGACGAAGGAGACAAAACCAAAGTCTGAAGCCGTCCTTATCAAACCAGCAGAGGGTTTCAAATATGCGGATGTCCTGAAAAGCATCCGCTGCAATGTGAAACCAGAGGATGCACAGACCAAGGTGCGATTGATCCGGAAAAGAAGAGCAGGTGGGCTTCTGCTGGAGCTGGATAAAGGAGCAAAAGTGACAACGGGCTTTTGTGAACTTTTAAAAGGTGCACTACAGGAGTCAGCAGTTGTGACTGATCTTAAGCCAAGAGCCACTATAGAGATACGAGATCTCGATCTGCTCACCACAAAGCAAGAAGAAGTACACGAAGTCACTTCCTGAAAATATGAGAACTGCTTCCTGTGAGGATATGGTAACAATTATGACAGCACCAAATAGTCGAGAGCAGGTGCGAGCCTATGTAACGATGTCATCGGAGCTCGCCAATATATTGCTGGAGAAAGATCGCATCAGGATCGGATGGGTTAACTGCAGATTAAGGCCAGGGCATAACACAGAACGGTGTTTCCGGTGCTTTGCTCCTGGTCATCTAACATGGCAGTGCAAAGGACCTGACAGGAAAGGTCAAGGCCTGTGCATACGATGTGGCGAAACGGGGCACAAATTAAAAGAGTGCAGTAACACCCCAAAGTGCTGCCTCTGCGTTGATGCTCAATGCAGTCCGGTAGACCATATCCCGAGCTCAAGTAGATGCGCGATGAGCAAAAAATTGACATCTAAATGAAAGTGCTGCAAGGAAACATTCACAGAAGCAGAGTGGCTGACGCATTACTGGACCAAATTAGTATAGAGCAGAAAGCAGACATTGTAGTAATCAGTGAGCAATATAGGGAAAAAGTAAGCGGAACATGGCTTGCAGATACGAGCGGAACGGCGGCCATATGGTTACCTGTAGGCAGCAATTTTAGCATAACCGGAGATGGAAAAGGCGATGGTTTCGTTTGGGCCCATGATCGATACTTTACTTTGATAAGCTGCTACTTGATTCCAAGTGACTGCGCAGAAGTATTCCAGAAAAAGATCGATGACATCGAAGATAACACACAAGAGTTTGGAGGAGCACTCATCATCGCTGGCGATTTTAACTCCAAAGCAGTTGAATGGGGAATGCAAACAACCAATTCAAGGGGCCGGCGGGTACTGAACATGGTCGCGAGACTGGGAATGGTCATCGAAAATACAGGGACCACTGCCACTTTTAGAAGACCAGGATGCGTGGGTACAATTCCAGATATTGCACTAGCTTCTGAGAGCATTGTTCACAGAGTAAGTAGATGGAAATACATTACGTTTTCCATTAAAAAAGTGCCAAGCAACCATGACCACAACATAAGTGGACGCGGAACTCGCAAGTGGAATGTATCAAAGTTAAATCCGGAAATGCTACCTGCTGAGCTGGAGGGAAACATTCCATTAGACAGCCTCGCTAGCGATGCTAATAGCAAGGTGAAGCAGACCATGCAGTGTATAGAGAGAGCCTGTACCAAAGCGATGCCGAAAATAAGACCAAATAAACACAAGAAGGCCGTTTACTTGTGGACAGAGGAAATAGCTCAACTCAGACGGGTCTGTCTGCGGTGTAAAAGAAAATACACTAGGGCCAGGCGTGTTGGATCCGCGATTGCCGAAAGAGAAGATCTCCAAGCTGCTAGGAAAATCCTCAAAACTGCTATTCGCACCAGCAAGGAGAAGAAATGGGAGGAGCGGCGAAACGACATAAACAACAATCCATGGGGACTGGGATATAAAGTCGTAATGAAAAAGCTTGGAGCAAGAGTATCGGTACCCCAACTAGAAGACCATACTATGGAAAACATAGTAAACGCTCTATTTCCTATACATGCCTTAAGAGAAGAATCGGAAGTGCTGGTCAAGGAAGTCTCACCTCCTTTCACGGAAGACGAACTTAAAGCAGCCGCCATAACCCTACAGAGCAAGAAAGCACCGGGTATCGACGGTATTCCAGCAGAAGTCCTCAAAATAGTGTCAAATAGCCATGCCCAAGTACTCCTCGATATGTACAATGCCTGCCTGACAGAAGGAATATTCCCAGACGTATGGAAAAGACAGCGGCTAGTGCTCATCAGCAAGGGAAAAGGAAGCCCTGAATCACCGTCAGCATATCGACCACTGTGTATGCTAGACACCGCGGGCAAACTTTTGGAGCGACTCCTCAAACCCCGAATAGCAGCAGCCATTGAAAACGCTGGGGGATTATCCACTCGACAAGTTAGATAGAATGTTGTTATACGAGACCAACAATGGCACCCGAAGCAAAATCATCACGTCAGGGGCAGCGCAAGGGTCCATCGTCGGACCGGACCTTTGGAATATAAGCTACGATGGCATTTTGCGCATAGAGATGCCAGATGACACTCATCTAGTCGGATACGCAGACGACATTGCGGCTGTCATCACCGCATGCGACTCGGAAGACGCCCAAAGAAAGCTGAACCAGGTCATGATCAGAACCCAGAGGTGGCTCGATTTACATGGCTTGAAGTTGGCCACGGAAAAGACGGAACTGCTATTCCTCACGAGAAAGCACATTCCAATAGAAATCGACTTGAAAGTTTGCTCCGAGACCATCAGGACAAAAAAGGTGATAAAGTACCTAGGAATTCAGCTTGACTCCAAGCTCACCTACTGGGCGCAAATGCAAAATGCGGCGACGAAGGCAGCACGGGTAACGGCTTCTCTCAGCAGACTAATGGTAAACATCGGAGGGCCGACATCCATCAAGAGGAAGCTTCTGATGATGACAACTCACTCCATTCTGTTGTATGGTAGCGAATTGTGGGCTGACAAGCTAAAGGTGCACGCCCGAAGAAAAGTTTTATCGTCCGTACAACGAACCGCAGCTCTGCGAGTAGCTTCAGCGTACCGTACTGTATCGGAGCCGGCAATTCTGGTAATTAGCTGCTTAATCACTATCGATATCTTGGCCCTCGAACGAAAACACCTACGAGAAGCCAAGATGGGTAAGAATACCAGAGGAACCGCGCAGCATATAAAGCAACAAACCGTGCACCATTGGCAGGAACGATGGGCCGCCGAGAGTCGCGGAAGATGGACAGCGAGACTCTTACCCGACATAGCGAGCTGGATAGGAGGAACAGCCGGAACCGTCAATTTCTACCTCACGCAGTTACTGTCTGGTCACGGATATTTCTGCAAGTATCTACACCGAATGGGAAAAACTGGAGGGCCTGAGCACATATACGGCGACAGCAATGTGGATGATGCAGAGCACACCTTTTTCAAATGCACAAGGTGGCAAACAGAGCGCACCACGCTTGAAATGGAAATCGGGGAAACCTTAGCCACCGAGAACATTGTGGAGGTTATGCTAAGCAGCAAAGAAAACTGGGACCACGTAGATAAATATGTGGAAAATGTGCTCCGGCGGAAAAAGCGGGACCTGGACGCAGGAATAATGTTGAGAGTCCAATAGGGACGAAGTGAGAATCTCCACCTTGAAGGAAGTATAAAAAGGGTTCCAGGGTGGGGAGATGTTCTCAGCGAGGGAGGGGGATGTTTTAGTGGGTGCAATTCTCACATACCAAATCTGTGACGACAGTTTTGATGATGCGGCAGGCATTTTTACCCTCTCTACCCAAAAAAAAAAAAAAAAAGGTAATGTAAGACAACTGTGCGATGAAATTAACTCAGAAGTTTGTAAAATCAATGATAGCATAAAACTAAGCGTAACAAATATCGAAACACAAAATATTTTATTACAAGAACTAAGTTTAAGAACTATAAAAAGAGAATTGCCGAATCATCTTACTGCCTTAATTAATGTTAACATGGCTTAAATCTGCCATAAATCATGCCTTAAATCTGCCATAAAAATCTTAAAAGAAAACGATGCTTACGATGAAGTAGCACGAAATAATTATAAAATGCAACAATCTACTTCACAGCAAAATAAACAGCACAATAATAGATACCAAAACCAATATCCATATAATTTTCTACAGCCTTATTCACTATATCCACCTAATCTACCTTATCCAGAATAATTTTAGTTTTCCTGTTACGCAACAAAATCCATACAGTACACAGTATAATAACAATTCAATAGGCTTTTATCGGAACCAACAACAATTACCTCAATAAAGTACAAATATTCGCGGAAACGATTCGAACCAGTCTAGAATAAGACGTTATGGTGCCCCAGTAGCAATGGAGCAAGATGTTGAAAATTTTCGTTTACAGGCCTCGGGGAGCTACCCGAAATCGTGTTAGGAATCGAGGATCAATCAGTAAAATTCATTATTGACACGGCTTCTTCAGTGAGCCTCATTAAGCCAGGTTTACTTAGAAAATCAATTTCTCAAACAACAACGATTGTTGTAAAAACTGTTGCTGGTAAGATTAGGTTAAACAATATCCAAGAGATTTATAGCCAGAATTGTGGCAAAAAGTTAAGATTCTATGTTTGTGACTTCGCAGATAATCATGACGGTTTATTAGGATACAACAACTTTGCGCAAAAATAGACATCATAGACGAAAGCATTATATTAAATGATATCATATATAACTTTCTTAAAAGAAAATGTTTAGAAATCAATACTTTACAAAAGGAATTGATCACTTAAACCAAGAAGAATCATATAAAATAAAAAAAACTTTTAGCCAAGTATAAAAATTTATTTTATAAAGAAGGAGATACAGTAACCTTTACAAACAAGATTAAACACCAAATAAAAACTACTCATGAGGATCCGATATACACAAAATCTTATAGATACCCTGAAATACACAGAAATGAGGTTAATAGACAAATAAAAGCAATGCTGGAACAAGGTATCATTTGTCATAGTATGTCACCATATTCTGCACCAATTTGGGTAGTACCTAAGAAATTGGATTCAACAGGAACTCAACAATGGCGAATTGTCGTAGATTATCGTAAATTAAACGATAACACCATAAACGACAAGTACCCTATCCCAAATACTTGACACACTTGGCAGGTGCCTGTATTTTAGCACCATCGATCTAAAGCAAGGTTTTCATTAAATCGAGATGGATTGCAATGATCGGATAAAAACAGCATTTTCCACGCAAAATGGGCATTACGAGTTCTTAAGTATGCCCTTTGGCCTTAAAAACGCACCGTCAACATTCCAACGATGAACACAATCTTGGACGAATTGATCGGAAAAGTTTGTGTGGTTTATTTAGACGATATTAACCTCTTTAGTGCGTCATTGCAAGAGCATATTGCGTCCCTTGAAAAAATTTTTGGTAAACTTAGTGCAGCTTGTAGTGTATCATGAAAGTCATGCATACCATACGTATGCCTGCGACTGTTAAAGAACCAAATGCACCAGAGAAATGTGTAGTGCACGCGCAGCATTATCGCACACACACTCACTCCACATGCTCAAACCTTTCCTCTATCCCAAAGCAATGCACTTAAAATAGGTCATGTGCAATTCGAACCTCAAAGGTATGCCGTAGGCAAGAATTGCACATTCATAATTTATTGCTTGCACGTGTGATTTTGATGACACATGGGATATTGGAAATATGGAATGGAAATGAAAAACTAATTATAGCAAAATTGAATGAATGAAATTGAATTGAATGGTAGAAATAAGTATATAAGAGCGTAGTTGTAAGAATAAAAATCAGTTCTAAAACACAACTCAAAATTGTTTGAACTCGAAGGAGCTGACTCAAGTCGCTTCGCTAAAACATTTGCCTGCCTTAAGGCGCCGATACACAAGTGCGCAAGTAGGGAAACATACTGTTAGGCAAACATACTAAATCACTGACTAAAGATATTACGTGGCGATCCTGCCGAACTAATGTTATTGCAAGCTAACCTTAAGATTCAGTTGAACAAAAATGAGTTTTTGAAAAAAGAAGCTGAATTTTTACGCCACATAGTTAGTCGCGAAGGCATAAAACCTAACCCTAATAAAGTCAATGCAATTTTTAAGTACCCCATTCCAAAAACTGAAAAAGAAATAAAGCAGTTTTTGGGGCTAGCTTGTTTCTATCGGAAATTTATTAGGAATTTTTAGAAAATAACCAAACACACTGTTTAAGAAAAGGCAATAAGATCGATTCGTCCAATAAAGAATTTATAAATGCTGTCGACACTATAAAACTTCTTATAACTTAAGATCCGATATTAGTATCCCCAGATTATGAGAAACAGTTTACATTAACAACCGATGCGTCTAATGTCGCTCTTGGAGCCGTTTTAAGCCAAAAAGGTCATCCTATCTGTTTTGCCAGCCGTACGTCCAACGAGCATGAATTGAATTATTCGGTAACAGAAAAAGAATTGCTCGCCATAGTTTGGGCAACAAAATATTTTAGGCCTTATCTTTATGGCAGGAAATTCATAGTAAATAGCGACCATCGGCCACTTCAGTGGCTTCACAATGTGAAAGAGCCAAATACTAAATTACAGAGATGGAAAATTAAACTAAACGAGTGCGACTTTCATGTGAAATACTCGTACATCCCTGGAAAAGAGAATTATGTGGCTGACGCCCTATCAAGAATAGAAGTATTGGAATGTAATTTTGGAGAAGATTTATCTGACATAGCTACGGCACATTCAGCGAATGAAGATGCGGAAAATTGTATTCCTATATACGAACGACCTCTCAACGTTTTTAAAAGACAGCTTAAATTAATTAAAAGCAATGAGGATAGCGTGCATACCGAAAATAATTTTAAAAACAGCATAACTACTATATACTATACGGAACTAACAATAGACAAAATAAAAGAATTCATAAAATCATATCTGCTTAAAAGTAATGTTACCATTTATATGCCAAACAATGCCGATTTTATAAAACTTCAAAATGTATATCAAACTTTGATAATCAATAATCGAAATAAAATACTAAGAGCAACACGCGGACTTGAAAATATTGTGAATTATGCTGATTTTAAAACAAAAATCTTAGAGATCCACTTAGAAGGGATTCACCAAGGGATTGAAAAAGTGGCCGGTCATTTCAAAAAACGATATTATTACCCTAACTACTTAAAAGAAATAACGAAAAAAATCAATGAGTGTGAACTATGTAACCGGCACGATCATACCGAGCACAAGCTTCCCTTTAAATTTACACCTCCCGCTTATGAAACAAGAGAGAAATTTTTAATCGACTTTTGAGAATGGGACAAAAACTACTTCCTAACATGTATTGACATGTATTCCAAATTTGCTACCGCAGAAGCAGTTAAGAACTTAAACTGGTTAGAAACTAAAAAAGGACTACTTAAAATTTTTAATACAATGGGGCCACCGAAAAAATTCAAAATAGATCAAGATCAGGGCATTAATAACATTAATATAAAACAGTGGTGTCAACAATTAAACATAAAAGTAGAAGTCACAACAGGCAAAACTGGAATTTCCGATATTAAGCGTTTACACAAAACACTTAACGAAAAATTACAAATAATAAATACATCAGACGACAAAGAGCTAAAATATTTCCAATTAGAACAGACCCTTTTTACTTACAACCATACCATAGTACACTCTACTACAGGCGAGACTCCTTACAATATGTTTCACAATCGGCTAGCTCCTAAAATTAATCCTCAGTTAGTTAAGGAAAAAAAATAAATAACTTAAATAAAACACGATACGAAAATCTGATTGATACAAATTATGTCAGTGCAGAAAACGCAAGGAAACGTCTTAATAAAATTGAAAATCCTTTTAAACGTGTAAGATTGATTGAGGCAGAGGATGATAACGAGCAGTTCGTAGTCAAATTTAAGAATCGGAATGTCCGCAAACATAACAATCATTTTAAAAGAAAGAAAAAACCCTAATTTTACCTAATTTTGTATTCCATAAAAAAAAAAAAAAATATTTTTGTTTCTATCACATATTGTAAAATTAAACTTTATATGAAGATTATTTTTGTAACGAATTTATTGACAAGACATGTTACAACAGTAGTTGCAATTGCGTATGCAATGTACTAAGACACCACTGAAATGTAATAAAAAAAACAGAGAGAGAGACCTAACGGAACAAAAGAGGGGTAATAATGAGACAGAGTTGATTAGAGTGTGTGGTGGAATGAGACAGTACATGCACAGAATTTGACCAGTCAGTTCACCACCTGCAGTTAGCGTAGTTGTCTGGATGGACAGATTACAACAGCTGTAGACCCAGGTTCGATTCCTGGGAGGGTTCATAATTGGTGTGCTGTTGATTTCTGAGACATAATAAAAATGCTTGGGGAAAAATTGCCTTTCATTGAAAGATCTCTGATGAGGACAAGTGGCGTGTCCGAAATAGCTATAAGATCTGCCAAAAAATGTTTCAATAATTCTTCTTCTTCTTCTGAAAAATTATTACGGTCGCATAACCACATACGCAATTGCAACTACTGTTGTAACTTGTCTTGTCAATAAATTCGTTACAAAAATAATCTTCATATACACAGAATTGACGACTATCGACTAACTCACATTAAAATTTATATTTGAAAAAAAATTTATTAATATTCTCTATATATTGTAAACCTACACTTAATACTGTTTAAAAAAGCAGAAAAGAAAGAGCTAAATTTAATTTTTAATATATTATAAAATTAAAGTCTACACTGCACCTTTTAAAACTGAACACTTTGTATAGTAAATAATAAGTACTTAGGAAAAATTATATTATTGCAACGAGGACATCGCATTTCCTTGGGGTGGGAGGAGTAGCATTATGTAGCGCTCTGACATAATCCTCTCTACTCTCACAAATCATATACTCGTATGTAATACAACTACTATTACTCTCTATGAATTCCTATCTTATTCTTTACAAAGACTGTACTTACCAACTTTTGCTTAGTTTCAGTTTCGAGTCATCTATCAAACCACGCACACGTCGTTCATTAATATTAAACTAAATATAAGTTTTGTTAAATAAATAAATATTAATAATAAACTTAACTTATATAAATATATATATATATATATATATATATATATATATATATATATATATATATATATATATATATATATATATATATATATACATATATATATATATATATATATATATATATATATATATATATATATATATATATATTCTATTCTTTATATATATCTTATTCTTTACAAAGACTGTACTTACCAAGTTTTGCTTAGTTTCAGTTTCGAGTCATCTATCAAACCACGCACACGTCGTTCATTAATATTAAACTAAATATAAGTTTTGTTAAATAAATAAATATTAATAATAAACTTAACTTATATATATATATATATATATATATATATATATATATATATATATATATATATATATATATATATATGTATATATATATATATATATATATATATATATATATATATATATATATATATATATATATATATATATATATATATATATATATATTTATATATATATTTATATAAGTTAAGTTTATTATTAATATTTATTTATTTAACAAAACTTATATTTAGTTTAATATTAATGAACGACGTGTGCGTGGTTTGATAGATGACTCGAAACTGAAACTAAGCAAAACTTGGTAAGTACAGTCTTTGTAAAGAATAAGATAGGAATTCATAGAGAGTAATAGTAGTTGTATTACATACGAGTATATGATTTGTGAGAGTAGAGAGGATTATGTTAGAGCGCTACATAATGCTGCTCCTCCCACCCCAAGAAAATGCGATGTCCTCGTTGCAATAATATAATTTTTCCTAAGTACTTATTATTTACTATACAAAGTGTTCAGTTTTAAAAGGTGCAGTGTAGACTTTAATTTTATAATATATTAAAAATTAAATTTATCTCTTACCTGATCATTTACGACCCACGGTTCTTGGACCAGTATGAGTTCCTCTCCTTTTTGAGTCAGGTGGAGGATCAGGGCTGCCGAGGCAGCCATAGAATGGTGAAGGTTAATCTGTAATACCCTCACCATTCACGGAGGTGGCCATCATCGTCATGCTGGCAGCCTCCTCTTCTCACAGAGGAGAATCCCCAACGTCGTCGATATTTGTTATCGGACGTCCGCAGAAACTGCCTACCGATGCTGAGGCCGAATCGTAACTCTCCCCATTCTCGAAGGTGAGATCCGGTTCTGCCTGAGTGGGGGGCTTGTTTACTCCCTGGTTGTCGCTCCTATAGACCTTGAGTGAGATCGAACTAAAGCCATAGTCGATCTCTCCCTTTTTGGCATTGATAGGAGCTAGAGATTCCTCATTAAGAATAATGAGGATCTCGCCGGAGTTGCCTTTGGGCTCGCTTATTTTAGCAACCTTTCAGTCACCCGTGGGGAGGTCGTAGTTGCTAACCCTAAGTAACTCCAGAATTTCGTTCGGCGAGGAGTGCACTGCCGGCACCCAGGCCCTAGAACACGGGCGGTTCGGGATCTGGTCTCTGGGAACAGCTGAAAGCTTGGCCCGCGTCCAGATTTCGCCAACCATTGCAATGACCAGCTTGTAAAGCGCAGCAAAGAGCTCATTTGAGCACGCGATGAGCTTCACGTGCCCCTGATACCATCCCACGTCCCGGCATATGGGTGAGGGGCCAGGATTGGCCCTCAGGATGTCTCTATTGACCCTGAAGAGAGCCTTCTCCACCATTTTCCAGTTCGCTGGGTAAATGGTACCGTCACTGTTTCCAGTGTCAACGATGGCCCAAATGAGGCTCTCTTTGGCTACCTCAACTAATGGCCGAGTCAGTCTCGGCTTGGAAGCCAGTCGTAGGCGTTGAGTTTCCCGCACGACTGATTGGGGGGGCTGCTCAGTCGACCTTTGTTATTTCTGAGCACCTTCAGGGGGTGGCTGAGGACGAGCACCACCATTTTGGTGGAAAGCAAGCGCTCCCTTGTCTTTACCAGACAGTGAAGTGGGTTCGGCAGATTCCAACCTTTGCAGAATCCTGAAGGCGGACCTCCGGGTTCTGTACGCCCGTGTAGACGCATTCACATGCGTGCGAGCACCTGAAGGGAGACTGGTGCTGGGGCCCGTGCTGGAGGAGGTCGGCTTATTTGCCGAAGCTCTCCCTGTACCAGCCCGAGGAACGGACGGAGGGGCGACCCTAGCACCCGGCCTAGCTGCCCTGGTGCTGGGGTGGTCCGAAGCAGGGTTTTTATGAATCTGTGAGGATGCACTTGTGGCTGGGAGCGGGGCTGGCCGACGACATCCGTGGTCTGGCGACAAATGTCCAAGACGAAGTTGTTGTTGCGCTTAAGGCTGTTTTTTGCCTAACTAAGCTCGTTGTTGGTTTTGGCACCCCTTGTGGGTTGGCCGCTGGTTTTTTGTTGGATTTTAAATAAGTGTCCATGCAAAACGGGTCCCCACTCAAAGCCGCTATCTCAGTACGAATATGTAGTCACCTTATTGGTCCCATGGTTATCTATGCAAATGCAGGGAGGCCATGCGAGGGTTGGCACAAGTCCTTATGGGTGCGAGTGCTCAGAGCCAGACCAGTGCTAATTGGGAGCCAGTCTCAACCAAACCTACACCGTCAACCAAATGACGGCGTACATCGAACATACGAGTACTTCGAGGCCTGCCAAGGTTTTAACGGGACGGAGAGGGATGTGACCTTAAACTCGAGCCGTTCCCACTAGGTTGCACACCAGTGGTATTTTTCCATGATTTTATATGGTCCAATTGTCAATTCTTCCAGGTTTTTCCTATTTAATTTGTTACGTTTTTCCAAAAATACCATGTCACTTATATATAAGTCAAAATGTGTTCGGTTTTTATCATAAATCCGTTTGTAATAATTGTGCGAGTTTATACTATTCTCCAAGGCTATGTTTTTGTGTCATTTCCAATTCTACTCGGAGTTTGTTTGCCTTAGTTCACTTGGCAGTATAGTAAAATCTGTGCCATCCATCAGGTACGGAGGTACAAATCCAGTCACAAAGTGTTCAGTTTCATTGTATTTTTGTGTGCATATCTGTGCTACCGTTGTCCAAGATAACTTTTTGTATCTCTTTCGTTGATTTCTCATCTGATCTTATTGATTAAATTTTTGTTTAACCTTTCATTTAATGTATTAGAGAAAGGACAATTTACGGCTGTAAAAACAAGTTGTATATTTTGATCGTGCAAAAACTTTATGAATGCCTTTGAATTTATCCCTGGATATTGATCTGTTAAGATTAGACCTATTTCGTTGTCGTTTTGTACGTTTTTAACGAGTTTAATAAAGTCGTTTGTAATTTGCGCTTTTGACGTTAGAATGTAAGCTTATCTCGTAAAGTAATCTGTTAGGAGGTGAAGGTATTTTTTTTGTGGATCTAGATCCTCCAAAGCCCCCTATTGTGTCTATGGACATTATTTCAATAGTTTTTGTAGCCAGACCTGGGTGTGATGTTAAACCAAACATCTTTTGTGCCCTGGACTCATTCTTTATGCAGATTTCACAGCTCTGACCGAGGTTTATAATATTGTTTATAGTTTTTTTTTTGTGTACCATTGGCTTATATTTTTTCTTCATTTGGTTTATGCCTATGTGACAGTAGCGTTCATACATATATTTCATTATTTTTATACTGAAGAACTTTGATAATATAATTATTTCTGTATTCATTACTTTTTTGGACACTAGCTCTTTCTTTAGATATTTGTTTTCATTGGGTTCTTAATCTGGATTCCTGCTTAGAGAGTCAGCTTCCAAGTTTATTTTTCCTGGAGAATAGTTCACTTCAAAGTCATATTGTGCCAAGTAGTATGTTAAATTTACTAGATCCTTATCAGTTCTTGATCTTATATTCTTGTTCTCTAGGGGTTTGTGATCAGAAAAGACGGCGAATTCCCTATCTATCAGTAAATGGTGTCAGTATTTAACAGATTATTTAATTGCTAGGCATTCCAGGTATATGGCTTTTTTCCTCTTTTGTAACTCATTTAATTTTTTGGAGAAGTATGCTACAGGCTTTTTTTTGTTAATTTGTAGTTGTTTGATTACACCTCCTTCTCCTTGCAAACTACCATCGTTTTAAATATTAAAAAGCCGATTTGGATCATAAATTGTAAGTATCGGTTGAGAGCACAATATATTTTTCATTTCATCAAACGATTTTTCTGCATTCATTTGTCCAAATAAATTCTCGTCTTTTTCTTAGCAGGTCATGGAGTGGGTCTAGTTTTATTACTATATTTTCAACATATTAATGGTAAAAATTTATTTTTCCCAGAAACTGTCTAACATTTTTCTGTTTTTTTGGTGTTGGGAAGTTTTTGATTGAAATCAAGTTATCTCCATGGGTTTTATGGAACTATTTTGAATTATGTGACCGAGGTATTTTACAGAGTCCGCTGCAAATGTGCATTTCGAAAATTTTAACATAAAATCTTCTTCTTTTTAAGTTTCAAAAAGCTGTGTCAAATGTTGCATGTCTTCCGAAAAAGATTTCGAAAATATTAATATATCATCTATGTAGGTAGGTAGGTAGGTAGGTAGGAGTGGCCGCCTAGTTTGCCAAAAGCACACGTGAGCACACATAATGGGCCATTGTAATACCACGGTGTGGCGCCGCTCAAGCACTGACTTAAAAGTTCCCTCACTTGGGATGGTGATAGTCAGCGCAAAGATAGCGTCAGGAATGGCACGACTCCCCATCATGTTGCAGGAAAACATCCTGATATTTTGATGAACCTTGCTATGCCACTAATATTAATGGATGACAGCTCTGTCAGGCTTATAAGAAATGGGGCACCAAAGGTGCGAATTCTTCTTCTGCTAATGGATAGGCAGTGGCATAAGAGGTGGAAAATCGACTCGTGCTCCAACTCGGAACCACACCCTCGGCAAAAATCGTTTGAGGGTAGGCTAAGCCTTTCTGCGTGCTGTTCCAGTATGCAGTGGCCGGTCAAAACCGACACCATTGTTGACAGTGATACGCGATCAAGTCGAAGTAGTTGATTGGTTCTGCTTTTGTCCATTCTTGCACAAGTTAGACTAGCCGTGTGGCAGGATTCCTCGTCACCCCAGGACTTGTAGACGTCAGCCAGATATTTCCGTTTCATATCGAGCTTGTTTGTTGCCAGTGGGATGCTGATATTTACGGAAGGCAAGCTCGTCCGCCTCGCAGTTTCCCGGGATATCGAAATGTCCGAGAACCCAGACAAGGTGCACCCGGGAGTAACTTGCGAGCTCATTTAGAGATGTTCGACATTCATAAACGAGTCTTGATGTGGCCGTGGAGCCAAAAAGAGATTTAATGGCGCCTTGGCTGTCTGAGAAGATAGATACGTCGACTGCGTAGATATCGCTACTCAGCATACATTTGGGTGCGTGATAAATGGCCATGACCTCAGCTTGAAAGACGCTGCAATGGTCTGGGAGACGTAGGGAGATGTTTAAGTCCAGTTTGTCTGAAAAGATGCCGCTGCCGACTCTACCTCCACGTTTGGAACCGTTAGTATAGATTTCGACTGTTTCACCGACGATTAGGTCTTTTGAAGTCCAGTCATTTCTGTTTGAGTGAGGTAGAATTCCCTGTTCAAATCGGTGTAATCGACAAAGTTGGGGACAGGTGGATACTGATTCAGAATAGAGGTATGGCCCGTGGGAGTTATGCGCCAGTGCGAAAGACCGTTAAGTCTAATCGCTGTCAGCTTGTCATGTTGCTTAATCAGGAGCCCCGAAGGGAGCCAGTGCAGCATGGCAAAAACGGCTTTTGTAGGTGTGTTACGAAGAGCGCCAGTGATCAGTAGAACAATGGATCTTCTGATTTTATCGAGGAGTTTCATATTGCAGGCTTTTTCGAGAGCTTGCCACCAAAAGACCGACGCGTATAACAGGTTTGGTTCAACGATGGCCGTGTAGAGCCAGAGCACGACTCGAGGACGAAGTCTCTATCGTGCTCCAACTGCTTTTCTACATCAGTAAATAGCGCATCTTGCTTTACGTGCCCTCTCAGCTAGATTGATTTTCCAATTAAGCTTTGGTTCGAGAATCAGGCCAAACTACTTAGCGTGCACAAGGAAAGCGAAGTGCAGTAGATAGACTAGGCATTGTAAACTTTGGAATTTTGTATTTCCTAGTGAAATGCATAGCCTCGGTTTTGGATGGGTTAACCACAAGTTCGAATTCGCGACACCAGTTCGACACAATAGACAGTCAATAGTTAAATTTTTCGGAAAGGGTTTGGGGGAATTTGCCGGATGCCGCGATTGCTATGTCATCCGCATAGGCTATCACTTTACATCCGGTACATTCCATTCTCACCAGTAGTGTATTAACTGCCAGGTTCCAGAGGAGGGTTGATAAAACACCCCCTTGTGGAGTGCCACTTTTAACCACCCTCCTCGATTGCGCATTGCCGATCGTGGGAGTGATGATTCTAGATTTTAATAGAAGCTCTATAAATTTAAGAAGGCCAGAATTCAGGCTAAGATTATAGAGTGCGAAAATGACAGCGTTGTTGAATGCTCCTTCGATGTGCAGAAAAATTTCCAGTGTGAATTCCTTGAACGCCAAGGATTTGTCAACTTGAGAAATGAGAGAATGAAGTATTGTTTCAATCGATTTGCCTTAAGAGTAGGCGTCTTGAGATACAGAGAGAAAAGTAGGGTTGATCGATGTCCTGATATGTAGGTCAAGAGCTCTTTCTAAAACCTTGAGAAGAAAGGATGCTAGACTTATGGGTCTGTAAACCTTAGGTTTGGTGTGTGAGGCCTTCTTCACTTTCGGGATGAAGACGACTCTAGCCTTGCGCCAGCGTAGGGGAATATACTGCAATCTAATGCTTGCATTATATATTTGTAGCAGCCACGGAAGGATAATCTCTTCCCCATTTTGGATACCGACAGGAATGATGCCGTCCGGCCCGAAGGACTTGTATGGCTTAAAGGTTTGAATGGACCACTCAAGGTGACATTTTGTGACTTGGAATGTAGGAGCCTATCATGGGAAACCTGATCCACCTGATACAGTGGTTGATCCACTGAGGCTACGCTCCCTGAGAAGTCGATGTCCAGTTGGATATTAAGGGTTTCGACGCTTGAGTGAGTCCAGCTGCCATCTGGTTTTTGGATACAGTGAAGGACTTTGTTAGAGGAGTGGAACATTTTTTGAAGACGGCTAGCCTCGGATGCCGATTCAATGCTTTCGCAAAATTGCATCCATGATGCTCGCTTCTTTCGCTTAATGGCTTATTTAAACTATTATTGTTTAGTTTTGTAAGGGGCCCAATCAGCTGTAACTTTAGCTTTGTTAAAGAGCATTCTACAAGCTTGGCGAAGGCTTGCAATTTCCGAGTTCCACCACGAAGGTTTAGGTTTGCCCCATGGTTCGGGAGTGATGCAAGAGACATGAGTGGCTCTTTTAAAAGCTGTGGTCAAATACTCGACCACCCGATCAATGTTGAGACGGTTGTGGATAGTGGGGGAGTCGTCGCTAAGCATGACTTCAGTTTGAGGCGAAAAAGAGGCCAGGTCGTGTTTTCCCTATTGATTGGTTTAAGAGAACCTGTATTACCTGTAGTCTCCCTCGAGTCAATGTCAAAGGTGATATAGCAGTGGTCCGAAAAGGAGCATTCCTGGGAGACGAACTAACTGCTTATTATGCTGGAGTAGTTATCGCTAACGAGGGTGATGTCAAAGACTTCCTTCCCGATGGATGTAAAACTAAGTTGTTTGAAAGGATAAAGTCAAAAAGACACTCACCTCGATCATTTGTGCCGGAGCTGCCCCACTTTTCGTGATGGGCATTGGCATCGGCGCCGATGATTGCCGGAATTTCTGGTGGGCTGCAGCAACCGTTTGCTTTAATGTGTCCGGTGGCGGAGAGTCGCCATAATCGTGAGCCATGTAGCTAGAGGCGATCCAGAAGGTCCTTGGACCCATTTCAATGACCATGGCTACATTGTCCTTGTCACTGAATCTAGGGAGTAAAAGAGCGTTAATGCTGTTTTTTACCAGAATGCAGGATCTGGGTTTACCTTGATCCTCGATATTTACCATACGATATCCGTATGCATTGAGCCCTGAAACCCGGTCACTTACGACCCAAGGTTCTTGGACGAGAATGAGCTCCTCCCCTATATCCGAGACTCGGAGAAGCAGAGCTGCCGATGTAGTTTTCGAATGCTGAAGGTTAATTTGTTGTACATTCATCATTGGCTTGAAGGTTGGTAATGGTGGTGTTCAACTCTTCCTCTGCAGACATTGGCGAGATGTATCCACCAGCCGCATCAGTGTCCATATGGTCGAAGAATTCTCCGACCAGTTCGGAAGTGGAGAAACGGCTGCTTCTGGTAGTTTCGGAGCACATACTCTCGTTGTCGCTACCCAGCAATGGAGTGAGGACAGAGCCCCAGCAACTAGGCTCATTGGCAATGGCTTGTGGGACAGCACCAGCTAGGGGAGGCTGTCGGGGCTTGGGCATCGCACTTGTAGATACGGATTGTTGATGGTAGCAAGGGATTGCTCGTTCAAACTGATGTTTTTTTTTTTTATTTAAACGTTATAATTATATGTACATATACAGCATTTATAATATTGCAACTAATTTATACATTCAAAAACTAACGAGCAATTTAAATTTATTCATTATATTCTGCTGGATATTTCACACCGCACTTGTCAGGTCTCTCGGCTTCGTTCTCTTAAGACGTCGTTCCGTTTTGTTTAGTTCGGAGAGTTTCAATGCCTCTTCGTTTATGTGGTGTTGAAGTCGTTCGTAATGTAAGATTGCGACTTTAATAATTTCGCTGTGTACCGTCTTCACACCAAGATCTCTGTGGAGCTCTGACATTCGAACGTACCAGGGTGCATTGACTATGTTCAGTAGAACTTTGTTTTGAAATTTTTGTATTCTTTTAATATTGGTTTGTGTGGTGCATCCCCAAAGTTGAATACCGTAACACCATACGGTTTTCAAGATTTGATTATATACCAAAAGCTTGATATATGTAGAAAGCGTAGATGATCTGCCAATTAACCAGTGCATTTTTTTATACTTTATTTCGAGTTCTCCTCTTTTCTTTTTCACATGTGCACACCATCGGAGCTTTACGTCTAGTGTCATTCCCAAATACATAGCGTTATTTGAGTATGGTACTTCTATTCGTCTATATATAGCGGGTTATGTCGGACCTTTTTATTCGTAAAGTCGATGTGGACCGATTTTGTGTTATTTATTTTAATACGCCATTTCTTTGTCCAATTAAATACTGGATTTACGGCATGTTGAAGTTTCTCTACTGAGATTTCCTCTGTGCCACCAGTAGCTATGAGTGCTGTATCGTCAGCGAATGTTGCGGTAATATGGTTTTGTTCGATCGGTAAATCGCTTGTGAATAGGCGATAGACTAGGGGTCCTAGGATGCGGCCTTGAGGAACCCTGCCTTAACTTCGCGGAGCCTAGAATAGGCATCATCTTGCTTAATTCTGAAGTGTCTTTTATGAAGGTATGATTCGATAATTTCACAATATTCGGCAGGTAGAATCAATTGCAGTTTATAGAGCGGACCTTAATGCCAAACTTTGTCGAATGCCTGCGCTACATCTAGAAATACCGCAGAACAGATTTGTTTCTCTTCAAATAAGTTTTCAATAACTTCGACGATCCTGTTAACTTGATGTTTAGTTGAATGTTTTCTTCTGAAACCAAATTGGTGGCTTGGTATGAGTTTCTTTTCTTCAATAATTGGCTGGAGTTTATTGTGTAGCAGCTTCTCAAAGACTTTCGATAGTATCGGTAACAGAGAGATTGGTCTGTATGATGACACTTCTTGTGGTACTTTGCCTGGTTTAGGAAGCATTATTACTTCGGCCACTTTCCAGATTCTCGGGACATGTCGAAGTCTAAATGAGGCGTTATACAAAATTGAAAGATTTTCAATACCCATCTGTGGCAGCTGTTTCAAAATTTCTGCTGTTATCAGATCAAAACCTGGACTTTTTTCAACTTTAGGTTTTTTATCTCACATTTTACTTCGGGGTACACCACAGAGTGTCTGCCTTATTCTCATAGTTGATGTTGTAATTCTTATCATCATTTGGCGTAAAGGTTTTCATAAGGTGGTCTGCAAAAGTGTGAGCATTTTCAATGTTGCTTTTGGCCCAGCCACCATTAGCCATTTTAATTGGAGGAATCGGTAATTCGGGCCTTTTTATGTTTTTCGTGGTTTTCCACAAAGAGTAGTCATTGTTTTTTTCGTGTGAGAGGTTTCGTAAGAGCCTGCTAGTCGATTCATTTTTGAAAACCTTTATTTCTTGACTTAGCTTCTTTGTAGTTTATCATTGGGTGACCTACTTTGGTGCCAGCGACACCGGAGTTTTCTTTTGTTTGTTATTAGAATTTTTATTTCTTTCGGATAGAAACATCCTTCGGATTTCCTTTTTAAAATTGGCGTGCTAGCCCAAGCAGCATTTTGAATATTTTTCGTTAGTTTTAAGGCTTCGTATTGCAGTTGTTCTTCTGTTTTTGGCGGTTCTATTTGTCGAGTGTTTTTACCTAGCACTTCTTTGAAATAGTGCTAGTCGGTAAACTTGTTGGTTAGATATTTATTTTGCGTCTTTTTTATTATATGTTTGCTTACTGATAAGAAAACCTGAGAGTGAGATCAAAACCCTCATGTGTTTGTAAATAGTTCTTTGAAACTTTTTTAAATAAAAAGAAATCTATTAAATCAGGTATCTTTCCAGCATCGCTTGGCCAATAAGTTGGCTTACCAGTTGAGATAAACTCACAACCCGCTTCTCTGGCAGCTTTAAATAACTCACGCGCTTTTGTTGTGGTTAGTCTGGATCCCCAACAGATGTTTTTAGCATTGAAATCTCCTCCTACTATAAATCTGGTTTCGTGCTTATTCATAAATTTAACATACAATTCACTATTAATTTTGTGTCTCGGCAGACTGTACAATGCCGTGGACGCTAGCGGTTGGTTGTTTGAATTTATAATGATAGTGGTTGCTTGGATTTCATAAGTACGGAATTTCTCTGACTCGTAATGTTCTTTATTTTTTCTTACGATTATTGCGCTACCACCATGAGCTGAATTATCTGGATGAGTTGTGTGGTAAGTCTCATAGTTATTAATTTTTATGAACGGCTGATTTGTGAAATGTGCTTCAGAAATCAGACAAACATCTGTTTTTTCTTCATTGAGTTTGATTTGTCATTCGGGTTGATGTTTGACCAGCCCGTTCGCATTCCATAGCATTATTTTTAGTATCATTGTTTATGAGGGTAATTTTGTTGCATTGAGCCCTGCTCGAGCCTTACTAGACGAGTTTCTAGGCTCTTATTAAATTCTTCTTGTTTCTTTAATTGTTTTAAAATTTGAGACAATATTTCTTCTACAGTATTAGACTTTGTGGCATTCTCGTTTCTCGCTACTTGAGCGTAACTTAGGCTTTGCTCATTCTTTTCGATTACATTGGTATGCGTAGTTTGCATTGCAGGAGGGTTTACTGTACCTGGCTGAGGAGGTTTTTTCTGTTGGGTGGTTCCTTTACGTATTTTTTGTAGTTCTTGCGGTACCAAACAACCTCTATAGTTTGCTGGATGAGCTTCACCACAGTTACAACATTTTGGTTGCTGGTTGTCTGGTTTAGTACAGGATGAAGTACTGTGCTTTCCTGTGCATTTAACGCACCGTGCTTCTTTGCCACAATAATTTTTTGTGTGACCATATAACTGACAGTTTTTGCATTGTGGAACTAGTTTTGAGTGTTTTAATGGCTCTATTTCTACTATAGAGTTTAAAATATTGGTTATTTTATAAATTTTTTTTAATATCTTCGTTTGCAGCGAATGTTAAAAGAAACATATCTATTGGGTCCTTTGACTCCATTTTAATTTGTTTGTTGCGCTAATTATATTAAATCCGTGATCTTGAAGATCTAGAAGGATTCATTCCGGGTCGCATGAACGGTACAGTTTTTTAGCCATTACTCTAATGGGACGATCTTGTTTGCTCTCATATGTATGCCAAGACAAATTTGCACTTGACAACAATTTGGTTATGGCTCTATAGTCATCGCTATTATAGAGATTTATTTAAAAAAATCCATTGTTTAATAGTTTTAATGAAAATGCGTTGCTAATATTTTTCTTTATCAAGTTATACATTTCTTTGTACTCGCCGACTCCCATGATCATAACGGGAGGAGGGCATTTATCTTTCTTAGTAATCGGTTCATTATTTGTTTTAAATTGTTTGGAACTCACCTGGTTAACTAAGTTATTATTACAACTTTGAATATGTTCGGGAGATGAATTTGCCTTCCTTTTCTTACCGTGTTTATTCATTTTAAGTATCCTTTCAGCTTCTCTGGCCAATTCTTCTTCATCTGTTTCGTATTTCTGAGAATTTTCGTTTTCAGGTTCGTGTTTTCTACATTATCAAATTTAAGTTTGATATTTTCAGCTTTAAACTTATTAATTTCTCTTTTGAGTTCAGTGCATAATATTTCAAGTTCTTGCAATCGAGCGATTTCTGATTTCTGAGTGTTATCCACATTTTTTGAAGGTCGTTCCACTTTGGGACTTCCGCCCTTTGGCGGTGGTGAGCGCTGGATAGGCATTTACAAGTATTTTTGCACTGTGACAGCACAAAACTTGGCAGCACTGCTACATACCAGCTGGTGCCTAGCAGCTATATCTTTTGTTTAACTTCCACTTCTTCGTGTGAGTGAAAAGTATTTTTCAAACAAATGCAGCTCTGAAAAATTTTTAAATTAAAATTAAGTGGCATCACAAATCAACCTAAATTAATATTACACAGGTGGCAACTCCTGCCTATTTTTTTTGTGTGAAGAGAACAGCTACTGCGACAAACACTATTGAAGGTAAGTTGAGCCTTTTTGTTTTTGTTTTTATTTTTTCACAAAATTCTGTTTTTTATTTATATAGTTTTCGTATATTTCAGGTCGTGGAAATAATTTGGAAATGTGTCCCAGATAGCCCTCGCGAATTGCATTCACCGATAACTATACTATCGCACCTATATTTCACTGCATTGATTTAAAAAATGCTAGAATACGGAGCAGAACTATACGCGTCCGAACACTATGAAAGTAAAAACAGAAGAAATGATGGTGACCTCACGCAAAGTGCCTTGGGATCACCAGCTTTCGCGACCTTCCAGCCACCGGTGGGAAGATCGGTATTGTTGAGCTTGAGGATCTATAAAATAGTCGCAGGCGCAGACGGCTCGGCAGGAAGTCATGTTTTGGAGTGAGTGCGTTTTGGAACCTGGTCCAAAGGTACCGCATTGAGCTTTGCATTAGGCTAGATCTCACCTACCCTATTGATCGCTACCTTATACAGGTTCGCCGAGCGTTGGTTCGAGCAGGAGATGATTTTAATATGTCCTTGATAGCACCCTGCGTCACGGCAGCTGGGTGAAGTGCCAGGGTTGAGGGACATGACCTCAACGAAAATAGGTAACAGCGCCAGTTCGAAAATTCTCCAATTGGCAGGAGTGATGGTCCCATCCTAATTGGCATAGTCGAAGTTGCTGGTGGGCATTTGCCTAGGCACGGTTTGACGCGCCCCTGAAGGGATAGGCGCGTCAATTTATTTTGTGATTGTGTTTTTAATTTTTGTTGTTGAGTCCATGCAAAAAGGGTCCCCACTCAAAGCCGCTATCTCAGTCCGAACGTGTGGTCACTATGTATGGTCCCATGATTATCTATGCAAGCACAAGCCCGTATAGGATCAAGTGCTCGGAGCCAGACCAGTGCTAATCGGGAGTTCCAGTTAACCGAACCCACACTACCATCTTAACGGTAACAGACGTCGAACGTACTTTGAGGCCTGTCAGGGATTTAATGGGACGGGGGCAGCTGCAACCTTAGACTGGAGCCGATCACACTCAAGTTTCACCTTGGTGCTACCGTGTCAAAAGACAACTAGGTCCAGAAAATTACAGCTACCAGCCCAGGGCATTCAGAATAAGGACGTTGGTCCAGAGAGAAGTCCGGCGACGAAGGATAAGGGTCGTGCCAATTGGTGCTACTGAACTCCCGTGCAAGAAAACAGCAGCACCTGGGTGAGTAGGCCATTTAGCGTTACCCAGGTTGCACCGCGTGGAGGCGATCTACTTTACACCCCCTACCTTAACTCGGTGGAGGTTGCGGTAGACAGCAAGGACCAATTGGAACCACTACAGGATAAGTACTTCCAATGCTATCGGAAGTATGTCATATGCAGTGCGCAGATGGAAGAATGGGGCCAAATGCTGAAACCCAATTCCCACCGAGGAAGCAACAAATTTGCACAACCTCAACTTGCCTCCATGTGATACATACATTTTTGCAGGGGATTACCTAACCTGGCCATCTTTTCGTAACATGTTCACCGCCTTGTAAATAACCAATCCCTGGGTGACCCCCGTGGTAAAGCTGTATCACCTCCGAAAGATTCTGGTTCCGAGGGTTCCTTCATATCGGACTGCCTCCAAAAGCGCCTTAAGCTGCCGTCGCACTTTGTGCACGCTTAGGTATCGGGCGTCAGCAACACCCTTGCGGGCACCGTTACCAAAGCATGCCATCTAACCGTCGGGTCCCGGTACGATGCCTCCGTTCGCCTCCGGGTGGCAGTTTTAGTGTTGCCTACCTTGACAGGGGAGCTGCCGCCGCTCGTGTTAAACAAAGGATAACGGCATAATCTCACTGGTTTGCAATTAGCGGACGCCAGCACTTCAAACTCAACACAGGTCGATTTCTTACTGGGGGGAGACCTATACCCTCAAGTGTTACTTGAAGGGCTACATCGGAACATCGTAAGGGCGTTAATAGCTCAGGAAACCTTATTTGGCTGGATCCTTACGGGACCTCTGCCACCTGACCGGGTTTCCACGTTACTATGCGAGGCCAACTTTCCAAACCAGGCGTCGGGATCCATTAGCGCTCTATATAGTCTCCCTTCCATTCAAACACGATTTTGCAACTGACAGGTCCTTGAGGGCGTCACGCCACATAGCACTGAGGCAATTCGAAGGAAACGAGGGACCACTGGGAAAGAACCCAGTCGACAAAAACCAATATGATTCGGTGGTACTTGAGAAAGGTACTCCCGCCATCGATTGCTCCGGTGCCCAACTATTACTTGACGCATCACGCAGTAATAAAGCCAGAGACCACCTCCACGAAGTTACGTGTGGTCTTCAACGCCTCGCAGGCGACATCTAACACCATCAGCTTGAACGAAGTGTTGAATATAGGGCCAGCGCTAGGTATGTGCTCAATGGAGACATACAGAAAATGTACCGCCAGATTGTGGTAGAGCCGAATCATACTTCGTACCAAAGGCTGGTGTTCCGGGAATCTCCCTACACAGAAAATTGTGACAACGCTCTTATAACCGTCACCTTTGGGGTGAATTGTGCTGCTTATCTCGCGATAAGGACACTGTTACAATTGGCAGTCGATATGGAGAGCAGTTGCCCATTGGCATCGCAGGTGTTGCGCGACCCCATGTACGTTGACGACGCATTAATAGGAACTCACGATGTGGCGACAGCCATCCAGACTCTTGATGAGCTCATTGAAAGCTTAGAGTCGGCCGGGTTCTCCACGAGGAAATGGGCATCGAACCGCTCGGTCATTCTTGCTGACATTCTTCCCGAGCACTTACTCCGGGAAGATTTCATAAAACTACAAGAAACCAGTATCAGTACCACTTTGGGCATTAGATGGAATGAGCGGGGGCTGGTTTTATTTTCAAGTGGCTGTTTTTCCACCTGTAACGACATACACCAAACGCAAGGTGCTGTCCTTAATCGCCCAACTATTTGATCCTGCGGGGTGGTTGGCTCCTTTAGTCATCACAGCCAAGATCTTAATGCAACAGATATGGTTGGATCAAATAAGTTGGAACGATCCACTCACCCCCTCTACTTTATCGAGGTGGAACCACTTTTTATCACAGTATCAGCCAATCTCCCAAGTACGGGTGCCTTGCTCGGTGAGAGCTACTGCTGACAACGAGGTGGAGTTCCACGCGTTTTGCGACGCATCACAGGCAGCATACGCTGCAGCCCTTTACGTTCGGAGTAAAGGAAACAATTCCATCGCATCCCATCTGCTAGTGGCAAAATCTCGAATGGCCCCTCTGAAAACAATTTTCCTTCGATGCTTATAACTATGTGGGGTGGCCTTACTAGCGGAGCTAATTCATGCACTTATACCGGCTTTGAACATTTCCGATAACAATTTGTTTTGTTGGACGGATTCGACGATTGTGTTAGCGTGGCCTCCGAAACCTCCCCATGTGTGGAAAGTTTTTGTGGCGAATCGTGTCTGTACCATTCGGAGCAAGATAGGTGGGGGCCACTGGCGTCACGTTCGTTCTGAGGACAACCCAGCAGATTTAGCAAGTCGAGGTGTCTCCCCGGAGGCACTTCTGGATAACAAACTTTGGTGACAAGGGCCTGCCTGGCTCCAACAAGAGCAAAAGCACTGGCCACTACAGCTTGACGCGAGCTCGCTCACAACCGAAGAAGAACAGCGACCAGCTCACTGCCATTTGGCATACGTATCTACCACCGATGACCCAATCCTCCGCTTTTCATCCTTACCAAGAGCCCTACGGGTGTTAAATTTTGTGAGGCGATGTACACGATATTGCCTCGTGAAGCCCCTGAGAAAGGAGCGCCGCTGACTCACAGGGAAATCAGTGAAGCCAATCTGCGGCTAATCGTAGTACAACAAATGTACTATCCCAAAGAATACCAGGCACTTGCGGCGAACGCGCCGCTACCCCGCTCGAGCTCAATTCTGGCACTGAATCCTTTCTTGCATTCAGATGGGATTCTGCGTGTCAACGGAAGGCTCGCCAGGACTGTACACCTGGCATTTCTAGAACGGAATCCGATTATCCTTCCGTATTATAGTCATTTCACACGCTTAGCGGTGAAATTCATTCAACAAGTGTCCCTCCACGGGGGAAACGAATTAATGGTGTGGTTGGTCCGCACTCAATACTGGATCCCACGAGCGAAAGCACTTATCAAAAGTACGATCCTCCAATGCAAGATGTGCACATTGAATGAAAAATCGCCCACAGTCCCAAATCATGGCCGCCCTACCAGTTGGACGCACAACATGCTCTCGAGCGTTTACACATACAGGGGTGGACTTTGCGGGCCATTCGATATAAAACACTATGAGCGTACCATGTGATGAAAGGAAACTATTCTCAAATGCTTCGTCATGAAAGCTGTACATCTTGAGGCGACTACTGACCTGAGTGCGCCTGCCTTTCTCGCTGCACAATCTCGGTTCGTCGTTCAACGAGGGTAAAAAATCTACTCTGAGAACGGCAGAACTTTCGCAGGCGCCGAAAAGACTCTAAAGCTGGATATCCAGCGGGTGCTGAAAGAGTCGCGTGACCGAGCCCTTATCGTGCATTTTCACACCCAAATAGAATGGGAATTCAATCCCCCTCACGCTCCACACATGGGGGGACTTTCGGAAGCCGCGGTGGAAAGCTTCAAACACCAGCTCAAACGTATGGCGGGGTAGCTCAAATGTACTCTTGAAGAATTTCTAGCACTTTTAGCTCGCATAGAAGCGTGTCTCAATTCTAGGCCCATTAGTGCTCTTGCGGAGGATCCCATGGATTTGCAAGCACCCCCATTTCCTAGTGGGTGAACCGCTCCTAGCACCTGCCATTCCTCTCAATCAATAACTGGAGGCGTAAGCTGAAAGCCCTCGCCCACCAATTCCATGCACGATGGAAGACGGAGTACATTCTAGGCTGCCAAAGACGCAGCAAATGGTATACTCCCCTAGTTGTGCGGGAGGACAACTTCGCGCCTCAGAAATGGCGGCTGTACAAATTACTGAAGCGCATCCCTGCCCCGATGGAAAAGTGCGTGTCGTAAGCGTGCGATCCATCACCGCCGACGAGCTACAGGCCGCAACGCCACCCATCTTACTGTGGATGGGAAGGATATATCCTCCACCGGGACCGCGGAAACCCGATGGCTGGCGCACGTCGCTGAAGTCCAGCAGACAGGAACCGCACCTATCAGCGGTGCCCAAGCGCGAGTTGTCTCTTCTCGGTGCAAACAGTGCAATCAGCCCGAACACACCATCATCGGGTGCGAGCGTTCCCCCCGGTGTTTGGGACACCATGCTGTTGGTCGTTCGCCGCATTCTGCACGGACAGTACGGACCAAAAATCCACACTGTGCGAGGGAGCGTGACTGAGCGGCTGTCTCATGCGTCCGGGGAATCGGCGCGGGAGATATCGTCCGAAACGAAGGACACTCCGGTTTCTTAGTATTTTTGTCTTTTTCACTTTACTCACTCTTTAGTGCCATATATTTAGGCAGCTGACGAGCTTACGAATTTCGTCAACCGGTTTGAACGATGACTGGAGTCCCATTCTCCGTTATCGCTTCGTGCAGACGAGCGCGAATTAGAGTCGCGATGGCCTGCGCTTAAAGAGGCGAAGATAACGGCCTCTTCCGAAGCTAGGGTCGTCAAAGATTGTGAAGCTCTCAATTGCTCAGCGCTTCGAGGCGAGTTATGACATTTTTAAGTGGGGGTCCGTACTTAACGCGGAAGCACAGCAACGCGTGGAACAGGTGGCGCCTACTCCAAGTCGAGGGGATTCGCGTTTGCCCGGGGGTCACAGCATTCCAGTGCCGCCGTGCGACATTCCAATATTCGAAGTGGAGTATACTAAGTGGCCCGCGTTTCGCGATATGTATTGCGCGCTGTTTATAAACAACACGCGGCTCACCAACGTAGAGAAGTTTTACCATTTGAACAAAAAACTCGGGGGAGCCACGTGAAATTGTGTCTAAAATACAATTGTCAGGCACGTGCTTGCGCGCGCAATGGAAAATTTGGTGGTGCGCTACGATAATAAGCGTCTCCAAATTAACGCGCAATTGAAAACTCTCTTAGGGTTGGAACCGATAAGGCGCGAGGACGGGGGCGAGCTAAAGCGTCTACAACGCGACATCAACAACTGCATCGCGGCTCTAGCCGCTTATGGGGTGAACGTAGCATCGTGGGATGCCATATTGGTCTAGATATGCTCCATGCGACTGCCTGAGTTCACCTTGACCCTGTGGGAACAAACCGTGGGGGGTCGCGGAGATGTGCCCGCATGGAAAGCTATGGACGATTTTTTGTCGCTGCGATTGTACACTCTCGAGGCGATCTCGGATCATCTCGGGTTCAGGCAAATCCGCCGCGTTCCGCGCGGGTGAAAACCAACCAAGTTAATGTTATCTCACCGGGGTGTAAGGTCTGTAAGCAATCAGCACACTCGGTGCGCCATTGTCCTACGTTCCAGGCCGCCACCGACCCAGCATGGTGGGGTCTGGTGCGCCGACTCAAATTGTGTGTGAACTGCCTGTCACCATCGCATAAGGGGGATCATTGCCCCAGTCTTTCTTCGTGCTTCACCTGCCGAGAGCGGCACCAGGATCATTGCCCCAGTCTTTCTTCGTGCTTCACCTGCCGAGAGCTGCACCACACGCTGTTACACGCGGATGCGCAACGGGGTGTTGTGAGCTAGAATCAAGCTGCCTGCGCGTAGTGTCTCACAGCATCGACTCCTAACAGATGCCACACATTCTGTGTGATTAGCATGTGTTAAAGTTACTTAAGAAAGCACATATTTTTAGGGTGCGAGTATTTAGAATTAATATTACCTATGTAATATTTATTATGTAAACTTTTAGGGTGGTACAGTTTTGCAGTCGAGCCACCGAAGGGCATTCAAAGTTAGAATGCACCATCAACATTTCAGATTGGCGTAGGTCAGTTGGCTTGACCAACTGACACCAATTAACAGGTGCGAAACTGGAACACCAGAAAGGTCACTTTTTGTATTGTAATTTTGAATTGTAGATAGTATATAATAGTTAGTATTCTAAGAAATAAAGGCTTGTGTGTAATGTAGTGATTTTTACAAAGAGTGGTTTAGGCTTTTCAGATACACGCGCGCAGCAGAAGGACGTCCCCCGTCAAACAAGGACAATACCCCAACATTTTGGCGCAGCCGGTAGGATCTAACGTCGAGTGCCAGGAAAAGAGCACTCCTACGCGGGAATCCACCAATAGGAAACCATCAGGATAACCATCCCAAAGGAGGGCAATGGAGGGAACGAAAATGGTGAGTATGTCTATGGTAGGACATTCTAGTATCTAAGTGAATTTTGTCGACGATTCTTCGGTGGCCGTGTGGGCGCTTTTGCGCCGGTCATGCAGAAGAAGCAGCATTGGGGCTGATTAGCCGCTGCGGTTAGGTGACAATAGGTCGATTCAAAAGAAACATTTTTTACTTACGGTCAGGTTGTATAGTGTTGTTCCACTGAGATTAGGCTCATACTTTTTAATACATTTTGTTTCAGCATTCTCGGGGAATGTGGGACGTGTCTGTTTATTCACGGATTTTGCGTCATTGAATTGCGAACTTGTGTATACCGGTTGGTTTGGTTCGGAAAGAACGTGCCACGGTATAGGGTTCGTACGGTTATGATAGGGGATTTGTGTGTTGTTTGTCGGTAGGGACATTTATACGATTCAATTTATATTGTTTTGAAATCAAAATAAAGATTGATTTAAATATTTGGCATTTTGAGTCTAGGGTATTAGGTGAAAAGGTGCAGACAACATGTGTTGTTGCATTAAAGTTTTTTGTAGTTCGGAAACTACAATTTGCGTAGCAATGTTGAAGATAACAGCTAAATGCTGCTATTATGTGGCGCATACGTTACGGGTTTATTTTTAAACATGGATTCAAATTTCCGGGAATGAATCAAGACACTTTTGCCGGTAAAGCAAATTTCGGTTTCTACAAACATATGGCCTTTTTTATGGATTTTTGGGAGTATTAAGGATGGTGAGAGGAAAACAAGGAGTATTTGTGAGGCAGTCAAGGACCACTTTGCATTGATGGAAGGACTTAATGGACGCCGGTAGGTAGCGGAACTTTGTGATGGAAAACAAGTATAGCAGAATATGTATATAAATATAGAATTTACGGTGGAATGTTTTTTTTAAATTGGTATTTATCAATAAGTAAGATGGAATAAAATATTGGGATAAGTTAATAACAAGTTTTATCAATTATTGGATTTTTTTTGTAATTGGGATACGACATCTGTTCTGGCATTTGGGATATGACGAAGGAAGCGCAAGGATTACTGCTGAGGCAGGAGCAAATTGGCGAAACGATTGAAAAGCTGGTCCGTAACTTTAAGAAAGACGGCAGTTTACGTAAGGACAACGTGTATTACCGCAAGCGAATAACTCAGTTGCAAAATCTAGGGAGAGAGTTCAACAATAATCACGGACTGTTGTTGCCTCACGCATTTGAGTACGGCAAGGGAAAATATTTTGCGGAAAAATACGCAGACTACATAAATAGTCTGGTCAATGAATGGGCAGATACATTTAGTTCTGAATTAGAAGGACTAGGGCAACAAACTGTGAGTTTGGTTTCACCAGACGAGGAAGTAAGGAACAGATTGAAATCAATGCAGTCAGAGGTGGAACTGTTTACTGGGAAAATAGTTGACCACTTCGAAGCGAGTACGAGCAGGGAAGAAGCTCAGGAATTGTGGAAGCAGGCGAATGCCGGAGGAGCTGTGTCACCATTGGAAGTAGCGGATCAAGCCTTTACGGCAATCCAAAGAAGAACAGAAGAAAAGTTATTCAGTTTTCATAAGAAAACAGAAGATTTGAGAGCACAAAAAGAGTATCTTGAGAAGAAGGTAAAGGAACTTTCTCAGAGATTGACGGAAACAGAGGAAGCAGCAACGCTGTTGGAAAAGGAGTGTGCGGAATTAAAAAGAGGACGGGTGACCAATAGGACCTCACTGAATAGGGAGAGATCAAAATTAGCATCAGCTGGATTTACTCAGACAGTATTGACAGTGCCTCCGGAAGTACGTTGGCCGGAGTATTTAACACCAGAAGGGATAAGCCGCATGGTAAATCCAAAATTAGTACTTAATGAAGAAAGGCAAGCGGAATTTTTGTTTGGCGCATCTGAAATCGGGTTCGAGCCTTTTTCTCCAGAACGTCCGGTAACTAATAAAAATAAGGGATATCCGCCAAAAGAGCCAGAAGCAGTAATGGTACAGGAAAAGCCCAATACTGTGGACAATATTTCGCCTGTACGAACAAACGATCGAAGACTAATTAGTTTGAGTCCGTCATTGATCAATTGCCTCTCAGATCCGGGAGAAGTGAATCTAAGAACCACCCACAAAGATAGCGCTCCAGTTTTACCGGTCATAAGTAAAACAAAAATACGCAAAATGGGTATAGAGGAGATTTCAAAGACAGTGGCCAGGCTAGTACCTGTGTTTACTGGTGCAGCTTCAGAAGATTTACGGTCAGAAGTTAACAGATTCATTCAAGGTTGTGAGCTTGCAAAGCGAAGCATAAGCCCTGATGAGTTGCAGGATTTCTTCGACTGTGTTAAGCAAAGATTATTTGGAGACGCGTACAACCTTGTGTTGCCAAAGCAATTCGCCAGTGTGGACGAGCTTTACGGTCTTATAAGGAGAACTTATCTGAAGGAGAGATCTCTGGAAGACATAACCCAAGAAATAAGAATCGGGAAGCAGCTGGCAAGTGAAGACATACGTGCCTTTGCCAGGCGTTTAGAGTCACTTCAGATGATGGCCCAGGAAATAATCAGGAATAAGTACAATGGCATTGGAGATACAGCGCTATTACACGAAGTTGACGAGTCGGTGTTGACAACTTTCGTGGTGGGGCTCCGCAACTCCGTTCTAAAGATTCATATGCTGAATAGCAGAACAGGATCTCTGGAGGAATTAGTAGAAGAAGCGATTAGAGCACAAGTTCTCGTGGAACGGAGTACGGCTGGGTTAGGTGAGGTACACATGTTGGAAAATAGACAGGACATGTTCACCGCCGCTGTCGTGAACAGAGATGGAAGTAATTACGTCCCAAACATATACAGAGGAGCATATAATCCCGGTGTCTCCGACAACAGAGCCGCGAATCCGAGAAATCCGTACAAGGGGTTTGTACAGAGGGCACCCACATGTTCGTTCTGCCGTAAGCAAGGTCATACAAGGGATGAGTGCATTACATGCAAAAACACGCCCTACTGTATGGAGTGCCAAACATATGGTCATGAGGCAAGTAGACAGTGCCATGGAGACACAGAATGGAATCAGAGTAAAAGGCAGCCAGCTACGAGGCGCCCGGTTCCACCCTTGAGGGACAGCAGGGGTAACTTCAGTAGTCCCCGAGTTAATTCAACAGAAGGAATTAACCAAGGAAGAAATCCTTTCAAAACTGAAGCAAGGATAAGCAACACCAAACAAGGGTTGAGATGTTTCTCATGTGGACAGATGGGACATCGGGCAGCGGAATGCAGGGATAGACTATCCCAACAAAGGAACCAGGGAAACTTCCAGCGGCCCAGTCGAGGCCAATAGACTGGAAAGCCAAAAGAAAGGAAGTAATAATAAGGCCGGAAGTACGTGGGACTCGCAGCACAATCTCGGTTCGTCGCTCAACGAGGGTAAAAAATCTACTCTGAGAACGGTAGAACCTTCGCAGGCGCCGAAAAGACTCTAAAGCTGGATATCCAGCGGGTGCTGAAAGAGTCGCGTGACCGAGCCCTTATCGTGCATTTTCACACCCAAATAGAATGGGAATTCAATCCCCCTCACGCTCCACACATGGGGGGACTTTCGGAAGCCGCGGTGGAAAGCTTCAAACACCAGCTCAAACGTATGGCGGGGTAGCTCAAATATACTCTTGAAGAATTTCTAACACTTTTAGCTCGCATAGAAGCGTGTCTCAATTCTAGGCCCATTAGTGCTCTTGCGGAGGATCCCATGGATTTGCAAGCACCCCCATTTCCTAGTGGGTGAACCGCTCCTAGCACCTGCCATTCCTCTCAATCAATAACTGGAGGCGTAAGCTGAAAGCCCTCGCCCACCAATTCCATGCACGATGGAAGACGGAGTACATTCTAGGCTGCCAAAGACGCAGCAAATGGTATACTCCCCTAGTTGTGCGGGAGGACAACTTCGCGCCTCAGAAATGGCGGCTGTACAAATTACTGAAGCGCAGCCCTGCCCCGATGGAAAAGTGCGTGTCGTAAGCGTGCGATCCATCACCGCCGACGAGCTACAGGCCGCAACGCCACCCATCTTACTGTGGATGGGAAGGATATATCCTCCACCGGGACCGCGGAAACCCGATGGCTGCCGCACGTCGCTGAAGTCCAGCAGACAGGAACCGCACCTATCAGCGGTGCCCAAGCGCGAGTTGTCTCTTCTCGGTGCAAACAGTGCAATCAGCCCGAACACACCATCATCGGGTGTGAGCGTTCCCCCCGGTGTTTGGGACACCATGCTGTTGGTCGTTCGCCGCATTCTGCACGGACAGTACGGACCAAAAATCCACACTGTGCGAGGGAGCGTGACTGAGCGGCTGTCTCATGCGTCCGGGGAATCGGCGCGGGAGATATCGTCCGAAACGAAGGACACTCCGGTTTCTTAGTATTTTTGTCTTTTTCACTTTACTCACTCTTTAGTGCCATATATTTAGGCAGCTGACGAGCTTACGAATTTCGTCAACCGGTTTAAACGATGACTGGAGTCCCATTCTCCGTTATCGCTTCGTGCAGACGAGCGCGAATTAGAGTCGCGATGGCCTGCGCTTAAAGAGGCGAAGATAACGGCCTCTTCCGAAGCTAGGGTCGTCAAAGATTGTGAAGCTCTCAATTGCTCAGCGCTTCGAGGCGAGTTATGACATTTTTAAGTGGGGGTCCGTACTTAACGCGGAAGCACAGCAACGCGTGGAACAGGTGGCGCCTGCTCCAAGTCGAGGGGATTCGCGTTTGCCCGGGGGTCACAGCATTCCAGTGCCGCCGTGCGACATTCCAATATTCGAAGTGGAGTATACTAAGTGGCCCGCGTTTCGCGATATGTATTGCGCGCTGTTTATAAACAACACGCGGCTCACCAACGTAGAGAAGTTTTACCATTTGAACAAAAAACTCGGGGGAGCCACGTGAAATTGTGTCTAAAATACAATTGTCAGGCACGTGCTTGCGCGCGCAATGGAAAATTTGGTGGTGCGCTACGATAACAAGCGTCTCCAAATTAACGCGCAATTGAAAACTCTCTTAGGGTTGGAACCGATAAGGCGCGAGGACGGGGGCGAGCTAAAGCGTCTACAACGCGACATCAACAACTGCATCGCGGCTCTAGCCGCTTATGGGGTGAACGTAGCATCGTGGGATGCCATATTGGTCTAGATATGCTCCATGCGACTGCCTGAGTTCACCATGACCCTGTGGGAACAAACCGTGGGGGGTCGCGGAGATGTGCCCGCATGGAAAGCTATGGACGATTTTTTGTCGCTGCGATTGTACACTCTCGAGGCGATCTCGGATCATCTCGGGTTCAGGCAAATCCGCCGCGTTCCGCGCGGGTGAAAACCAACCAAGTTAATGTTATCTCACCGGGGTGTAAGGTCTGTAAGCAATCAGCACACTCGGTGCGCCATTGTCCTACGTTCCAGGCCGCCACCGACCCAGCATGGTGGGGTCTGGTGCGCCGACTCAAATTGTGTGTGAACTGCCTGTCACCATCGCATAAGGGGGATCATTGCCCCAGTCTTTCTTCGTGCTTCACCTGCCGAGAGCTGCACCACACGCTGTTACACGCGGATGCGCAACGGGGTGTTGTGAGCTAGAATCAAGCTGCCTGCGCGTAGTGTCTCACAGCATCGACTCCTAACAGATGCCACACATTCTGTGTGATTAGCATGTGTTAAAGTTACTTAAGAAAGCACATATTTTTAGGGTGCGAGTATTTAGAATTAATATTACCTATGTAATATTTATTATGTAAACTTTTAGGGTGGTACAGTTTTGCAGTCGAGCCACCGAAGGGCATTCAAAGTTAGAATGCACCATCAACATTTCAGATTGGCGTAGGTCAGTTGGCTTGACCAACTGACACCAATTAACAGGTGCGAAACTGGAACACCAGAAAGGTCACTTTTTGTATTGTAATTTTGAATTGTAGATAGTATATAAGAGTTAGTATTCTAAGAAATAAAGGCTTGTGATTTTAAAACTAACAGTGTAATGTAGTGATTTTTACAAAGAGTGGTTTAGGCTTTTCAGATACACGCGCGCAGCAGAAGGACGTCCCCCGTCAAACAAGGACAATACCCCAACATTTTGGCGCAGCCGGTAGAATCCAACGTCGAGTGCCAGGAAAAGAGCACTCCTACGCGGGAATCCACCAATAGGAAACCATCAGGATAACCATCCCAAAGGAGGGCAATGGAGGGAACGAAAATGGTGAGTATGTCTATGGTAGGACATTCTAGTATCTAAGTGAATTTTGTCGACGATTCTTCGGTGGCCGTGTGGGCGCTTTTGCGCCGGTCATGCAGAAGAAGTAGCATTGGGGCTGATTAGCCGCTGCGGTTAGGTGACAATAGGTCGATTCAAAAGAAACATTTTTTACTTACGGTCAGGTTGTATAGTGTTGTTCCACTGAGATTAGGCTCATACTTTTTAATACATTTTGTTTCAGCATTCTCGGGGAATGTGGGACGTGTCTGTTTATTCACGGATTTTGCGTCATTGAATTGCGAACTTGTGTATACCGGTTGGTTTGGTTCGGAAAGAACGTGCCACGGTATAGGGTTCGTACGGTTATGATAGGGGATTTGTGTTTGTTTGTCGGTAGGGACATTTATACGATTCAATTTATATTGTTTTGAAATCAAAATAAAGATTGATTTAAATATTTGGCATTTTGAGTCTAGGGTATTAGGTGAAGAGGTGCAGACAACATGTGTTGTTGCATTAAAGTTTTTTGTAGTTCGGAAACTACAATTTGCGTAGCAATGTTGAAGATAACAGCTAAATGCTGCTATTATGTGGCGCATACGTTACGGGTTTATTTTTAAACATGGATTCAAATTTCCGGGAATGAATCAAGACACTTTTGCCGGTAAAGCAAATTTCGGTTTCTACAAACATATGGCCTTTTTTATGGATTTTTGGGAGTATTAAGGATGGTGAGAGGAAAACAAGGAGTATTTGTGAGGAAGTCAAGGACCACTTTGCATTGATGGAAGGACTTAATGGACGCCGGTAGGTAGCGGAACTTTGTGATGGAAAACAAGTATAGCAGAATATGTATATAAATATAGAATTTACGGTGGAATGTTTTTTTTAAATTGGTATTTATCAATAAGTAAGATGGAATAAAATATTGGGATAAGTTATTAACAAGTTTTATCAATTATTGGATTTTTATTTGTAATTGGGATACGACATCTGTTCTGGCATTTGGGATATGACGAAGGAAGCGCAAGGATTACTGCTGAGGCAGGAGCAAATTGGCGAAACGATTGAAAAGCTGGTCCGTAACTTTAAGAAAGACGGCAGTTTACGTAAGGACAACGTGTATTACCGCAAGCGAATAACTCAGTTGCAAAATCTAGGGAGAGAGTTCAACAATAATCACGGACTGTTGTTGCCTCACGCATTTGAGTATGGCAAGGGAAAATATTTTGCGGAAAAATACGCAGACTACATAAATAGTCTGGTCAATGAATGGGCAGATACATTTAGTTCTGAATTAGAAGGACTAGGGCAACAAACTGTGAGTTTGGTTTCACCAGACGAGGAAGTAAGGAACAGATTGAAATCAATGCAGTCAGAGGTGGAACTGTTTACTGGGAAAATAGTTGACCACTTCGAAGCGAGTACGAGCAGGGAAGAAGCTCAGGAATTGTGGAAGCAGGCGAATGCCGGAGGAGCTGTGTCACCATTGGAAGTAGCGGATCAAGCCTTTACGGCAATCCAAAGAAGAACAGAAGAAAAGTTATTCAGTTTTCATAAGAAAACAGAAGATTTGAGAGCACAAAAAGAGTATCTTGAGAAGAAGGTTGTTTGTACCTGCTCCAACGCAAAACTCCAATCAGCAATTCCCATCACCAATGCCCGCTCGTGAACGCAGAATAAGCAGTACACCCGATGAACGGATATACAGCGTGTGAAGCCTCATCAGCATTTCCGTACACGTGCGGGCTAAAGTATTAATTTGCCCTACGTACGCACAAACGCTGGTGCCTTGCACATAATTGCAGACACCACAAATATATTTTTTTTGTTAGCGTAATCAAAATTATAATATAAATTCAATCAATTTATAAATAAAAATTGAGATATACTTTTGAAGTCAAACAGTCAACAGTGTTTTCTTTGTCGCCAATTATCAACCACAAGGTTAATTCAAGAATAATACTTGATTAGCCACAACACTCTTTCGGTACTGTACCCAAAGAGCTATCAGACTTCAGTATTGCACTTGAAGTCATCATCACGATCCTTCGGTATTGCACCCAAGGAATCGGCAACCGATTAGTAAACCAACTAATCGGTATAGAAACATTTTGGAGGCCCCGGCGAGATAAGAACTCACGATCTCCTGTTTACCACAAGGCGAGATTCTGAAGGATGGCGCATCACCAAGAAACAATTGAGCAGTTGGACAAGTTGACCAGGGCACAGTATGAAGTGGGCTCGGCAATAGAGCAACTGGTGAGCAACTTTAAAAGGGACACACAAGACCGTAAAACCATCGAATATGCCAGTAAACGCATGAAGACTCTGAAGGAGGCATGGTCTACGTTCGAACATCAACATCATCTCGTACTCGAGCTAGACGAAGTTAATCATGAGTACTTCAAACAGGATTATAGAGGCAACGTAGCAAACCTCTACGACTGGCTGTTCACCAAATTACAGCACATCATCAATGAGGAAGGAGAGAAGCGTAAAACGCCAGTGCAACTTGAAGTTCCCTTGCACGTCCATCAAGGAGGCTCTAACCGCAAGGAGAGCACACCGCGGACCAGCCATCAGGAAGGCGATGGACTCTTAGCCCTAGTACGGCAGCAAAAGGCGTTGGTGCGTGCAATTTCTCGAGTCATTGGGGATGTGCACTCGGAAACTGATCAGTCCCATCCACCAGTGTACTATGATATCAAAACAAAACTATTGATACGTTACCACGATAATCTGGTGCAAAATAACCAATGGATATGGCAACGAACAAACCTGGCGGAAATTGATGGTTATGATGCGGACAAATTCTACGAGATCGAAGATGCGCTTCAAAACGTACTCATTAAGTTACGACAACATATTCCAGTCAGTACACCGAGCAACTCCTCGCCAATGCACACCATACCACAGGCATTAAATGTGCATTTGCCTAAAGTTACCTTGCCAGTTTTTGACGGTAGCTATTCAACGTGGATACCATTTCGCGATTTGTATGTTAAGATGATACATACTCAGCCAATAAGCAACACACAAAAAATGTTCTACTTGGCTGCCAATGTAACCGGAGAAGCTAAAGCACTCATCGGTCACTTGCCAGCATGCGAGGAAAACTATGACGCAGCCTGGCAAATCTTGTGCGATAGGTTTAACAATAAACGCAAATTGGTTAAAACTATCTATAGCAAGCTGTTTAATATAAAGAATGCTAGCAGTGAAATGGGCTCAACGCTTAAAACTATACACGATGCAGCCAAAGAATGCATTTACGCGTTAAAAAGCCAAGGAGTTCCCGTAGATAGCTTCCACACAATTTTGGAGTATCTTTTATTGCAGAAGTTAGATAAAACGTCAAGATCCGAGTATGAATTGACGCTAGATCAGCCTCAGGAGTTCCAACCCATTGACCGCCTATTGAAATTCTTAGAAAAACGTTTTCAATCATGTGAAGACCGAGAACCACAACACAAAATTATCAACAATAAATCGACAAACGCGAAATATCATTCAACGCTATTCTCAGCAACCAAGGCCGCAACGGGCTGCCTCGTATGCAAAGGCAATCACCAACTGTTTGCATGCGCACAATTCTTGGCGAAAACGTCGCATCAGCGTTTTGATATAATTAAACAACACAAGTTATGTGCGAATTGTATGAAAAATGGTCATACATCAAAAACTTGTTCAATGAGAGGATGCACCAAATGCAACAAGAAGCACAACTCATTAGTGCATTTTGATCAACAGCTAGCTAAGGGCCCATCCAATAACTCGGGTCAGTCCAGTCAAGGGTCATCTCAGACACTCACAACATTCGTAAGTGAGCCTATCGTGAAGTTACAGAGCTATTCCAGTGCCATAGAAAAACCACTCACCACTTCATTAGTATCCCCGGTCAATCGTGCGGGCGTGAAACATGTGCTGTTGAGCACTGTCGTCTTAAAAGTCAATGACTTCCGTGGCAATGAATTTCAATGCCGTGCAATTTTGGACGGCGGTTCGCAGACAAACTACATTACGGACAGGTTGGCAAAGAAGCTCGGATTACCAACACAATACAATCCGCAGTACTTTGATGGAATTGGGGAAATTCAACAACGCGCTACTCACCGAGCCAACATTAAACTTGAGTCACGATTGACTAGTTACTCAGCCCGAATTGAAGTTGTCATACTGCCAAAAATTACACATCCACTGCCAACACAGAGTTTCGACGTGACAGCCTGGCCTATTCCTAAAAATATTCAATTGGCTGATCCGGAGTTTAATCAATCAGGTCCAATTGACATTCTTATAGGCAACGAATGCTATCTGGAATTGCTAGTAGTCGGCCAAATCAAATTGGGAACCGGACTCCCCATATTGCAAAACACCGTGTTCGGATGGGTGCTTGGTGGACACATCACAGTTCCATCAACAGCTGAGACTACGTTCTGCGGTATTGGAGTTACGAATGAAGATGAATCATTAATCAGCAACAGCTCAAGCATTTCTGGCAGCTAGAAGAATTTGACACCAACAGCCCGCCGCTAACAGCGATAGAAAGAACTTGCGAAGCATCTTTTAACCAAACGGTGTGTCGAGCAGCGAACGGACAGTTCGTTGTGCGCTTGCCTTTCGTTGATAACGCAAGCCCTCTTGGAGACTCGAAAGCTATCGCATTACAACGCTTTTACGCCATCGAACGTAAATTGCAAAGAAACCCCGTCATCAAAATGCAGTATACGGCCTTCATGGAGGAATACCTGCGGCTAGGTCACATGGAAGAAGTTAGCGGAAGCATAAACCAACCCCACTACTTCTTACCTCACCACTGCGTTCTGAAGCCAGACAGCACCACCACAAAGTTGCGTGTCGTGTTCGACGCATCAATGAAGACGTCAACAAATGTATCATTGAACAATGTGCTACTACCAGGTCCAAAACTTCAAGAAGACTTATTTGCGGTTCTTTTGAGATTTCGAGTACGCAGATATGTTTTTACAGCAGATATCGAGAAAATGTACAGACAAATTATCGTGAACGAAGCTGACCGCAAGCATCAACTAATCTTGTGGAGGAACACGCCAAGCGAACCTCTGAAAAGTTACCAATTAAACACAGTGACTTATGGAGTCACATCGGCACCATATTTGGCGATAAAATGTCTACGCATATTAGCCAAGGAACATAGCACACAATATCCGCACGGCTCCAGATGCTTACAACGAGATTTTTATGTGGACGATGTTATGAGTGGAGCCGACACGTTAGCAGAAGCCTTGCGCGTACAGGAGGAATTGAACTCCCTCACCAAGTCAGCAGGTTTTAAGTTGAGGAAATGGTGTGCGAGTAATAAAACACTGTTAACGAACATCAACGCAGAGGATCGAGCAATCCAATTGAATTTTGACAACGATAGTTTTACCATCACAACGCTTGGGTTAACGTGGCAACCTGCGACTGATTACTTCCTAATAAGGACCAAATGGAGCACAACAGCCAAAATAACGAAACGCCAAGTACTGTCGGACATCGCGCATATTTTCGACCCAATAGGTTTTTTGTCACCAGTTGTCTCATGTGCAAAAATATTCATGAAATCGCTGTGGCGTCTAAAATTAAGCTGGGACGAAGCACTCCCTATGGACTTGCATACCTTCTGGAGCCAGTTTAGAGAAAATATCCAGGAACTTGAAAACTTGCAAATTCCACGCTACGTATTTCCAACCACAAAGGACAATGTGCATCAGAGAGAATTACACGCTTTTGCCGATGCATCCGAGCAGGCCTATGGAGCTGTTATTTATGCAAGGTCGATAAAAACAGATGGATCTGTGAGCGTTCAGCTGTTGTGTTCTAGATCAAAGACTACACCACCAAAACAACAAACGCTCCCTCGGCTGGAGCTCTGTGCTGCACGGTTAGCAGCCCAGTTATTGGACAGGGTAAAACATATTTTACAATGGACAGGCGAATGCTTTCTGTGGTCTGACTCTGAAGTGACGCTAGCCTGGATCTCTGCCAGTTCGTCTTCCTAAAACACCTTTGTGGCAAATCGAGTGGCAGCTATACAAGAAGTAACGGTGAAGCAACAATGGCGTCACGTACCTACAGACAAAAACCCGGCAGACATGATCTCACGAGGCATCAACCCGGGTGAATTCAAACAACAAGGCATGTGGTTTTATGGACCACTGTTTCTATACGGACCACCGTCATCGTGGCCAGCGGCATCAGCCAATTCAACCACAGAAGTAGAAAAGAGACAGGTATGTATTACTACGTCACAGATTCCGTCGTTTACTTCAATGATTGATCATCGAAATTCATGGACACATCTTCAAAGAGTCACCGCATATGCACTTCGATTCATTAAAAATTGTCGTAATATGCCAGTTCAAACATCCATCGACCTCGACGCAGAAGAAATTAAAGGTGCTACTCAGACTATAATCAAGGACCTGCAGAGACAAGCATTCAATCCTGAATATAAACTTCTCAAGCACAACAAATCAGTTGGAAGGGGGATGGGTGATCTTACACTATTTCTGGATAAAGACGACATTATGCGGGTAGGAGGACGATTAGCAAATTCAGCCCTACCACATGAAGCAAAATATCAAGCCCTATTGCCATATCGGAGTGATATCACTAAAATATTGATGACACACATCCACATTGATAACAAGCATGTTGGCCCAGCAGGTCTAGTAGCAGCGACACGGGAAGCTTATTGGCCGGTTAATGCGAAAACAATAGCCAGATCAATCGTGAAAAACTGTGTATCTTGCACTAAAGCTATGCCGAAGCCATTGCAGCAACTCATGGGACAGTTACCTGCATCGCGGGTTCAACCAAATAAACCTTTCACTCACGCTGGAGTCGATTTTTGTGGGCCATTTAAATTTCATTACAATCAAAGGGGAAAGACGCCACAAAAGTGTTATGTGGCGATATTTTGTTGCTTTGCAACTAAGGCCGTACACATTGAAGTGGTAAGCAACCTTACGACCAACGCCTTTATCGGAGCCTTGAAGAGGTTTGTGAGCCGAAGAGGGAACTGTCGGCATCTTCATTGTGACAACGCGACTAATTTCGTAGGAGCACGAAATCAATTGAGACAGATTGCGGACATCATCCACAACGTAGATACCAAATCACAGCTGATGAAATTCTGCGCACACAAGGGAATCGAGTTTCATTTCGCACCTGCTAGATCGCCACATTTTGGCGGCTTATGGGAAGCAGCGGTTAAATCGGCAAAGAATCTATTTTACAAAAGTTTGTCCAATGCCCGATTAACATACGAAGAGTTAGAGACAGTTATGGTTGAAATAGAAGCCATTCTTAACTCGCGGCCGCTGACTCCTATGTCAGATGATCCACACGATTACGCAGCATTAACTCCAGGTCATTTCTTAACAGGTGCACCATTGACAAGCGTTGTCGACCAGCCCACTGAGAATCTGAACATAAATTTACTGAAGCAGTGGGACTTAGTCACAAGGTTGAAACAGGAATTTTGGAGTCGGTGGAGTAAGGAGTATCTAAACCAACTCCAGCATCGCTACAAATGGAAGACCATGCGTCATAATTTACAGCCTGGTACAATGGTATTAATGAAGGAGGATAACTTGCCAGTTATTAAATGGCGGCTTGGTCGAGTAACTCAAACATTTCCTGGCGCTGACGGCCTAGTGCGAGTAGCGGAAATTCGAACTTCAACAGGCCTCACCAGAAGAGGCGTCCATTTACTCGCGCCATTACCCATGTCTACCGAAAGTAATCCAGTAGAACAACCTGATAAGCATCCAGCTCCAGTAGAAGAAGCCACAAATCTCAAAGACGGCATAAGTCATACACCAGCTAAGCGAAGACGATCTGTGTCACCCTCGTCAGTATTGTTGCTATGCATATGCTTTCTAATTGCTCTAGTAGCAGGTGATGACCCCCTTACTAAGGTACCTTTCGGAAGTCAAACAGGACTATATTTCGAAAAAATGGGTCTGACTTACTTAACAACAACAGATTGGAATATAGTTGTGTATTACAATATGTCCCAATATTGGCTTGAGCGCAACAACATAATGCAAGGAATAACTGCAATGCAGCGAGCGTGTTCACGTATCCAAAGCGGTGCAATTAATTGTGAGAAAACTGTGGACCAGTTCCGTAATAAATGGCAGCTAATCCAACAAGATGATGAGTACTTACAATACGACGAACAAATCCATCGTCAACGGCGAGACGCTCCATTAGCAATTGTTGGAAGCTTGTCTAATGCGTTGTTTGGAATTTTGGACTCCAACTATGCTAAAGAAATGTCTGCAACGATAAACGGCATATCCCGCAACGAAGAACATCTTCTGCAACTAATTCGAAACCAAAGATTGGTAATTGACTCCACTAGCAATATTTTAAAGAAATCTGACGATCAAATTCAACAACTACACAAGCAAATAAAATATTTATATAGCCAGCAGGACAACTTTACAAAGTCAGAATCTCACCATGCAATAGCCGAAATGTTTAATGCGATGTCCGGTCGAGTACTTATGGCTATGCAGGACTACCAACGAAATCAAGAGCTGTTTTTAGATGTACTGACGGACACACATCATGGACAGCTCAATCCTCTTCTGCTGTATCCGTCTCAGCTGCAACAACAACTGAGAGCAATCAAAGACCATCTCCCACCAACGTTACAAGTTCCCAGCAAGAATACCATTGAGATCCTTAAACTCATCTCTGTGGAAGCACGCATCACGCCAACTGAGATGATTGTGCGTCTTAAGTTACCATTGACTAATCAAGAACCATTCGAATTGGTACATGTGACTCGACTACCTATTTTGGGAGGCAGTGGAATTTTCATGTTGGAAGGGACAATCGAGTATATAGTCACTAATCTACATCGAGACAAATATTATTCGTTATCAGCAGGAGAATTGTCAACATGCACTGCATTCAATTCTAATATGCATGTATGCAAGCAATTACATCCAACACATCGCATTACATCAACCAATCGACTATGTGAGATGGAAATATTATGTCAAACTCCAAACCCAAAAAGCTGCAAGGTTCATCGCACACACGACTCACCTCAATGGATTCCATTACTTAAAGAAAACTCATGGATCTACATCGCACAGCCAGCTCGTACAATCAGCGTCATTTGCGGTTCAGATATCCTTACAGAATTACTGGAGGGAATAGGAACCTTAACCTTGAGACAAGGATGCACCATAAGAGATGAGTATACAACCATAATGGCACATCGGACATATGTTTCAAAGGTCACCAGCACAATCATATCGAAAGTGAATCTAACTGAGTTGATCGCAGATTATATAATGGCTGCAACACACTCATTAGAACACCAGTCCAACCTGACGGACGATATTCAAGTACTACATGAACATGTGCAACAATTGCAAAACAATGAGCAAATGGATCTACCGCTTAAGAGCCGAGAAGTCCATCAGTTCAGCATTGGATATATCAGTTTGCTCATCACATTGATCTGTCTTATCTGGATCTCTTACCAGCGATATTCGAAGCAAAAGAGGCGACGAGCTCCAGATTTTCGAGTACGGGTTCGCGCAAACAGCATTTAATTCGAAGTTGAGAATATGCTCAACAGGCGGGAGGATGTTTGTACCTGCTCCAACGCAAAACTCCAATCAGCAATTCCCATCACCAATGCCCGCTCGTGAACGCAGAATAAGCAGTACACCCGATGAACGGATATACAGCGTGTGAAGCCTCATCAGCATTTCCGTACACGTGCGGGCTAAAGTATTAATTTGCCCTACGTACGCACAAACGCTGGTGCCTTGCACATAATTGCAGACACCACAAATATATTTTTTTTGTTAGCGTAATCAAAATTATAATATAAATTCAATCAATTTATAAATAAAAATTGAGATATACTTTTGAAGTCAAACAGTCAACAGTGTTTTCTTTGTCGCCAATTATCAACCACAAGGTTAATTCAAGAATAATACTTGATTAGCCACAACACTCTTTCGGTACTGTACCCAAAGAGATATCAGACTTCAGTATTGCACTTGAAGTCATCATCACGATCCTTCGGTATTGCACCCAAGGAATCGGCAACCGATTAGTAAACCAACTAATCGGTATAGAAACAAAGGTAAAGGAACTTTCTCAGAGATTGACGGAAACAGAGGAGCCTTTTTCTCCAGAACGTCCGGTAACTAATAAAAATAAGGGATATCCGCCAAAAGAGCCAGAAGCAGTAATGGTACAGGAAAAGCCCAATACTGTGGACAATATTTCGCCTGTACGAACAAACGATCGAACGACTAATTAATTTGAGTCCGTCATTGGTCAATTACCTCTCAGATCCGGGAGAAGTGAATCTAAGAACCACCCACAAAGATAGCGCTCCAGTTTTACCGGTCATAAGTAAAACAAAAATACGCAAAATGGGTATAGAGGAGATTTCAAAGACAGTGGCCAGGCTAGTACCTGTGTTTACTGGTGCAGCTTCAGAAGATTTACGGTCAGAAGTTAACAGATTCATTCAAGGTTGTGAGCTTGCAAAGCGAAGCATAAGCCTTGATGAGTTGCAGGATTTCTTCTACTGTGTTAAGCAAAGATTATTTGGAGACGCGTACAACCTTGTGTTGCCAAAGCAATTCGCCAGTGTGGACGAGCTTTACGGTCTTATAAGGAGAACTTATCTGAAGGAGAGATCTTTGGAAGACATAATCCAAGAAATAAGAATCGGGAAGCAGCTGGCAAGTGAAGACATACGTGCCTTTGCCAGGCGTTTAGAGTCACTTCAGATGATGGCCCAGGAAATAATCAGGAATAAGTACAATGGCATTGGAGATACAGCGTTATTACACGAAGTTGACGAGTCGGTGTTGACAACTTTCGTGGTGGGGCTCCGCAACTCCGTTCTAAAGATTCATATGCTGAATAGCAGAACAGGATCTCTGGAGGAATTAGTAGAAGAAGCGATTAGAGCACAAGTTCTCGTGGAACGGAGTACGGCTGGGTTAGGTGAGGTACACATGTTGGAAAATAGACAGGACATGTTCACCGCCGCTGTCGTGAACAGAGATGGAAGTAATTACGTCCCAAACATATACAGAGGAGCATATAATCCCGGTGTCTCCGACAACAGAGCCGCGAATCCGAGAAATCCGTACAAGGGGTTTGTACAGAGGGCACCCACATGTTCGTTCTGCCGTAAGCAAGGTCATACAAGGGATGAGTGCATTACATGCAAAAACACGCCCTACTGTATGGAGTGCCAAACATATGGTCATGAGGCAAGTAGACAGTGCCATGGAGACACAGAATGGAATCAGAGTAAAAGGCAGCCAGCTACGAGGCGCCCGGTTCCACCCTTGAGGGACAGCAGGGGTAACTTCAGTAGTCCCCGAGTTAATTCAACAGAAGGAATTAACCAAGGAAGAAATCCTTTCAAAACTGAAGCAAGGATAAGCAACACCAAACAAGGGTTGAGATGTTTCTCATGTGGACAGATGGGACATCGGGCAGCGGAATGCAGGGATAGACTATCCCAACAAAGGAACTAGGGAAACTTCCAGCGGCCCAGTCGAGGCCAATAGACTGGAAAGCCAAAAGAAAGGAAGTAATAATAAGGCCGGAAGTACGTGGGACTAGTAATGTAGGAACTACAGTCCATTAGAAGGAGGAGCAAGAGGCTCTCCAGTATCACGAAGAGTTAGGGAGTGGATACACGTCCATATTGGGAACAAAAGGAGGTTGCTTCGCTATGAGCAGGATAGGTGATGACTTCATCGAGATACCCTGCAAGGAATCAGCTAGTGGAAAGCTAGTTCTATTAGTAGATTCAGGGGCGGACACTAGCCTCGTAAAATCTAGTGTTTTACGGAAGGGGCTAGACATTAATCAAATGGACTTAAGAACGCTTAACGGAGCGTTTGGAGGGTGCATTAGGACATTGGGGTCGCTCAGAATAGGGCACAGTGGAGTTATGGGTATGAGTTTTAGAATGCACGCAGTGGAAGTGGATAGGAAAGGTATCCCGGCTGATGGGATAATTGGCCGCGATAATCTTTGGGGACGCACCATACTGGATGCGCTCGACAAGCAGTTATCGTTTTACGATAATAATAAGAATAGAATTCTCACTCTTCCATTAAAGTCATGGCAGGAAGAAACCGTGAGTAAGGTTAAGAATAGTATGGAGGTAGTAAATGCAAGGTCAACCAGAGTAGTTACTATGCATGTAAATACGAAACTTAGGACTGTTGTTTTGCACAAGCAGCAGCTAGCGGAGGGCGTATATATGGGAGAAACCATAACGCACGTTGACAAGGGTAAGGTGTACGCTTGTGTACTCAACGCCTCAGAAAAGGACTATCTGATGGATGAGGATTTTAGACCTAAGTTCACTAGTTACGATAACTTTAAGGAACCGAATTATGGAACGATTAATCAGATTAAGCAGGTAGATATAAGGAAAAGAATGGAGAGAGTGCTAGAATCACTGAGGTTAGACCCAAGCGTAAATTTAGAAGAAAAGGCATCAATAGAGGCCATTTGTACGTCATTCCATGACATATTTTTGCTGGAAGGAGACCAGTTGACGTATACACCAGAGGTAGAGCATGAAATACCTACTAGGGTGGATCAAGCACCAATAAACCAGAAGCAATACAGATTGCCACAGGCTCACAAAGATGAGGTAAATAGGCAAGTGCAGGGAATGTTAATAGATAACATAATTTCACCGAGTATCTCGCCTTGGAACTCACCAATAATTTTGGTACCAAAGAAGGGAGGTACTCAGGGTCAGAAGAAGTGGAGAATGGTCGTCGATTTTAGGAAATTGAACGACGCCACTATCAAGCAGGTGTTCCCGATACCAAGGATAGAAGAGATTCTGGATCAATTGGGGCATAGTAGATATTTTTCTACACTTGATTTAGCGAGTGGCTACCACCAAGTTCTGGTGGATACCCAAGATAAGCAGAAAACCGCGTTCAGCACTGGTTTAGGGCATTATGAGTTTAATAGAATGCCGTTTGGATTAACAGGAGCACCGGCTACCTTCCAACGGCTAATGAACCATGTGCTAACAGGCTTGCAAGGGTTAGATTGTTTTGTGTATCTGGATGATATTGTAATTTATGGGAAGAACTTGCAGCAGCATTCGCAACGCTTGTGCAAGGTGCTCCAGAAATTACGAGAACACAATTTGAAATTGAACACGGAGAAGTGTCAATTTTTGCGAAGAGAGGTGGTTTATTTAGGCCATCGTTGCTCAGAAGCAGGAGCACTGCCTGACCCGCAGAAGGTGGAATGCGTTAAAAATCTAGCGATTCCGAGAAACAAAAAGGAAGTGCAAGCATTCCTAGGACTAGTGAACTATTATAGAAAGTTCGTGGAAGGACTAGCCGGAATTGCGTTGCCAATTAATAAGTTTCTACGTAAAGAAGCAAAGTTCGAATGGACAGAGAGATGTCAGCAAGCATTCGAGAGGCTAAAAGAAATAATTAGCTCGCCACCAATTTTGGCGTACCCCGACTTTGAGCAAACCTTTTTGTTGACCACTGATGCTAGCAATGAAGCATTAGGGGCAGTATTGTCACAAGGGGAAGTCGGTAGTGACCGACCAATAGCATTCGCAAGCAGAGCGCTTAGCGACACGGAAAAGAGATACTCCACAATAGAAAAGGAATTTCTAGCCATAGTGTGGGCTACAAAGAATTTTAGGGCATATCTGCTAGGACGCCCATTCAAGATATACACTGATCACCAGCCGTTGAGAGGCATAGCCAACTTGAAAGATCAAACGTCTAGGCTAGCCAGGTTCAGACACAAATTGTCTGAGTATGATTTTGAAATCGTATCAGTAGTGCAAACGAGGGCCAAAGCACGGTCAGATAAGGAGAAGACCGAGAGAATTCAAGGGGATAAAATTGATGCAACAGGAAATGTTAGCAATGCGGGTGACGCTGCTAATGAACAAAGAGCCAGTATTGTGGAATGGCTGGAGGATATAAAGGATATCCAGGCTGTGTTAAAGGGTTTCCACGATTAACCTCTAGGTGGACACCAGGGATTCTGGAAAACCCATGACAGAATTAGGCGAGTATACGGATGGAAAGGTATGCTCAAAGACATAAAAAAATATGTAAGAAGTTGCCCAAAGTGCCAGGCCAACAAAAGTTCAAGGCTAACAAAGATTCCAATGGTGTTAACTGACACACCAAAACAACCATTTGATAAAGTTCATATGGATATTGTAGGTATTTTACCTGAGACTGGTTCGGGCAATAAATACATCTTGACGTTCCAAGATGATTTCTCAAAGTATATGACGTGCGTGGCTATACCCGATGCGGAAGCAGGTACGGTGGCCAAGCATTTTTTGATGAAATTATAGCACGATACAACATACCTAAGGTTTTGATAACCGACAATGGTTCCAATTTTGTATCGAAATTATTCTCAGAAACTTGTAAGATGCTGGGGATAAAAAAGTTGCACATAACACCATATCATCCACAGGCGAATGGCTCATTGGAACGTAGTCATCGACCTCTGGCCGAGTACTTGCGCAGTTTTGCCAAAGAAGACGGCTCGAATTGGGATCAATGGTTGACCACTGCAATGCATGTACACAACAATACTGTGCATGTATCAACGAAGCAAACTCCGTTTAGAACACTCTACGGGTTTGATTTCAACATGCCAGCGAATTTGAAGCGCAAATGTGCGCCTGTATACAATGCTGATGACCCGAATAAAGTGCAAAAGTATCAGTTACAACGAGCGCACGAATTGGTTAGAGAAAACCAGGAATATGCTAAGCGAGTGGCCAGGGAAGCCTATAACAAGGTACTAAACCCAGTAGTTTTTCATGTGGGTGATCAAGTACTAATGAAGAATCAGGCTAGGAGAAACAAATTCTCACCTGTGTGGATAGGTCCCTATGTAGTAGCAGAGATCAAAAGCCCAGTTACAACGGTCGTAACGATTAAGGGCAAAAATAAAAAGCTACATAATAATTTGTTGAAATTATTCCACATTAGACCACACAACTAAAGACATGTGTTGGCAGTGTTTTACAAGTGTAATCACAAGAATAACAACGTAAACATGTACGTGTGTGTATCAAATAACACACACAGCTCCGATTTTCAAAGACAAGGCCAGTAGAAGTGTGCCACTTAAAATCGAGCGATTAAAGTTGACGTAATAAAAGTGCTTATTATGCACTGTGGCCGAACGAAGCATAGTAGGGAAAAATATTTTTTTTAAATAATGATGAATATTGCACGTAATTAAAAAATAAAATGAAATAATAAGACAGTCGTGGGTAAGTAATATAAAACAAAACTTCGAATATGTACATACATACATACGGCAGTGTATGCACTGAAATTCGATGCATGAGCATTAACGCCAGGCAACGGAACTGCTGGTGAAGTAAGTATATATACGAGTATGTATATATGTGTATAAGATAAAGAATGAATGTACGAATGTATATTTAAAGAAGTAAGTATTCTAGTTAGGAGGAATGGGTATGTGCGTATGTATATATTTGCAGATACTGCAGCAGGCTATATGTAGATATACTCGTACATAGGTTTTAACTGTTTATTGATTAGGAAATTAGCGTATGGAAATTTGAAAAAATGTATAGTTAATTGGGGAAAATAACGTTAGTAATTAATTCTAGGTAATTTAAAGCGCCTTGAATGTATGTATGTATTCATATACGAGCTAATTACAGGATGGAAAATAGAATCGATAATGGATATATACATATCAGGCTAGAAGTAAATTTAAATAAAACGTAATTGTATGCGATGAAAGGTATAGTCATGCAATGGACAAAGTTTTGACACAAACGGGATTATTTTGTATAATCTGGTTTTTGTCGGAGGGCCAATGAATTGGTTCAAAGTTGAAATGAGTGATAACTCACGTGTTGAAAAAGAGCACGGAAAATTAATCAGAGCAAAACTGATGCCCTATATGGCTATGAAAACGCATAGTCCAGTCCTCTTTTCCTCCAGGATACGGTAGCGAATCCGATAATGTGAGGGGAGAAGACGAGTGGATGGCAAATTGAATGATATAGCATTCAATTATAAAAAAGCATGTTGTAGAAATATTGTTTTTTGGAATAGCTTATGTTTAAGAAAAGTTATAAATTAAAAAATTATAATCTGTGCAAAGTTCACATTAGAATCAAAAGTAGTTTAGAAAATAATTAGAGTTACAAAAATTAATTATTTAAAATATAAATTTGTAATAAAAAAAAAAAAAATCATACTAAATTGGAAAATTATACCCAAGAGTATATATAGTACATATAGTGTATTTATTTAAATGTTATATAATTTTTAAATTCATTTATTAAGTTGACTGAAATGTTCGGCAAAAATTAAACATAGAAGAAATATCAAACTAAAATGTATACTAGAAAATTAAGAAAATTATTATAGGTGTTCTCTATATAGCTCTGATGATGTGAAGCGAAGCAGGAAGTTCCGGGAACAGCGGATATCGGAAGGCGGTGCGGACTAAAAGACCAACGTAGTATTCGGAAAGATGCGTTTTTGAAAAACAAAGATTTTTGGCAGTTATCTAAGGTTTGTGACCCCAAAGATGCCAACATATTATATTGGGGATGAATGGCGACGGATGTAATTTTAATTTTGCGAAACGGCATATGGCCGCAGCATTTGAATGCGTTGTGGATAAGTTATTGACAAGCAACGAAAAAAGAACAAGTTTCCTTGCGGAGTCATGTTTTGAATTGGACAATTATAGTACAATGTCCACCGAGTGTATCACAATCTCAACAGAATCGATTTTGGAGAAGTTGAAGATGGGTAAAAGCTTAAGGTGGGTGACTGAAACCACCACCAAATATAATAAGCAGAGGAAATATTATCTCACGGAAGTTAATTGCTTCATTGAAGTGTATGTCCAATCTAGAGTATGAACATATGGAATATGATTTACATAGGAAATATGATTTAATACAAGAGGACACAGAGACTGGTTACCGATCAGAGTACACAAATTACGTCATTAAATGTGTGTCTCAGAGAAATACCGATTGTCTCCACATCAAAGCCAAACGATGTCAAATACCATTATGAAGAAGCTCAAGAGAAACACTTCCACCATAAAACGCATTGCTGCAAAGGAAGAAGGTGTATTGTAATCTCTCATGTATTCCAAATGGTTTTTTTTACAAGTTGAATACTATAAGCAGAGGCAGTACCACTTACAGCCGTGGGGCACACTACATAAATGGATAGAAGAAGGCCACTAAAAGCAAAGTTTTAATGGCAAACCAGATCGCCAACCTATAACATCTTTGTACGTACTGATCCAGAAAGAAGGGAGGGGCATGCAGAGTTCATCGAGGGATTTCACTCCGTCAACGGCAGCCGTCAACCGGATCAGCAGTTAGCAGAAGTATAATGTAATATTTTAGATATAAATATCATAGTAGAATATAAGATCTTAAGTATAGGATTAATTGTATTATCGATAGTTGTTGAAAATTGTATATACGCCAGTGAGAAAAGAGTCGATGAAAGACCAAATATAAAAAGGGGAATATAAAGAAAAAGATAGAAATAAAAGAACAGAATAAAACAAAGAAAAAAAAAAGAAGAAAAAAAAGATAGAAATAAAGGAACAAAATAAAACAAAAGAGGAAAAAAGAAAAGAACACAAAAGTAAAAAGAAAAGAATACAACAATTGAACCCAAATAAGGCGAATTTGAAAAAATAAAAACTATACATATGTACTATAGGATTAAGAAAATGCACAGATTGTTTAAAGTGCAGAAAAGAGAAAAATTTTGTAAAGATTCAGTAGAAGTTAGATGCACTAACTTCTTTTAGAAAGAGGGGAGGGATGTTGTGAGCTAGAATCAAGCTGCCTGCGCGTAGTGTCTCACAGCATCGACTCCTAACAGATGCCACACATTCTGTGTGATTAGCATGTGTTAAAGTTACTTAAGAAAGCACATATTTTTAGGGTGCGAGTATTTAGAATTAATATTACCTATGTAATATTTATTATGTAAACTTTTAGGGTGCTACAGTTTTGCAGTCGAGCCACCGAAGGGCATTCAAAGTTAGAATGCACCATCAACATTTCAGATTGGCGTAGGTCAGTTGGCTTGACCAACTGACACCAATTAACAGGTGCGAAACTGGAACACCAGAAAGGTCACTTTTTGTATTGTAATTTTGAACTGTAGATAGTATATAAGAGTTAGTATTCTAAGAAATAAAGGCTTGTGATTTTAAAACTAACAGTGTAATGTAGTGATTTTTACAAAGAGTGGTTTAGGCTTTTCAGATACACGCGCGCAGCAGAAGGACGTCCCCCGTCAAACAAGGACAATACCCCAACAGGGGTCATCCAACCGTTTTGTCGAACCACCCGCCGTCTACACCCGGGGGGGTCGTCATGAACACCCCGCCCCGGCATCTCCAGCCATACCCAAGTCGTCTTACCACACTTCTCAAACTTCGTGCTCGGCAGATAATACGTTGACAAGTCAAAGTCATCCGTGTAGTCGCCACTCCAGCCGGGTTCTCTTGGGTTCGGCCTTAGTTAACATAGAACACCAGGGGGTTTGGTATATGGCCCAGGCTCTGATAGATTCTGGTTCCGAGGTCCTTCATATCGAACCGCCTCCAGAAGCGCCTTAAGCTGCCGTCGCGCTAGGTGCACGCTCAGGTATCGGGCGTCAGCAACACCCTTGCGGGCACTGTAACCTAAGCATGCCATCTCACCATCGGGTCCCGGATGCTTCCGTCCGCCTCCGGGTGTCAGATTAAGTGTTCCCTACATTTACAGGGGAGCTGCCGCCGCTCGTGTTAAGTAAAGGAGAACGGCATAAACTCACTGGTTTGCAATTAGCGGACGCCAGCACTTCACACTCAACACAGGTCGATTTCTTACTGGGGGGAGACCTATACCCTCAAGTGTTACTTGAAGGGTTACATCGGAACATCGTAAGGGCGTTAATAGCTCAGGAAACCTTATTTGGCTGGATCCTTACGGGACCTCTGCCACCTGACCGGGTTTCCACGTTACTATGCGAGGCCAACTTTCCAAACCAGGCGTCGGGATCCATTAGCGCGCTATATAGTCTCCCTTCCATTCAAACACGATTTTGCAACTGACAGGTCCTTGAGGGCGTCACGCCACATAGCACTGAGGCAATTCGAAGGAAACGAGGGACCACTGGGAAAGAACCCAGTCGACAAAAACCAATATGATTCGGTGGTACTTGAGAAAGGTACTCCCGCCATCGATTGCTCCGGTGCCCAACTATTACTTGACGCATCACGCAGTAATAAAGCCAGAGACCACCTCCACGAAGTTACGTGTGGTCTTCAACGCCTCGCAGGCGACATCTAACACCATCAGCTTGAACGAAGTGTTGAATATAGGGCCAGCGCTAGGTATGTGCTCAATGGAGACATACAGAAAATGTACCGCCAGATTGTGGTAGAGCCGAATCATACTTCGTACCAAAGGCTTGTGTTCCGGGAATCTCCCTACACAGAAAATTGTGACAACGCTCTTATAACCGTCACCTTTGGGGTGAATTGTGCTGCTTATCTCGCGATAAGGACACTGTTACAATTGGCAGACGATATGGAGAGCAGTTGCCCATTGGCATCGCAGGTGTTGCGCGACCCCATGTACGTTGACGACGCATTAATAGGAACTCACGATGTGGCGACAGCCATCCAGACTCTTGATGAGCTCATTGAAAGCTTAGAGTCGGCCGGGTTCTCCACGAGGAAATGGGCATCGAACCGCTCGGTCATTCTTGCTGTCATTCTTCCCGAGCACTTACTCCGGGAAGATTTCATAAAACTACAAGAAACCAGTATCAGTACCACTTTGGGCATTAGATGGAATGAGCGGGGGCTGGTTTTATTTTCAAGTGGCTGTTTTTCCACCTGTAACGACATACACCAAACGCAAGGTGCTGTCCTTAATCGCCCAACTATTTGATCCTGCGGGGTGGTTGGCTCCTTTAGTCATCACAGCCAAGATCTTAATGCAACAGATATGGTTGGATCAAATAAGTTGGAACGATCCACTCACCCCCTCTACTTTATCGAGGTGGAACCACTTTTTATCACAGTATCAGCCAATCTCCCAAGTACGGGTGCCTTGCTCGGTGAGAGCTACTGCTGACAACGAGGTGGAGTTCCACGCGTTTTGCGACGCATCACAGGCAGCATACGCTGCAGCCCTTTACGTTCGGAGTAAAGGAAACAATTCCATCGCATCCCATCTGCTAGTGGCAAAATCTCGAATGGCCCCTCTGAAAACAATTTTCCTTCGATGCTTAGAACTATGTGGGGTGGCCTTACTAGCGGAGCTAATTCATGCACTTATACCGGCTTTGAACATTTCCGATAACAATTTGTTTTGTTGGACGGATTCGACGATTGTGTTAGCGTGGCCTCCGAAACCTCCCCATGTGTGGAAAGTTTTTGTGGCGAATCGTGTCTTTACCATTCGGAGCAAGATAGGTGGGGGCCACTGGCGTCACGTTCGTTCTGAGGACAACCCAGCAGATTTAGCAAGTCGAGGTGTCTCCCCGGAGGCACTTCTGGATAACAAACTTTGGTGACAAGGGCCTGCCTGGCTCCAACAAGAGCAAAAGCACTGGCCACTACAGCTTGACGCGAGCTCGCTCACAACCGAAGAAGAACAGCGACCAGCTCACTGCCATTTGGCATACGTATCTACCACCGATGACCCAATCCTCCGCTTTTCATCCTTACCAAGAGCCCTACGGGTGTTAAATTTTGTGAGGCGATGTACACGATATTGCCTCGTGAAGCCCCTGAGAAAGGAGCGCCGCTGACTCACAGGGAAATCAGTGAATCCAATCTGCGGCTAATCGTAGTACAACAAATGTACTATCCCAAAGAATACCAGGCACTTGCGGCGAACGCGCCGCTACCCCGCTCGAGCTCAATTCTGGCACTGAATCCTTTCTTGCATTCAGATGGGATTCTGCGTGTCAACGGAAGGCTCGCCAGGACTGTACACCTGGCTTTTCTAGAACGGAATCCGATTATCCTTCCGTATTATAGTCACTTCACACGCTTAGCGGTGAAATTCATTCAATAAGTGTCCCTCCACGGGGGAAACGAATTAATGCTGTGGTTGGTCCGCACTCAATACTGGATCCCACGAGCGAAAGCACTTATCAAAAGTACGATCCTCCAATGCAAGATGTGCACATTGAATGAAAAATCGCCAACAGTCCCAAATCATGGCCGCCCTACCAGTTGGACGCACAACATGCTCTCGAGCGTTTACACATACAGGGGTGGACTTTGCGGGCCATTCGATATAAAACACTATGAGCGTACCATGTGATGAAAGGAAACTATTCTCAAATGCTTCGTCATGAAAGCTGTACATCTTGAGGCGACTACTGACCTGAGTGCGCCTGCCTTTCTCGCAGCACAATCTCGGTTCGTCGTTCAACGAGGGTAAAAAATCTACTCTGAGAACGGCAGAACTTTCGCAGGCGCCGAAAAGACTCTAAAGCTGGATATCCAGCGGGTGCTGAAAGAGTCGCGTGACCGAGCCCTTATCGTGCATTTTCACACCCAAATAGAATGGGAATTCAATCCCCCTCACGCTCCACACATGGGGGGACTTTCGGAAGCCGCGGTGGAAAGCTTCAAACACCAGCTCAAACACCAGCTCAAACGTATGGCGGGGCAGCTCAAATGTACTCTTGAAGAATTTCTAACACTTTTAGCTCGCATAGAAGCGTGTCTCAATTCTAGGCCCATTAGTGCTCTTGCGGAGGATCCCATGGATTTGCAAGCACCCCCATTTCCTAGTGGGTGGACCGCTCCTAGCACCTGCCATTCCTCTCAATCAATAACTGGAGGCGTAAGCTGAAAGCCCTCGCCCACCAATTCCATGCAGGATGGAAGACGGAGTACATTCTAGGCTGCCAAAGACGCAGCAAATGGTATACTCCCCTAGTTGTGCGGGAGGACAACTTCGCGCCTCAGAAATGGCGGCTGTACAAAATTACTGAAGCGCATCCCTGCCCCGATGGAAAAGTGCGTGTCGTAAGCGTGCGATCCATCACCGCCGACGAGCTACAGGCCGCAACGCCACCCATCTTACTGTGGATGGGAAGGATATATCCTCCACCGGGACCGCGGAAACCCGACGAGTCGCGGGCAAGGGAATGGACCTGGCTGGCGCACGTCGCTGAAGTCCAGCAGACAGGAACCGCACCTCTCAGCGGTGCCCAAAGCGCCATCGTAGGGGCGTCAATAGCTCAGGAAACCGTAACCACCTGACCGGGTTTCCACGTTACTACGCGAGTTCAACTGTCCGAATCCGATTCAATTCATTGCCTTTTGAGGAGATTTTGGGAACTCGAACAGCCTTCGCATGAGAGGAAATTCTCCCAAACAGACCAGGAGTGTCTAGAGATGTACGCTCAAACCACGCGTCGGGAACCATCAGGGCGCAATAATATTAATTTCCATACAAATGTCAAATCATGTACTATATAATGAACTAGGAAGTCCAGAATACACATATTAGTAATAGTATTATAAATGTAAATGTAAATAATTATCATAAACATAATTTTGATCATAAATTGTTATAATATAATTATAGCGAACTATTATAATTAATGTAATGTGTCTTTAATATTAATTTCCAAACAAATTGTCAAATCATGTACTAGGTGTCAATATAATGGTGACAGATGTATGAAATAAAGGGAAATAAAAAAAAATATTTTAAAAAAATTATTTTTTTTTATTTCCCTTTATTTCATACATCTGTCACCATTATATTGACACCTAGTACATGATTTGACAATTTGTTTGGAAATTAATATTAAAGACACATTACATTAATTATAATAGTTCGCTATAATTATATTATAACAATTTATGATCAAAATTATGTTTATGATAATTATTTACATTTACATTTATAATACTATTACTAATATGTGTATTCTGGACTTCCTAGTTCATTAGGTCGTTTGGTCGAGTTCTCTTTAAAGGACGCATGGTGGTTTCTTCTAGATGTAGCAACTCGTTTATGTAGTAGTTACGTAGTGTTTTGTGGAAATCTTTTTTATTTCTTCGTCAATTCTTGTCATATTTAGGTTGCGGTGTATGTCTTCATTTGTTGTGTACCAACAAGACTTTATGATAACACTTATTTTTTTATTTTTTTTTATTTTTGTCGGAACAATCTAGTAAGCGCAGCACTCAGACACAGTATATCCATTGTACTGCACTTAAGGTTCCCTTTTACTCGGTTTTAAATCTACCCGACCTCCGAAGAAGTTGAAGTAGGTCCTGTGGTGCCAAGGAGCCAAGTTGGTTACTCCTCAGCACATCTGTACCAAAAATCCCAAACCTGATTCGAGCAAAGGCAGGGCAGACGTAAAGAAAATGGTCCGCCGTCTCGTCTTCCTCTCCACAGGCTGGGCACAGCGCATTGTCTGATATGCCAATCCTTTCCATTTGCCTAGCCCATAGAAAGTGCCCTGTCATCACGCCAACCAACAGCCTGCAGTCCCTCCTACGTAAAGATAGAAGGAACCATGACCATCGGTCAGAGATAGCAGGTAGCATAATTTTCGTCCATCCGCAGCCTCTCTCAGCCCGCCATGCTCGCTTGTGGGTCGAAACAACCCACTTGTTTGCAGTGGCTTTGATGGCAGCGGAAGGGAGTGGCAGAACATGCTCAGGGCCAATAAAAACAGCCTCGGAGCCCATGCTGGCCAAGGAGTCAGATGTCTCGTTATCCGCAATTCCAGCGTGTCCCGGGACCCAAGTCAGCGTCAGACTATTATGTTTTCCAACACAATTTAGCCTGGATTTGCAGGAAATGACTATCGTGGAAGTGGTGGTCGCACTATCCAAGGCCATGAGCGCAGCTTGGCTGTCACTGCAGACACAAATAGATTTGCCTTTCCACCTCTTTTCCACAACAAAGTCCATCGCCTCAAGTATCGCATACACCTCCGCTTGAAACACAGACGCATGCAGACCAAGGGCAAAGAACCGACGGGTCCCACAAGATTCCACGAAGACCCCAGAACCTGAACCTTCTTCAGTCCTGGAGCCATCAGTGAAAATACGGCAGCAGTGTTTGCCGGGCTCGTTCTCGGGATCTAACCATGAACGAGCCTCTGGCAGCAACACATTGTACCGTTTTTCTAGTATGACGGTTGACGACGTGGAGTCCGGGGGCATAGACAGGATTGCAGAATCGATGTCAGTGCCTGCGCCGTCGTCCAACATCGAGCACACCCCATACCAGTGGCTACTATGTTTCACTCTGCAGATGGCCCTAACGGCCTCTCCGCGGATGAAGACATCTAGTGGCGGGAGATTCACCAAAGCATCAAGTGCCGGGCCTGGAGTAGTCGGAACACACGTTGTAGTTTTGATAGAGCTTTTCTGACCCCTACAAGAGAGAGTCTGCTCATCCAAACCATCGATGCATAGGTGATAATTGGACTTACCATAGCTGTATAGATCCATAGGACCTTACTAGGGGAAAGACCCCATGTCTTACCAAAAATACCCTTACACTGCCAGAAAACTGACAGTGCTTTGGATGTCTTCAGTTCGACATGTGTTTTCCAAAGAAGTTTGTTATCAAGGATGACTCCAAGATATTTGATTTCCTTGGATAGCTGGATAGTGACTCCTTTTAGTGTAGGCAGAATAAGTCCATCAAGCTTTCTCCTTCTGGTAAAGAGGACAATACCAGTCTTGTCAGGATTAGCCGATAGCCCATTCGCACTGCACCAGGTGTCAATCATGTTCAGAGTTCTCTGCACCCTTCTGCAGACAATCATAAGGGATGGACCTGTCACAAGACAGCCAACATCATCCGCATATGCCTGAGCGTATACACCCGAGTCATTAATGGCGTTAAGCAGGGGATTGATTACCATGCACCAGAGCAATGGAGACAGTACACCACCTTGGGGACAGCCTCTATTAACCCCGGACGACACCAGCAAATCTTCCTCCGCCCGCACCGTTATGATTCTCTGGGCCAGCATTGAACGTATCCAATTTACTAGGACCCGGTCTACGCCATGGCGCTTAGCAGAGCCGCACATACTGTCGAAGGTAGCATTGTCAAACGCACCCTCTATGTCCACAAAGATGCCTATTGCGTATTCTTTCCTGTCGATGGCTCGCTCTATCCTTCCAACAAGGGTTTGCAGAGCCGTCTCACAAGATTTTCCGCTTTGATATTCATGCTGAAATGGAGAGAGTGGATGCGTCTTCAGAGACTCCCTACGCATGCGAAGCTCCACCAGCCGTTCTAAACTTTTTAGCATGAACATGCAGTGAAGATCTTCTTCAGTGCTGCCACCACTAACTCAATGCCTTCCTTCAATACAATCGGATATATGCCATCCAGTCCGGGCGACTTGAAGCTGTCAAAGAATTTGATAGCAAATCTAATAGCAGTCTCATTCGCCACAGTTCTGGCGACATACCAATCATGTCGAGAGGGTGCAGCTGCCCTGACAACATTTCCGACAAAAGGTGGTTGTTGACGGGCTATGCTTACCTGAGGAGTTTTCTAGACTCACGCCTCAGCACCTGAAGCTCTCGGTTCCAACATGGAACAGGAGTCCGGCTGAGAGGAGGTCTAGTTGGACAGGTTAGCTCGAAGCTGTTTGTTAGAGCGGTGTTGAGATGTTCAACAGCCGCCTCAATGTTCTGCACCTTGCGAAGTTTCAGTGGTGTCACGTGATTGCTACGCAGTGCCTCCCTGAACTTTGGCCAGTCTGTTTTTCTAGGGTTTCTGGTGGGCAATGGCATCTGCGCCCGCTCGCCACACTGAAACTCAATGAATCTGTGGTCCGAGCACGAGTCTTCGGTGAGGACCCTCCAGTTGTTGATCGACCCCCCCAGTCTTGGATTTGACAGGGTGACGTCAATTACCTCCTGCCTTCTCGTAGTCACAAAAGTAGGCTGCCTGCCTACATTGTGGATGTTCAGGCTGGAGGAGGCAATATACTCGAAAAGTCGAGAGCCCCGCTCATTGCACTTGCTGCTGCCCCAGATCGTATGCTGGGCATTAGCATCGCAGCAAAGAACCAGACCAAGACTGCGCCGCTCACAGAACCCTACGAGGGTAGCGACCTTCCCAGGTGGTGGCGCCTCCAAAGCATCGTAAGGAAAGTAAGCAGATGCAATCACAAACCTCGACCATCCGTGCATACTCTCAAAACTAATCTCTGCCGCAACCAGATCCTGACAACAGAATGCATCAAGGCAGGTCGCTGCGAGTTGATATTATAAGACCGGCTCTAGGTCTAATCGAGTTTCTGTCATATAATATCGTGGCCCCTTTCAACAAGCCAAGGCCACAGAGGCGACCCCTAAAGACCAAGGGCTCTTGTACTGTTGTTATGCGAGGTGATGTGTGCAGCTGGGTGAGTCGTCTACTTAGGAGTACAGTAGCGCCTTTAGAGTGCTGCAAGTTGATCTGCGTTACCGTCAAAGGACGATAGCTACGAGAATCGTCCGAGCCACTCATCTGGGAAAGACATGAAAGATTACAGTCCCAAAGAAGAGACTCAGACGGCTCCGGTACCGAGAAACCATGACATCAACAGTGGCCTCATCCACTCGCACCAAAAGACTAGCACCTTCTTTACCATCCCGGTTGCTACTCCTGGTGTGCGAAAGAACTCTCCAAAGCCTCGTGTTGATGCCAGGGTTCTGAGCACGCAGACCAGAAAGGACATCTGTGGTCGTCAGATCGGGATCCGGAATCCAGCAGATGGCCTTCCTGAGGGACACGCCTGCTTCGCTATAGACCGCGAAGCGAGTGGTCCCCATGGGGGGCACGTCATTGACTACACCCCTGAGCCAATCAAAGTTGGCCTGAGACGCGCAACACATGCAGAGTGCCGTCCTTTGTCTCATAGACCTTCGCATTAGCTTCAGGACCGGAGGCAATGACGCAACGCATCAGATCACCTTTCAGTGTTTTATTTCTGCTTCAGTTTGCCGATGGTTAGGCCCCAGCTTCCCAAAAACCGCCATTGGTTGCGGGCCGGTAGCCTTCTCGCTGTACGATGGCTTGGCTGCACCTTTGGAAGTGCTTGGGCGAAAGTCCAGCTCACCACCCGCCACTGGCAAAGATTTCGCCGGGCAGATGGTTTTGCTGGATACAAGGGGCTGGGGAAACTTCAGCTTATTGGCAGCATTCTTCCCCGCCACATTAGCCGCCACCGAGGTTTCGCTCGTACCCTTTGGGGTCGTGGCGCCACCAGCAGTAACAGCTGCAGGGCAGGTGGGAATGCTGTGTTCAGCAACAATCTTCCGCCGCTTACCTCGCGAGCGAGCTTTCGGAGCGGTCAATCCCTCCGCAGGCTCGGTGGCTTCCGTGAGTGTCACTTCCGATTACCTGGGCCTTTTGGAGGGAGTCGACACAGAAGGGCCGGCAGAGCCACGTGAGGATTTCTCCTGCACGAGCCTATCAAGCCGCTTCTTTCTCTGTCTCCTCGCTTGAGTTCGCGTTGCCCTAGAACCACTGGTCGGTCGTTCCGCCACTGTGGTGACTTCCCGACGCAGGCCCTCTGGATCCAGGGTACCTTCCTCCGTCTCTGAAGAAGAAGAGATTGCGGTAACAATCCCCGTCTCCTCCAGGATGCGCTCTCGCTGATAAAGGCGAGAGACTTTAGCGATGGTTGGGGCCTCCAGAATCCGTGCCCCTGCCGCCGAAGGGGGTGGATTTCCACATGCGTGGGTTCCACCTGGAGAAATTAACCTATTGTTGTCCATCGCCAGACAGTGGTTTTTGTTCGGGACTCCTCCCTAGCCAGTTTGGTCCGTGGATGGTACCCATTCTCTATACCATAATTGTGATAGACAGACAGCCATAACTCCCGCTCCTCCTAAGAGGTTCAGAAGTAATGTCATTTGCCTACCAAGGGTCCCCCTATCCGCCACATGGGGACGCGTCCGATGGGATGTCAGGCAAACCCAGCACGGAATGATAACTCTTAATATTCTAGATTGCTGTCTTTGAATTTTTCTATGATAACTCTTAATATTCTAGATTACTGTCTTTGAATTTTTTCTATGTGTGACCGCTTTGCCGTTCCCCACACTTGGAGTCCGTACGTCCAAATTGGCTTTATAGTACACTTGTATAACAGCAACTTGTGTTTAATTGTGAGTTTAGATTGCTTACCCATTAACCAATACAGTTGCCTAAACTTTTCTTTTATTTGTTTCGTTTTTTGTTTGATGTGGTAGTGCCAATTTAGCTTTGAGTCCATGTGTATAGCAAGGTATTTAGTAGTAGACCCTATTTTTATATCTTTATGGTTTATTTTAATAGGTATTGGGTTAAATTTTAATTTAGTTGTTGTTAAACTAAATTTAACAGCTGAATTTCAACAACGATTCTTGTACCGAGTTTATTTTAAAGTTGACACCAGGCACGTAAACCTTGGTATCGTTGAAGAAAGACCTAACGTCAACAGCGGTGCTTGTACCGAGTTGATGGTGGGTTTGACAACAGGCACATAAACCTTGGTGTCGGAGACGGAGAATCAATCAATGCTAAGTTAAAATGAAAAGACTCACAGTTAACTCTTACTGATTGACTGACTTTTGGCTGTGCCAATCGTGTGTATTTATTAATTTTTCTATATACTCGTACATATATTACATATAATTTGTCTATACATATATTAGGTATTATTGAACTTAAAGCATAACCATGAAATGTGCATTATTGACAAATTTGCAAGCTGGCCTTGAATTGAGTTTTTCAGCGTATTGCACTTGATATCACGTTTCATCCAGTACAATGCCTTCGCTGATGTAGTATAAATTGTAGTTTTTGTCAACAATGCAGACTCGTTTTCTTTGACGTTTAATATTGTCCTTGACATTTTTTTGGAATACTCTGAATCTAACATGCCAAATGGTGAATGTGCAAGGTTTCCAACGAGATTTACTGCCCCTCTCCTGTTGCGACTGCTTCCTAATATATTATTATCTATACGCAATTCTCCTTCAAGTCGATCGAAGCTGTCGGTTAGATGACTACAAGTGTAGTGTTGTTTACTCTTTCGGCAAAGTTTTTAGTAAATACAATATCCTTAGGAACAGCGGGCAGGCGCTGGTCTGAACTTTCAGGATGTAAAATAGCTAGACAAACCTGGCCAGAGATAAATGTCAAGCGCTCTAAGTACCTACTGGCTCTAAATAGACAAAGCAAAGGTCCCGTGATTAGCGTCTTAACGGGACACTGAACTCTAGGCACACACGGGTGTAGGCTGGGGATCGCCTCTAATGACTTCTGCAGGAGTTGCATGGACGAGGAGGAGGAAGAGTCTACTGCTCACCTGTTGTGCACGTGTCCAGCTTTGTCCAGAAGGAAGCGCACTTTCCTAGGCGACTACTTTTTGGACTCCTTGGGAGATATTTAAAAAAAAAAGATTAGCTCCATCAGCTGCTTCATTAAAAGCTGCAAATGGCTGGACCTTTGAAAGGGATGGGACCTGTTGTCCCATGCGGTATGACAAAGGGTCAATGTTGGCCTAAGTGCGCCCTTTTCGGGTGGCCGCTTTACCTACCTACCTACCTTCGTCAAAGTTGACGTAGGGTGCTGGTACCGTTGAACAGCGTTGATGCTTCTGTCCAATATTGTTTCAGATCGTAGTATACGAGCATGTTCCATTCCGTAGATGAAATAGCAACTGATCCTATATTTTCGAAGTGGATGCCAAGTTTTGAACCAAAACGTTTTACTTGCACTGCAGATCCCAATATTATTGGTAACATCATTATTGTGAGTAGCAATGCCAAACCATTAGTGATTGCTGGTATTATTCTTCTCCTTTTTGGCACTGGTTTCTCTTCTGGATCTACTTCGATGTCGTCATGATCTGCCGAGAATAATGGTGCCAGTGTTTGAATTGCTCTTTTAAATATGCCCCTTTGTGTTTTTACGTCGCACACTCTTACTAAGCCATCGTCACCCTTGTATACCTTAACAATTTGCCCTAGAGGCCATTGGGGCACTGGTAAGTTATCTTCTGTGACGATTACCATAGTATTTGGCTCTATGGTGCTGGTTGGACCCTTCCATTTGTGTCATTGCTGAAGTTGGTGAAGGTACTCGTGTGACCAACGTTTCCAGAACTCGTATTTAAGGTGTGTCACCAATTTCCATCTAGTTTGTCGGGATACCTTGGATTCTGACATGTTCCTATCTATCTGTGAAGTTAACGGTTCGCCTATCAAGAAGTGTCCCGGAGTTAGCGCTGTTAGGTCATCTGGATCTGTTGAAATTGGGGTAACCGGTCGAGAATTCAAAATTCCCTCGATCTCTACGACGATGGTTTCGAGTTCTTCGTAGGTCAGTGATGCCGTCGATACACTTCGTAGTAGCAAATGCTTGGCGGATTTAACCGCTGCTTCCCATAAGCCTCCAAAATGTGGAGCTATAGGAGGAATAAATTTGAAGTTAATTCCACGGTCGCTGCATGATCTCGTGATATTTTCTCGTGAGGTGTTTGAGAAGATGACATCGTTTTGCTCCTTCAGATTGTTACTTGCGCCGACGAAATTCGTTGCGTTGTCACAATAGATAGTGTCACACCGTCCGCGGCGAGACGTGAAGCGTTTCAGCGCTCCGATAAATGCTACGGTGAACTGCCTTTGTTGCAAAATAGGAAAGTACTGCGATGTAAGCCTTGTGTGGTTTCTTTCGACGAATTTTATAGTGCACCCAAAATGGTTCGCAATTATCCACTCCACTATGGACAAACGGTCGAGCTGGAGTGACGCTGGTTGCTGGCAAATTTCCCATCACTTGAGTGAATAACTTAGGCTTGGATCTAGTGCAGCGCACGCATTTTTGCACAACGTTTCGGGCCATTATTTTTCCTTTTATTATGCAAAATCGTTGCATTGCCGCTTATAGCAAACCTTGTGGACCACAATGCAAATTATTCTCATGCATCATGACGAGAATCATTCTGAAGATATGGTCGTTGTATGGCAGCAACAAGGAATGTTTTGCGTCATAGCTCAAGTTAGATTCTTCTAGCCGTCCTCCAACCCTTAGGATACCTTGGTCATCAATAAACGGTGACAAATTACTGATATTGCTAGTGTTATTGACAGTTGAGTGACGCACTAAGTTTTTAATGCCATCGTAAAAGGCTCTTCCTTGGGTACCCTTGACAATCAATGTCAATGATGCCTCCATTTCTTCGGCTGTTGGTGCTATTGTAGGGTGGGACACCTTGTTTCTTAATACTTTCACATAACGAATGACATTTGCTACATTTCTTTGCAGGCGTCGAAATGAGTTCCTGTGATTGATTTCTTCCCAGAAAGTTGTTGTCTCTTTAGAATTGAGTATTATAGCTGCACTCGTCTGCCGATTGAGTTCCAAAGCACATTGTTCTCGCTGAGGTTGAAGTGGCCAAATTGTCATAGATCCATGCAGGAACTTAGGTCCATATAGCCAAAACAGGTTGTCTACCAATTTAGCTGCTGTCACCCACTTGATACCAGATCTGCGGGACTGTCTTGGGACGGCACGTGACGCCATTGTTGTGGATTAGTTGCTTGCTGAATAGCCGAAATTCGGTTGGCTACGAATGTGTGGTAGTGTGCTGATTCTGCATTTATCTATCCCAGAACCGCTGTGGTCTCAGACCAAACATGCGTTGTAAATCCTTTGAAGAATAGGCTTTCATGGAGCTTCTGCATCACTTCCACGGCGACCGTAGCAGCGCACAATTCCAGTCTTGGTAATGTTACTTGCTTTGTTAGAGCCACTCGTGATTTCGCGCATAGGAAGCGAACGATTATCTGGTTTTGGCAATCTTGTGTTCCCATGTATGCTACCGCTCCATAGGCACGTTCTGATGTGTCAGCGAAAATGTGTACTTGAGGGTCCTTGGGTACTGTGCGACCGAAGACGTGGCGTGGCACGCTGATGGTTTCTAACTTCTGCAAGTCCTTTTTAAAGGTAAGCCATATTTTGTGAAGTGGTGCTGGAAGTTCTGTATCCCAGTCTCTTTTAAGTTTGCATAGTTGTTGAAAGAATACTTTTGCTGTGGTCGTAACTGGCGCGACGAAGCCACGGGGGATCAAAAATACGTGAAATATCTGGTAAGGCTGAACGCTTTGGTATCCTACCAGATTCTACTACACCAACCTTGACCTTAAAGTCATCATTAGAAGGGCTCCAGATCAATCCCACTGTTTTGATGTTGGCGTCCAGTGTGTCATCGAATTCCATATTTACTTCACGGTCCGTGACTGGAATTTCTTCTAGTAACCTTGGGTGATTCGAGCACCATTTCCGTAAATTGAAACCCGCGGAACTAAGCATGAGTCGAAGTTGCCGCTGTATTTCACATGCAGTGGAGAGATGATCAGATCCGCTCAACACATCATCGGCATAAAAATTGGATTTTACGACTTCTGATCCTAGTTGGTATTTGTTGGTTTGATGGTCAGCCAGAGCCTGAAGTGTGCGGATAGCCAAATACGGTGCAGACGTTGTACCGTAGGCGACTGTCGTGAGCTGATAACACTTCATGGGATGTGAGGGATCCTCTCTCCACCAGATAAGTTGGAACTCTTGTTCGTCTTTATCTACTCGCACTTGTCGATACATCTTTTCAATGTCAGCTGTAAAGACAAATCGTAGGAGCCGGAAACGGAAGAGAATAGTGAACACATCTTCCTGGATAGTTGGTCCTGTTGCCAGAAGATTGTTTAAAGAGACATTTGTTCGGCCATTTTGTAACGTTTAGCTGCTGAGCTGGTTGAGTTGGAACAATGCTTGGCAGCACAAATGCCTCGAAGTCGGCTGCAAAGTTGCTTGTTCGAGATTCCAGTTTCATGTGAGCGCGGTGCGTAGCTCTTCTTTGGGCATTTCGAATACCTTCAATGCACAACGAAGCCTCGATTGGATATATGCCTAGTCTTTTAATGACACGCTCGGAGACGATGTTGATTTGTGATCCGGAGTCGAGAATGGGTCTAAATTCACCCGATTCTCCATTCGCAGCTGTTATTCTGATTTTAGCTATTCCCAACAAGACATAACAACTTCGATATGTAGGCATGATGTCGGTGGCTGCTGATGCCACTGCGGTATTGGAAAGAGCTGTAGTTGATTTTAAATTGATTGCTGTTGATCGGCTTCCTCTTGTGGTCTGCTCCCGTGCTTCTAGATGCAACAACGTGTTGTGTTTTCTATTGCATTTGGGGCAGCTGCCTGACACGCAAGATTTGGCATTGTGCCCACCTTTCAGACAGTTTACACAGTAGTTTGTTTTTTGGACTGTGTTTAACCGCTGACTTGGTGTCATCTTGAGAAAATCTTGACATTGGATTAGCGCATGATGTTGGTTGCATGTGATGCATGCTGGACCTGTTGGCACTGAGACACTTAACGCCTGGTATGCCCTTGGTCGCCCTTGTTCTGCCGCATCCTTGTTGAGTCTTCCTCCTAAAGCTTCCAATGACTGGAATCTAAATTCAACGAATTTCAGGAATTCGTTTACAGATGGTATCTCTTTCAGCTGTTTTAAGGATTGCTTCCATAATGCGTGAGTGGTTTTGTGCAGGTTTTGGGTTAATAAGTACAGCAGAATGGAGTCCCAGCTGTCGGTGCTCACTCCTAGACCTTGTTGAGTCATGATGCACTCCTTGGTAGTGTCGTGGAGGAACTTAATCGCTGATGCCTGATCGTTGTTGATTGTCCGTTGGGAGAGCAGTCTGCTTAACGTTGCGTTTATCAGCAGCCGAGGGTTTTCATATCGATCCTTGACCACCGCCCATGCAGCCTCGTAATCATTTGCCGATGCTGTGAAGTACCGAATTAGTCCTTCCGCCTGACCGGATTAAATGGATTTCAAGAACCACATCTTTTGGCAAGCTGGAATTGGTTGTTTGTCGACCAACTCCATAAATATATCGTGGAACTGCCTCCACTTGTGGTAGCTGCCATCGAATTTTGGTAGTTCAACCTTGGGAAGTTTCAGACCTGATGTCGTCATATTGGCTGTTTGCCTGTTGACTGCTGTTGGAGAGGCTTGCATAATTGATGCCGCTGATTCTCGAGCCATATCTTGAAGCTGCAAAATCTGTGCAGTGATTGCTTGCTCAATCTGGGCAAAACCCTCGTAGTCGTATGAGCTAGGCTCATCAGATAACCAGATCCTTTGGTGCAGGTCCTGGGCAGATTTCCAATGCGTTTCTACTATCTTCGCCTGCATTGCATAATAGTGCGCCCGTTTGTTGTGTCACACTATTAAGCTCTTGGCTAAGTAGTTTGCTAGCTGTGTCTATTGACTTCTTTTGTTTGTCAATTAGTGAGCATAGCTGACTTGACGGACTTCTGGGGGCAGCTATCACGGTGCTTGATTCGCTTTGTCTGGTGGCTGGCTGCGGCGACCGTACTGTTTTGAGTAAATCCGGTGCAGCCTTTGGGGTTGATGCTGCCTGGAGACGTTTGATGGCCTGTACTGCTCTGTCCATCTCATCGCGTGCTTCTCGGTATTTCGTGCGAATGGCAGTGTGTAAGTCCTTCACGAAATACGGGTGGTGGACTTCCTTGCCATTTTGGTCGCGGATGGTATTGTCGAGTTTGTCAAACTGTACCCACAATTCATCCAGCTCCTTGGCTTTTGTTGTTATGACATCTATTGTTCTGCGCTCTTGTGGCGCCTTCTTGTAATTGGCTATAGCTTTTTGTAGAGCCAGTGCAAGTTCATCTTGCCTCAATGATAGTTCATCCATTCCCATGATGATGACGTTTCCATAGTTGTTGAAGGAATACTTTTGCTGTGGTCGTAACTGGCGCGACGAAACCAAGGGGATCAAAAATACGCCAAATATCTGGTAAGGCTGAACGCTTTGTTATCTACTACACTAACCTTGACCTGCCATCATCATTAGAACTACCTTCAAATCAAGAGGACTTAATACAACTACTCGTATATAGGATAATGAAGGTAAAGGGAGGACACACTCAGGACCATGTTGTGTTTAAGATTACATTACCTTTGGTGGAACATGACCGATTTAAACTCTTTCTGCTCATTTCGGTACCAAATTGGATCAACAACACTATGGTGGCAATTGATACATGCACCGCCTTTCTTGCCATAAATCCTGCTCGCGATCAATACCTGCGAATTAGCTCCGACGACTTTGCATCATGTGAGCGAATCAATCAAAATGAATACGTATGTTCAAATGTGCCAATCCGGTACAGCTATGAGGCTGAGATGTGTTCTGTGCGAAATCAATTTATTTAACAACAACACTCAACCAATTTGTAAACTGAAACCTGTTGCCAATAACATTACGTGGCTACCATTGAAGAAAAAAATCAATGAATTTATGCAATTCCGTCAACTTCACGAGCCAGAGCAGTCTGCGGCAAAGAAATCATCCCGTTAACACTGAAAGGCGCAGGACTACTGACACTTCAGCCAGAATTCGTGCTAAAACACAATGCAATCTCAATACAAGGGCAAGAATCCGTATCCAGTTCGTTAACAGCATCACGCACAAGCCTAGGAAAAATTACAGAACTATCAAATAGTGAACAAATAACCCACTATTGCAGAAAATCAACGCGATCACTTACACAACACAACTGAAGAATCTCACAGAATTACACAATCCTTTGGCCAAGGAAAAACTGATGACACTGCATAAAATTCAACCACTAGACTATTACCACCATGCGGTCAGTTATACCGCACTGTTCCTGTCCGTGATACTTTTAATTACTGGGCTCATATGGAAAATACGAAGTCAACGTGGCGTCAATGTATCAGAAATCATCACGTCAACTGATACGGCGCCTCAGCCTCGCCCTCGCCACCAACCAATAGAGAATCTTATATAGGTTGAGCTGTGCTCAACGCGCGGGAGAAATGTTACTTGCATTAACAGTTGATGTGCAAACCTCATTGGGAGGTATGTAACATTCAAACTTTTATTGCATAACATCTTATTTTGCATACAATTAGGCTTGTGTTAAGCAAACTCTGCCAGCTTAACGATGAAATTTGCATTGTTGACAAAAACTACAATTTATACTACATCAGCGAAGGCATTGCACTGGATGAAACATGATATCAAGTGCAATACGCTGAAAAACTCAATTCAAGGCCAGCTTGCAAATTTGTCAATAATGCATATTTCATGGTTATGCTTTCAATTCAATAACACCTAATATGTATAGCCAAATTATATGTAATTTATGTATAGAGAAAAATGAGTAAATACCCACGATTGGCAAAGCCAAAAGTCAGTCAATCAGTAAGAGTTAACTGTGAGTCTTTTCATTTTAACTTAGCATTGATTGATGCTCCTTCTCCGACACCAAGGTTTATGTGCCTGTTTTCAAACCCACCATCAACTCGGTACAAGCACCGCTGTTGACGTTAGGTCTTTCTTCAACGATACCAAGGCTTACGTGCCTGGTATCAACTTTATAATCAACTCGGTACAAGAACCGTTGTTGAAATTCAGCTGTTAAATTTAGTTTAACAGTTGTAAAAATTATTTGTACAGTCTTATCTTCATAAATTTTGAAGCACCATTTGCCAAACCATTCCCTAACATCCTCTTTGTATATCTGCAGATTTCCAGTCGCAGTATTTAGATTTTTGTCAGATGCTAAGAGGATTGTGTCGTCAGCAAAGGTAGCAATTGTGGTATTCAGTTCTTTTGGAAGTGGTATATCTGAGGTAAACATGACATATAGCAGTGGTCCTAAAACACTCGCTTGAGAAACTCGAGCTGTTGTAAGATGAATAGACGAACACTCTTCATTATATTTGACGTAAAAGTAAAGATCACTATAATACAGAGACAAGATAACTTTCAACAATGAAATAGTAGTCAAGTGGCAGCATCGTCTTCAGTTTATGCAGCTGTCCTTTATGCCATACTTTGTCAAATGCTTTTGCAATGTCCAAGAATACAGCAACGCAGTACCGCTTATATTCTATTTCTGTTTCAATTTTGTTTGTTATACGGTGTATCTGTTGAATTGTTGAATGTCGTTTTCTGAAGCCGAATTGATGATTTGGTATAATGTTTGTATTGTCAAGGATCTGGCTAAGTCTGTCATGTAATAGTTTTTCAACAACTTTAGAGATTATGGGAAGTAGGCTAATTGGTCTATACGACGAAGCAGTTGTAGCATCTTCTCCCTGCTTCGGTAGTGCAATAATTTCAGCAACTTTCCATACTTTGGGAAATAATTGTAGTGGGAACATTGAGTTGATAACATTCCTTAAGTAGTCATAACCCATAGTAGGTAGCTCAGCGAGAGCTTTGCCTATCAACATATCGTATCCTGGTGCTTTTTTGTGGTTTATTCGTTTTTGAATGCAATTAATAATTTTTGCTGTGTTTATTTTCTTTATTTTGGTTGTAATGTCTATATTTAAGTGATTGCATGTTTCAATATATTTATCTTCGTCATTTGATAGGACTTTTTCAAAGTATTTAGCCAATGCAGTTGCTTTTTCTTCATTGGTAGTATCCTATGAGTTGTCACCTTTCCGTAGTGGTGGCTGATACCTTATCTAAGTTTTTAATTTCTTTGTGCATTTCCATAATGAGTAGTTAGTATCCTGGGTAGGCGTCAAGTTTTTTAGGTAATTTTCAACTTCAATATTTTGTCTTTTAGTTAATATTTTCTTGTGTTTTTTGCAGGCTATATTTAAATTGTGTTTATCCTCAGGCGATCTAGTTAGCTGCCACCTCTTTCTCAGCTTTCTCTTCTCAATAATTTACTTTCTTATGAAAATATCCGTTGCAGGTTTATTTCTTCTAAGTTGATGCTGCTTGCTTGATTTGATTCCTGCGTCTAGGACCACATCGTTGAAGTGAATAATGGCACGTTCAATGTCTAATTGTGTTTTCAGTGTGATAGACATATTCAGTTGATTTTCAATATGCTGACCATATACTCATTCCAGTTTGTTTTGTGGTTAAAATCCTTAGCTATTGGTTCTGTGGGTTTGATGTCAGTTGTGTAGTCATGTATTATCGGAGAGTGGTCTGAAGAAAGTTCAAATCAAGCTTTAATTTTTAATTGGTTACACTTTATGTTTTTTGTTATGCTGAAGTCGATTAGATCTGGTATCGTTTTCCTATCTGTTGGCCAGTATGTGGGTTCACTTGAGCTTAAAAATCTGCAGTTACTTTTGTTTATAGCATTAATCAGATTTCGTCCTTTTTTATTGGTTAGCCTAGAACCCCAGTCAGTGTGTTTTGCATTCAGATCTCCAGCTGCAATAATCTTACGCCAAGCGTCTTTATGTAGTCATCATATTGATTCGTCGTTATTAGGTGTCTGGGGGGACAGTAAACTGAGGAGATGAGTATTGTCCGAGTTTTCTGCGTCTACAAATTCTTTATTAGATCTTACTTTTTTTGTCTAATTGGGTGTTATAAATTGGGGTATGTTTATTAAAAAATATATTGTAGGGTGTATGTCCAGTTGTTGAGTGACTGATTGTGTGATTATATATAAAAACGGTTTGCGCCATTGCACAGTGATTTGTTTCCTTGTCGTTGCAAGTGTGAATTATCCTTAATTTTTCATTAAGTGTTTTATGAAACCTTTCTATATCTGCTATACCTGTTTTTCCTGTAGTAATTTCGAAGTTAATGTTTAAATTTTTGCACCATTCCTGAAGGTTAATACTAACTAGCACACTGTCTTGATCTGTTTTCAAATTTTGAGGAGGTGCCATTGAATTAAAAACCTTTAGAAAAGCCCTCTTTGCTTCTAGCCAGTTGGGGTGTTCTAACTTTTCTACCATAGAGAATTTAGAGTGGACATAAATGCAAGCGAACTAAGCATCATCATCCCATTTTCAAATATCTATTACATATTTTTCCCTTATTTCATAGGTCGGAGGAGGTATTTTAAATGGCATTATGTGGGAAGTGTGGTCATACTTGCATTCACTGCAAAGTTTATTAATTACATTTGATATTTCAGAAATGTGTCTGGGGTAATAATATTGTTTTCTGAATTGTTTTTGTACCTTATCTATTCCCTGGTGTAATCCTTTTATGTGTATTTCTAAAATAATTTCTTTAAATCTATCGTAAGAAGTGACGTCTCCCATTATTTTCATAGCTCTACTCGTATATGTCTTATTAGTTGGTGATTGTTTTATCAATTGAACATAAATTGATTGAAAAAATTTAAAATATCTGTCATTCTCGAAAAATATTGCTTTCGTGTTTCCGGCTAGATTTTTTATAATAATATTTTTAAATATTTTTTCGTTTAAAGTTTCATTATTCATACTGAATTTTTCAAAAAGAAATTGTCGTTTGAACGTTTGTTTTAAGGGGCCTTTCGGATATTCCGATATAATTTGAGTAATCCTCCTGTGCAGAATATATTGTTGCTACATTCGAATCAGTTTCGTTATTGTTGCAACTTTCAATTTTAACTCTCGATAGAGCATCAGCTACATAGTTCTCCTTACCGGTTATAAATTTTACGTCAAAATCATACTCTTTTAGTTTTATTTTCCAACGCTGAAGTTTAGTATTTGGTTCTTTTATATTGTGTAACCATTGAAATGGTCTATGGTTACAATTTACTACGAATTTTCTACCATATACGAGTACATACGATCGAAAATATTTTGTCTATCAAACAATCGCAAGTAATTCTTTCTCCGTCGTTGAGTAGTCAATCTCATGTTCATTGAGAGTTCTACTCGCAAAACAAATAGGGTGACCGTCTTGACTGAGAACCACACCCATTTCAAAATTGTGTAAATTGGGTAAATTTTTTATACCCAATTTGAGAGGGGTTGCAATTTCCAGAAGGAGGCGTGGTAGGTATGGACATATATATATATATATATATATATACATATATATATATATACAGATATGATCAGAATCACTTTCTAAGCAATTTATATTTTGTCCGTCCGTCTGTCCGTCTGTGGGCTCTTTTTTTCTACACCGTTAGAGCTATCTTAATAAAATTTTGCAAACGTATAGTCTGGACAAAGATACAGAACCTGATTGCTATATAGGCCGATTTTGACAAAGACCACGCCTACCTCCCATATAAGGAACTTTTTTCACCTTTTTCAAAATGACTATAACTTTGGTCCAATTGACGGAATCGTGACTTAATTTGGCAGTTATGGAGATGTGAGTCCTACTAAACACTGTGCAAAAAGTGGGCTGTATATATTAACTGCCACGCCCACTATTGACAAATATTTATAACTTAAGATCTGGTAGAGATTTACGGACGAAATTTTACCTGAAGGAACATGTGGACTTTTGATATAGGGAACTTTCGGGTCTAAAATTAAAATTAGCATACCTATGCTCGTATTGACACCAGCGGAATAAAAATTTGCAGAAATATACATGGGGTCCATAATAGTGTGTATGCAGAATATGGAAATCACAATACAACTGCCACGCCCACAATTAGCCAAAGATCATTAATGTGTTCCTATTAAAGATTTATCAACGAAATCTCACAGGAATGTTGCGGGCTCTAACATTAAACACCAGACAAGAAATGGGCGTATTATTTTTCCAGCCACGCCCATTATTCACATATTAATATAACTTACGACCTATACAATATTTTTGGACGAAATTTTACATTAGTACGTATATGGACCCTACAAAGTCATATACAATATTCGGTTTCGATCAGAGGAAGGATACGCCTCCCTCCCATATAATGAACTTTGGGGACCCCACTTAACTGTTACCCTATCTATGCTTCTAGTGATGATATATGAAAACAAATTGGTATATGTATACACTGGGTCTGTACTAGCATGCATTCCAAATAAGGGCAGACTATTGCTACTGCCACGCCCACAATTTACCAAAAATCATTACTAGGTTCCTATTAAAGATTTTTCAACGAAATTTCAAAGGAAGGTTGCGGGTAGTAACATTAAACACTACACAAATGGGCGTGATATATTTACAGCCACGCCCACTATTGACATATTATTATAACTTTCGACCTACAAAATATTTTTAGAAGAAATTTTATATTAGTGGTTATATTGACACTAGAAAGCCATACACAAGAAAAGGGGTCGATATAATCATTTCAAGGTACCCTACCAAAAATTACAGTGAATATGCTCCTAATAATGACTTATGAAGAAAACATCCGCATTGTTGAACTCGCACGTACAAGAGAAGGTAAAGGGTATTTCGAAGTCGGTCTAACCCGACTTCAGACTTCTGTACTCGTTTATCATAGTTGGGATATTTTAAAATGGGATCATTTATAATAAGAGTTTTTATGGTTTCCACACTGCTTTGATATATCCGCTATCGCAGTAATTTTTTGTCATTTTTTAAGGCATTTTGTAAGTGGTTTGGTTATCGTTGCGAATCTTTTTATAAATTTCCGATAAAATCCTGCAAGCCCTAGAAATTGATTATTTTCTTTCTCGGTTTTGGGTACAGGGAAGTTCTGAATAGCCTCAATTTTAATTGGATTTGCTTTAATGCCTTTTGGAGTTATGATATGGCCTAAAAACTCCGTTTCAAGTTTTAAAAAGTCACATTTATCTAATTGGAGCTTTAAGTTTGCATCATTTAGTTTCTTGAAAACCTTTTATAACGATGTATTGTGCTCTTGCAGTCACGTGCTGAATATAATGACATCGTCTAGATATACTAGACAGTCAACACCTACCAATTCTCCATAGACTTATTTCATAAGCATCTGAAATGTGGCAGGGGCATTCCTAAGGCCAAATGACATACGAAGAAATCCGTAACGGCCATCTTGGATAGAAAAAGCTGTCTTTGCTCTACTTGATTCGTCTACTTGCACCTGGCAAAATCTAAGGCTGTGAAGTAAAGACAATTACTTAGCTTATCTAAAATATCATCGATATTCGGAGTAGGGTATCTATCGTCGATGATGATATCATTCAGCTTACGATAGTCAATTACTACGCTCCATTTTAGTTCTGCAGACGCGTCTAATTTTTTTGGCACTATCCATAGTATTGCCGAATATGGGGATTGGCTATGTTGGATTATACCCTGATCAAGCATTTCTTTAAACTGCCTGTTTATCTCCGATTTGTGTATCTGAGGGTATCGATACGATTTAGCATAAATTGGGTTCTCGTTCTTGGTGATAAATTTGAGTTTGGTAACAAAGTTAATCCATTTTCATTGGAGTGCACTAATGATTCATATTTTTTCAAAATTTTATCCAAACAGTGTTTTTCTTCCACAGTTAAATGGTCTGTTCTAAATTTACCTTTTCCTTCAATTTCATTTATTAAATGTATCCCTGGTTCTTTTACAATATTGTCGTTTTCAGAATGTTCCAGATTCAGAATTTTACAAGTTTCACCGCCCAATACTAGTAATTGTTTTCATAAATCGATATCGGCATTTAATTGCTTAAGTCATCGTATCTTTTAGAAAATTCAAATATAAAAAATATAAGTTTTTTATTTTCTTAGTCGTAAATTTCCTGAATTTTATTTAAACTGACACTACCACCACTATGGCCGATTGTAAATTAATAGGGTCTACTTGTTTAGCTATAGAGTGAATGACGTTGGTTCTTACTAGGCTCACTGAGGATCCTGTATCTACAAGGAATTTAAATAATTTATTCTCAATTTTCAATTTTATTATTGGTAGTGTTCCGAGGCTAGCAAATGAAAATTTTGTGTGTCTTGTTCCATTGGAACTGGTGCACCATATCGTCTAATAAGTAATTGGTTCGAATCGTATTCTCTCCTACGCTTTAATGGTTGGGTTGTGTTAAATTGTTGGTATTGTTGCTGAAATTGATTGTTATTAATTGGTGGAATGTATTGATTTCTAAACTGTGGTTGTTGTCGTTGTAGATATTGCTGATAACTATTTCCAATATTTGGATTTGTATTAAATCTATTTAACAAAAAAGGGTTGTTTATATTGGGTGGATATTTATAATTGTTATTTGATGCATTTGCATTTTTAGGAATTGTATCGTTTAAAACCAATTCATTGCTCTCCCGCAATACTTTTATGGCGTCTTTAAAATTAGACACAAGATTTGCATTTAGAAGAGCAGTAGGTGATTTGGAAGTCCTTTTTTTTAGTATTTTGAGACTTGCTAAATCTGTTTCGTTATTTAGAAATTTTTGAGATTGGTCCGATTCACTACTTAGTTTAATACTATCTTTTATTTTGCAAACTGAAGTATTTATGTCGTTGCACAGTTGTTTTACATTTTATCTGAACTTATTTAATTCTAATATTTGTGTAGATATACCTGTTCGGCATGGGAGGCCGCAGACAACTGTCCACTCCGTCGTCGTAGCTTAGACTATTTATTGGTGCACTCAAGCCCACCCTACCACCATGTCAAGCTGCAGGCACGCGATAGGGAGCTGTCTCATACCTTGCTCCCATTTTGTCACCTACGTACTGGCGACTGGCGTCATGACCATATGTTTGGCATTCCATACAGTAGCGCGAGATTTTGCGTGTAAAACACTCATCCCTTGTATGACCTAACTTACGGCAGCAAATGGGTTTTATTTGTTGGAATCCCTCGACCGGGAATCCTTGATCCTTTTGTTGTGGGAAATGACCCACAAATCTACCGATTTCCCGTGGGTTCCGTTGTTACATCTGCAGGCGTCCAGCAGATTCCAACTGTTGTCGTTCACTGTTGGATTGCTGCTTCAGCAGAAGAGACCGCTTCAACTAACTGCCATACTTCTCTGCGTTAAGTGTGTAATGCGCTATGTCCCTCTTTACGAAGCCTGCCTTGAGTACAGAAATCATTTGGTTCTACTTGAGCTTTGTATGCTGCAATGTTTCGTGGAAACTGCCTGTTGGCTTCCGGATCAGCAGCGTCCCCAAAGATCAAAGCCTTCGTCCCAAAGCTCTCAGGTCCTCACCGAGTTTCTGTGTTGTCTCCTAGAACTCTCTTATGAGCGTGTCATAAGATTTCTGTTTCAAGTATGTTCTGTCTGAAAGTACATACAAATCCGATAGGGTGCTTACTGAGATATACACTAGTAAATCAAACGCATCCTATGTGGTCCTCTGCCTAATGCACTATATTAAGTGTTCCGCGGTTGCTTCCGGAAGATTCTGTTGCGCTAGCTCAGAACCTTCTTTGAAGCGCCTGATCTCAGTTCTCAGGTCATACATCTCGACCCCTGAGAACATAGGCATTAACTTTTCCACCCCATGAGCAACCTCCAGTATACAAGCTGTGATTATGTTATCCTATGCTGTTAATTGGGTGTCGTTGATTCCTTGGGCTACTTCCACCTCTACTTCCTCCGGTTCTAGAAGGCTCTTGACAAAGGATGAATATAAGTCAATTGGTCTCCGATATTCTCCTCGTGTGGGGGATTCGATGACGCCCACTTTCGATAGAAAGAACTTTCGGGTCTATAATTAAATTTAGCCTACCTATGCTCGTTTCGATGCAATCAGAATGAAAATTAGCAAGAATTTACATGGGGTCCTTAATAATGTGTATGCAGAATATGGGGATCATAATACCACTGCCGCGCCTACAATTACCCAAAAATCATTACTAGGTTCCTATTAAAGATTTATCAACTGAATTTCAAGGAAGGTTGCGAGTACCAACATTAACCACCAAACGAAAATGAGCGGGTTATTTTTACAGCCACGCCCACTAGTGTCATATTTTTATAACTTACGACCTATATAATATTTTTGGGCGAAAATGTATATTAGTATGCATTGTGACGAGCAAAAATTATTGATTAATTTTTGCTTACACAATAATAGTCAACAAAACAATAGCTGCGATAATGGACCGTCAGCATCACTCTCGTTCGAAGAATTGTGCTTGCCATAGCCAATCAGCTTGCGCGGCCCCGTCAATGCTTATAATTAAAAATAAAATACCATTGCACCAATTGAAACCACGGCGAAGGCGGAGATCGTGAAATGCACGAAGTGTTAAACGTTGGTCAACAAAACCACATGCAAGTTATACCAACAACTACGCAAGCGGAATGTCAACAACAGCATTGGCAAAGCCAAGCCAGCCACTTGCGTTAGACAAAGAAAATAAACTGCATATGGTTTACAAAAACAAGACTCGTCCGAATTTACCGAATGCGTTAGCTCGGGAAATAGTACAACAACAACACGATCGCTGTGCATATAAGTGGCACGGATATAACACAAAGGAGAAACACACAAATAATGTTCAAACGTAGATAATTTAAATAATATTAACCGCCAACAGAAAGGAATCATGCGTGCAACAACAACAACAGGGCGTGCAACAACAACAACGTGCCGCGGCAAATACTATGCGCAATACTATGACAACAGCCGGACTTTTCCCGGAAAGCGCTGAGGGTCGCCTAAGGTCAAGTGGAAAACAACAACAACGGGAAGCCGTAGTCGGAGCAACGGCCAACGGGACTGGAACAACAACTAGAGGTTAAACAGGTGGGTATAAAAGCGCCTGCAACCGGACATACGGTCTCTTTTCCTGCTACACATCGCTCGAGTAGGTACTAAAGAAACGTTGCCGCATAGACGCAACCAGATTAGCAATCAGAACCAACGGACACACACACACACACAAGCGCTGCATTTGCTACAAATGCTGAATTTTAATCCACTCTCATAGTAAACCAGAAGTTGGTCGTCAAAGTTAGAACGGTGGAAGTAGTTTGTCAATCCACCACCGTTGAAACTAAAGACTCAATACACGGACCTAGACACGCAGAAGCATTGCGTTTGCTACGAACGCTGGGTTTTTCAATCCGCCTTCATAGCAAACCAGGACTTGCTTTTCAAAGTCAAACCGGCGGTAGTGGTTTTTAAATTCACCACCGTTGAGACTGGCGACAGGACGGCACAGCACCGACTTCAGGAGCGGCCTCCCTAAAACCCATAATTTCTGTTATCCCATTGAAACCTAGAAATAAGAAAAACCTATAAAATAACGAAATCTTTTAATACTACAACGCCACTGACTAATTTTCTGTATACGACCCTGGCGAACCGGTGAGTAATACCCCAGCAGATTTGAGTCGTTACAGTATATATACCCTACAATGCTATACACATGCGGTCGATCAGGTAGAGGCCACGTCTCCCTCTAATATAGTCAATTCAAGGTACCCTATCAACAATTACCGTAGATATGCTCCTTTTCTGTCGTTCTTGGCATTATTGAACACAGTTAACGTAAACAAAACGCAAACAAATGACGATACAGTGGGATAAATAGACACAGCTGATGCAAATACCATGTTCGAAAATTTCAAATGGTAACCAATTGGTACCATCGAAGCTTGTGAATACCCTAATTGTATTTCGTACGTTTTGTATACATATACATACATATGAACATATAGATATACATACACATATATATAAATATACATACATATACATATAGACATGTATATACATATACGTGTACATATATATATATATATACATATATGCATCTATATATACTCGTATATATAATTTTTTTTTTTTTTAACAGTTCATTTATTTATTGATTTCACTCATTTCGAGCCTAACAATAAGTAATTAAATCTTAAGAGCTAAATTAACTATATTTATCCCGCACCAGTGTCTGGGCTTAGTATTAAATTTCACTACAATTTTGCCTTTTAGTTTTAATTCAATTTAAATTCATTTCATTTTAGTATCTTATATAGTAATTATTTAATATTTAGAACATTTAATATATAGGTAAGTCCAATCTTTAGAGGCGGATGGTCCAATGGATCTGAGTGCTCTCGTAGTTTTTTTTTTGTGTTTGAGCATAATCTCTCTGAGCTCACTTTTAAAAGAGGAATGTTGAGGTCCTTATGGATGTCAGCATTTCTAACGAACCAAGACGCACTCGTGATTGCACGCAAGATTTTCGATTGCACTCGTTGTATCAGCTTGACGTTCGATGAACTGGCATTCCCCCAAAGCTCAGCTCCGTATGCCCAAATTGGTTTGATCACTGCCTTGTGCAATAAAAGTTTATATTCTAAACGATGTCTTGACTTGGAGTTGAGTAGCCAATTTATTTTATGGGCCTTTAGCATTATCTGCGTTCTTTTAGCCTCAATATGGTTACGCCAAGTGGACTCCTAGGTATGTTACAGTATTCGATTGAGGAATAGCAACATTGTTTAGTGTAATCACTGGGCATGTTTCTTTCCTAAGTGTAAACGTAACATGAATGCTCTTGGTCTCATTTACCTTAATGCGCCAATTTGTCAGCCACACTTCCATTTTCTTCAAATGGTCCTCAAGGCGATTCGAAGCCACTATTGGATTGCTATGTATACTAAGAATAGCAGTGTCGTATGCGAATGTTGAAGTGACTAGATTATCATCATTAGGGAGGTCTGCAGTGAATCTATATATATAAAATTAAGTGGCAAAACTTCCTGTTCGCATACTCCTCCTAGACGGCTTGCCCGATTTCAATGAAATTTTCAGGGGTGATTGGGGTCTGTGTGGAGGATGCACATAAGAAATTTCATGTGTGTATCTTTGCACGTTTTGCAAAAACAAAAAAAAAAAACATTAATTCTGTTTGGCTTTACGTGTTCTTTTCGGATTTTTATCATTCCTAGACGGCTTGCCCGATTTCAATGAAATTTTCAGGGGTGATTGGGGTCTGTGTGGAGGGTGCACATAAAATGAAATTTTCAGAAGTGCTTGAGGTCTGTGTGGAGGGTGCACATAAGAAATTTAATGTGTGTATCATTGCACGTTTTGCAATTAATTCTGTTTGGCTTTACGTGTTTTTTGGGATTTTTATTATTGTTTTGCCGCAAGATTGGCAGTCCTGCCTTTTACTCCGCAAGATTGACAGTCCTGCCTTTTACTCCGCAAACTGCCATATCACTGCCCTTATTTACGTATTTGCAGATGTATTTGATCGATTTGACAGAGTTGCAATATTCTACGTTGATATGCGCTTCGAAAATTTTTGACAACAATGGTGAATACGGCACGACCCAACGATTATCAACATCAACGTCTTGATTTCGAACTTTTATGACCGTTGAATTACCGCCATCTTCAGCGGATCGACGCCGATATAATGGATATCCGTCATTTCCAGTGATTGTATCAGCAACTAAATTTCTTGGATAGCGCTGATTATCAGAATATCGATGAAATTCAGCAATACCAAATGGGCCGTTATAGCAGCAACGAAGCGGTATGGCGCATTTTATCGTTCCCAATACACGACCGGTATCCCGTTGTTGTTCATTTGGCAGTTCATCTCGAAAATGGTCAACGCGTTTATTTCACTGCAGAAAATGTACAACAGAGAGCAGCACGACCACCGGGGACAACACTAACTACCTTCTTCGAGTTGTGTGAAAACGATGAATTTGCAAGAACATTGCTATATTCCGAAATACCAAAATATTTCACTTGGAATTCATCATCGAAAATATTTCAACGACGAAAGCAAGGGGAGTGTGTTGACGGTTATCCAAATATCTGTAAAACCGATGCCATAGGACGCATTTACAACATCCATCCGAACAACGCCGAATGTTTCTATTTGCGTCTGCTATTAGTCAACGTGCGCGGACCAAGATCATTTGATGATTGGCAGTAAAAAAATTGATGCCGAATTTAATTGAAGCCACAATATTGACCGGAATAGTGAAAGGTGAAATTGTGTTCATACCACGGATTAGATTTGGAGGAGCCGTGCTATTCACGTGGCCTGCTCAAGAGTTGGAACTCCAAATTGTTTGTTTGTGCTCGCCTCAAATGGGCAAACGAAAAATATTGTGTATCCAAATGTTTTGGATTGGCATTAATAATTTGGAAATACAATGCATTCATTTCATAAAAAAATCTAGAATATTACTTTTCTTTTTTTGGTTGGTTGCAACGAAGTGCATCGGGGTCTGCTAGTAATACATATAGTACAGTACCAAGAACACTACCTTGTGGAACCCCAGCATTAATATCAAAGTCGTTTGTGGTGTATTCTCCATATTTTACTCTGAACTTTCGGTTATCCAAATACGATTCGAGTAGCATGTGCACATTAACTGGTAAGAGATATTGAATTGTATATATTAATCCTGCATGCCAAACTCTGTCAAACGCCTGTGCAATATCTAAGACTATAGCAGAGCAGTATTTTTTGTCTTCAAAAGTATTTCGAATTGCACTACTAACGCGGTTAATTTGCTATATGGTTCTGTGATTCTTACGAAATCCAAATTGATGGTGGGGAATAATGTTGGCTTTGTATATGTGCGGCTGCAGCTTTAGAAGAAGTAGTTTCTCAAATAATATAGAAATCACTGGGAGCAAGCTTATGGGCCGATAAGATGACGGTTGAGTTGCGTCTTTTCCGGGTTTTGGTATCATTGTAATTTGTGATATTTTCCAGGGTTGTGGAATATACCCAATATACCCAATAAATATTGCATTAAATAACTGCGTCACTATTTTGATGGCTATTTCAGGCAATTCTACAATCATTTTTGCGGTAATTAATTCAAATCCTGTTGCTTTTTTCAGGTTTAGCTGAGTTTTAATTGCAAGTTTCACTTCCTTCATTTTAACCTTCATCGGGGTTAGTGGTATTTTAGGGCCCAAAAATGGAATTTCAAAACAGTTGGTTGTTTATAAAATACTTTGTGAATTCCACACTTCACCTTTAATCTGTTCCTGCAGAACAAAATATCACCAAATTATGTAAATAAACCACACTTTTGTATTAGCGTCTATGTATATATATATATATATATATATATATATATATATATATATATATATATATATATATATATATATATATATATATATATATATATATATATATATATATATATATATATATATATATATATATATATATATATATATATATATATATATATATATATATATATATATATATATATATATATATATATATATATATATATATATATATATATATATATATATATATATATATATATATATATATATATATATATATATATATATATATATATATATATATATATATATATATATATATATATATATATATATATATATATATATATATATATATATATATATATATATATATATATATATATATATATATATATATATATATATATATATATATATATATATATATATATATATATATATATATATATATATATATATATATATATATATATATATATATATATATATATATATATATATATATATATATATATATATATATATATATATATATATATATATATATATATATATATATATATATATATATATATATATATATATATATATATATATATATATATATATATATATATATATATATATATATATATATATATATATATATATATATATATATATATATATATATATATATATATATATATATATATATATATATATATATATATATATATATATATATATATATATATATATATATATATATATATATATATATATATATATATATATATATATATATATATATATATATATGTACATGTATATGTATATACATGTCTATATGTATATGTATATGTATATGTATGTATATGAATATATATGTGTATGTATATCTATATGTTCATATGTATATATATGTATACAAAACGTACGGAAATACAATTAGGGCATTCACAAGCTTCGATGGTACCAATTGGTTACCATTTGAAATTTTCGAACATGGTATTTGCATCAGCTGTGTCTATTTATCCCACTGTATCGTCATTTGTTTGCGTTTTGTTTACGTTAACTGTGTTCAATAATGCCAAGAACGACAGAAAAGGAGCATATCTACGGTAATTTTTGATAGTGTACCTTGAATTGATTATATTAGAGGGAGACGTGGCCTCTACCTGATCGACCGCATGTGTATGGCATTGTAGGGTATATATACTGTAACGACTCAAATCTGCTGGGGTATTACTCACCGGTTCGCCAGTGTCGTATACAGAAAATTAGTCAGTGGCGTTGTAGTATTAAAAGTTTTCTTTATTTTATAGGTTTTTCTTATTTCTAGGTTTCAATGCGATAGGGAGGCCGCTCCTGAAGTCGGTGCTGTGCCGTCCTGTCTCCAGTCTCAACGGTGGTGAATTGAAAAACCACTTCCACCGGTTTGACTTTGAAAAGAAAGTGCTGGTTTGCTATGAAGGTGGATTGAAAAACCCAGCGTTCGTAGCAAACGCAATGCTTCTGCGTGTCTAGGTCCGTGTATTGAGTCTTTAGTTTCAACGGTGGTGGATTGACAAACTACTTCCACCGTTCTAACTTTGACGACCAACTTCTGGTTTACTATGAGAGTGGATTAAAATTCAGCATTTGTAGCAAATGCAGCGCTTGTGTGTGTGTGTGTGTGTCCGTTGGTTCTGATTGCTAATCTGGTTGCGTCTATGCGGCAACGTTTCTTTAGTACCTACTCGAGCGATGTGTAGCAGGAAAAGAGACCGTATGTCCGGTTGCAGGCGCTTTTATACCCACCTGTTTAACCTCTAGTTGTTGTTCCAGTCCCGTTGGCCGTTGCTCCGACTACGGCTTCCCGTTGTTGTTGTTTTCCACTTGACCTTAGGCGACCCTCAGCGCTTTCCGGGAAAAGTCCGGCTGTTGTCATAGTATTGCGCATAGTATTTGCCGCGGCACGTTGTTGTTGTTGCACGCCCTGTTGTTGTTGTTGCACGCATGATTCCTTTCTGTTGGCGGTTAATATTATTTAAATTATCTACGTTTGAACATTATTTGTGTGTTTCTCCTTTGTGTTATATCCGTGCCACTTATATGCACAGCGATCGTGTTGTTGTTGTACTATTTCCCGAGCTAACGCATTCGGTAAATTCGGACGAGTCTTGTTTTTGTAAACCATATGCAGTTTATTTTCTTTGTCTAACGCAAGTGGCTGGCTTGGCTTTGCCAATGCTGTTGTTGACATTCCGCTTGCGTAGTTGTTGGTATAACTTGCATGTGGTTTTGTTGACCAACGTTTAACACTTCGTGCATTTCACGATCTCCGCCTTCGCCGTGGTTTCAATTGGTGCAATGGTATTTTATTTTTAATTATAAGCATTGACGGGGCCGCGCAAGCTGATTGGCTATGGCAAGCACAATTCTTCGAACGAGAGTGATGCTGACGGTCCATTATCGCAGCTATTGTTTTGTTGACTATTATTGTGTAAGCAAAAATTAATCAATAATTTTTGCTCGTCACAATGCATACTAATATACATTTTCGCCCAAAAATATTATATAGGTCGTAAGTTATAAAAATATGACACTAGTGGGCGTGGCTGTAAAAATAACCCTCATTTTCGTTTGGTGGTTAATGTTGGTACTCGCAACCTTCCTTGAAATTCAGTTGAAAAATATTTAATAGGAACCTAGTAATGATTTTTGGGTAATTGTAGGCGCGGCAGTGGTATTATGATCCCCATATTCTGCATACACATTATTAAGGACCCCATGTAAATTCTTGCTAATTTTCATTCTGATTGCATCGAAACGAGCATAGGTAGGCTAAATTTAATTATAGACCCGAAAGTTCTTTCTATCGAAAGTGGGCGTCATCGAATCCCCCACACGAGGAGAATATCGGAGACCAATTGACTTATATTCATCCTTTGTCAAGAGCCTTCTAGAACCGGAGGAAGTAGAGGTGGAAGTAGCCCAAGGAATCAACGACACCCAATTAACAGCATAGGATAACATAATCACAGCTTGTATACTGGAGGTTGCTCATGGGGTGGAAAAGTTAGTGCCTATGTTCTCAGGGGTCGAGATGTATGATCTGAGAACTGAGATCAGGCGCTTCAAAGAAGGTTGTGAGCTAGCGCAACAGAATCTTCCGGAAGCAACCGGGGAACACTTAATATAGTGCATTAGGCAGAGGACCACATATGATGCGCTTGATTTACTAGTGTATAGCTCAGTAAGCACCCTATCGGATTTGTATGTACTTTCAGACAGAACATACTTGAAACAGAAATCTTATGACACGCTCATAAGAGAGTTCTAGGAGACAACACAGAAACTCGGTGAGGACCTGAGAGCTTTGGGACGAAGGCTTAGATCTTTGGGGACGCTGCTGATCCGGAAGCCAACAGGCAGTTTCCACGAAACATTGCAGCATACAAAGCTCAAGTAGAACCGGCTGATTTCTGTACTCAAGGCAGGCTTCGTAAAGAGGGACATAGCGGATTACACACTTAACGCAGAGAAGTATGGCAGTTAGTTGAAGCGGTCTCTTCTGCTGACGCAGCAATCCAACAGTGAACGACAACAGTTGGAATCTGCTGGACGCCTGCAGATGTAACAACGGAACCCACGGGAAATCGGTAGATTTGTGGGTCATTTCCCACAACAAAAGGATCAAGGATTCCCGGTCGAGGGATTCCAACAAATAAAACCCATTTGCTGCCGTAAGTTAGGTCATACAAGGGATGAGTGTTTTACACGCAAAATCTCGCGCTACTGTATGGAATGCCAAACATATGGTCATGACGCCAGTCGCCAGTACGTAGGTGACAGAATGGGAGCAAGGTATGAGACAGCTCCCTATCGCGTGCCTGCAGCTTGACATGGTGGTAGGGTGGGCTTGAGTGCACCAATAAATAGTCTAAGCTACGACGACGGAGTGGACAGTTGTCTGCGGCCTCCCATGCCGAACAGGTATATCTACACAAATATTAGAATTAAATAAGTTCAGATAAAATGTAAAACAACTGTGCAACGACATAAATACTTCAGTTTGCAAAATAAAAGATAGTATTAAACTAAGTAGTGAATCGGACCAATCTCAAAAATTTCTAAATAACGAAACAGATTTAGCAAGTCTCAAAATACTAAAAAAAGGACTTCCAAATCACCTACTGCTCTTCTAAATGCAAATCTAGTGTCTAATTTTAAAGACGCCATAAAAGTATTGCGGGAGAGCAATGAATTGGTTTTAAACGATACAATTCCTAAAAATGCAAATGCATCAAATAACAATTATAAATATCCACCCAATATAAACAACCCTTTTTTATTAAATAGATTTAATACAAATCCAAATATTGGAAATAGTTATCAGCAATATCTACAACGACAACAACCACAGTTTAGAAATCAATACATTCCACCAATTAATAACAATCAATTTCAGCAACAATACCAACAATTTAACACAACCCAACCATTAAAGCGTAGGAGAGAATACGATTCGAACCAATTACTTATTAGACGATATGGTGCACCAGTTCCAATGGAACAAGACACACAAAATTTTCATTTGCTAGCCTCGGAACACTACCAATAATAAAATTGAAAATTGAGAATAAATTATTTAAATTCCTTGTAGATACAGGATCCTCAGTGAGCCTAGTAAGAACCAACGTCATTCACTCTATAGCTAAACAAGTAGACCCTATTAATTTACAATCGGCCATAGTGGTGGTAGTGTCAGTTTAAATAAAATTCAGGAAATTTACGACTAAGAAAATAAAAAACTTATATTTTTTATATTTGAATTTTCTAAAAGATACGATGACTTAAGCAATTAAATGCCGATATCGATTTATGAAAACAATTACTAGTATTGGGCGGTGAAACTTGTAAAATTCTGAATTTGGAACATTCTGAAAACGACAATATTGTAAAAGAACCAGGGATACATTTAATAAATGAAAGTGAAGGAAAAGGTAAATTTAGAACAGACCATTTAACTGTGGAAGAAAAACACTGTTTGGATAAAATTTTGAAAAAATATGAATCATTAGTGCACTCCAATGAAAATGGATTAACTTTGTTACCAAACTCAAATTTATCACCAAGAACGAGAACCCAATTTATGCTAAATCGTATCGATACCCTCAGATACACAAATCGGAGATAAACAGGCAGTTTAAAGAAATGCTTGATCAGGGTATAATCCAACATAGCCAATCCCCATATTCGGCAATACTATGGATAGTGCCAAAAAAATTAGACGCGTCTGCAGAACTAAAATGGAGCGTAGTAATTGACTATCGTAAGCTGAATGATATCATCATCGACGATAGATACCCTACTCCGAATATCGATGATATTTTAGATAAGCTAAGCAATTGTCTTTATATCATCGATATTCGGAGTATTTTATATATATATATATATATATATTTTATTATATATATATATATATATATATATATATATATATATATATATATATATATATATATATATATATATATATATATATATATATATATATATATATATATATATATATATATATATATATATATATATATATATATATACAAACACAAACACAAAAAAACGATGAATCTTCCTTATTTTTTCTTCATATTGATGACGTATGACTGTTACCTGCTTAACCATGAAAACACCCATATATATTAATGTTGATGCAATTTTTTATAGTACTAGGATTTTATTACATGTTGATTGTGAAAGATAGGTACATGTGCATATAGTATATTTATGTAGTTTTAGTATCCAAAAATCAATCAACAGTAGTTTGATGCATACTGGCTTGTTTCTGTTTCAATTAGCAATTTTCGAAATGACACTCTAGATTTTTAGCGTATTGGAATGCAATAATCTCATTTACAAAAGTTTTTATGTGGCGAATATGTTTTATTGTTTCTGGATATGATTTGATTTGCCACTCATACTGAACGCATACTTCATTCAAATCCTTGGTTTCATCACCGGATACTTCGTCAATATTCGATTCCTCAATGACAACGTCAAGACCATTATCCTCCCTCTATCAATAAAAAGTCTTGAAAATGCGCGCATTGTTCGTTTGCAAAATATTCTTCAATGCCGATAACGTCGATACCGGAATGTCACCTTCTGGATCGATGTCAGAAAGCCAGAGTTTTTTGAAAGCCAGGTTTTGAAAAACAATTTTTAATTGTAGATGACTTAACCTCATCCTTTGCAGATTTTATATAACAGATCTCCTCCAAAATATTAAATGGCTTCGAAAAATTGTCCATTGGATATGCTTGATAATATGGCATCTGTAGTGACATTTAAATTTTGTATAATGCCCTGATCGAGGGGTTGACAAATATATGCTGTTCTAGGAGGTAAAAATACCAACTTAATATAATTTAGCTTTATATCTCAAGGATGAGTAGTTGGATTGACCAAAAATAATAACATTTTTCTTTTCTGAGAAAAAATTTTTTTGTCAAACGTTATTAACCACTTCAGAAAAATTTCTCGAGTCATCCAAGCCTTTTGATTTGACTTCCAATCTACTAGCAAGTTGCTTATATCGGCTTTTTAAAGGCGCGTGGATATGCTGCTTTACCGATTTCTAACGGTTTTTCTTTTTGCCCAGTCATATTTGCACACAATTGTGCAGTGAGCCTTTTCTTTTGATAACATACCACCTGTGCATTTTTTAATTTTCAAACTAAGGGTATAATAATAATAATAATTTAGCTTTAGTAGTTTGCCCAATGGCCGACACTGCGACCTAAAAGATCTTTTGTGTCATACTACATTTGTCATCTCTGATCCATGTGATCACAATTGCCCGATCTACTATGCCCTATAGGTTTAGTACCGGCGTTTCTTCCGTAATGCCATAGCATTTCGTCCGTTTGGTGATGTCAAATCGTCACAATAATTTATCAGGTTCTTTTCTACCTAGATGTTCCTTCTTTAGAGAAAGGAAGTAGCTGAAAGTCATGTTCTTTCATTATCTTTTCCGCTTTATGGATGAATTTGAGAATGTCCATAACCGGAGTATTCTTTAATTCCTCCAGAGCCAACTGGTCGCGGTGGAATATATTCATTCTGGTTTTTGCCAACGCAATGCAGTCGCACAGTATGTGTTCCGTGGTTTCATCTTCTTCTAGACAGAGCCGGCACTCCGTATCATCAAGAATGTGGATTCTAGTCAGGTGATATTTCAGGTAATAATGACCTGATAGAAAACCTACTATTTTTCTTATGTCTGCTTTGCACATATTGAGCAATTCTTTATTGTAGGTGAATGGCCTTACCAGTCTTTTGGCTTGGCGAAGCCCGTCTACCCCTTCCCAGTGTGACAGTCTGAGACTATGTTCCCAGTTATCCCTAGATTTAGCCTCCGCCCAGTTGATACCACAGTATGGCTCTGGACCTATGAGGCTTGCTGCGGAACCGGCCATAGCCAGCTCGTCAGCAATTTCGTTGCCTTCAATCCCCGAGTGACCCTGGACCCAGCAAATTGCAACCTTATTTGTTGCCCCTAGAGATTGTAGGTTGTTGAAGCATTCTTCCACCAGTTTCGATTCTAAAGAATATGAAGCTAATGCCTGTAATGCGGCTTGACTATCTGAATAGATAGCTATGTGTGCGCCCTTGATACCCGTTTTCAGATTTGTCCTCGCACAGATTGAGATTGCTTGAATTTCAGCCTGGAAGACGCTAGGCCACCCGCCCATTGGTTCTGAGATTTTGGTATTTGGTCCATAGACCCCTGCACCGACTCCGGTGTTTGTTTTTGAACCGTCTGTGAACCATTCTAGACTTTTAGGGTCGACCCAAGGTCCTCCTATGTCCCATTCATCACGGTCTGAGATAATAATCTCACAATTGCGATCAGACTGTCGTTTTGGAATCATATAGTCCGTTATTGAGCAGATTATGTTTTGATCTGTTATGTTATTTCAAATATTGAAATGACCATAGTCATGAGGTTCTTGTCTAGACAAGATCTTCATCTTTAATGCGCTTCTAGCAGCACATTTTTTCACGAATGCGTGAAGTGGGGATAGTCCTATTATGGCCTCAATAGTAGCGGTTGGGCAGTTTCGCATGGCACCGGTGATTGCCACGCAAGCCTGCCTTTGAAATGTTCTAAGTATTTTCTTACCAGATACTTGTGTTGTCTTGCGCCACCACACAAGGGATGCATAGGTAATGATTGGTCTAACCATCATTACATACATCCAGTTTATAATTTTTGGGTCAAGACCGCATGTTCTACCAAAGAGACTTTGACATGCCCACATTGCTCTTGTGGCTTTGTGTATCATCGAGTGTAGGTGAGAGTTCCAATTCAGTCGCTTATCCAGAACTACACCTTGATATTTGACCTCATCGGAATATTCTATATTGATTCCCTCAACAGCTATTGTACCAAGGTTCAATTTTAATCTGTTTGTAAAAGGAACGAGAATGGTTTTGCTAGGATTCATGCATAACCCCTCTGCGCGACACCATTCTGAGATGAAGGCTAAAGCCTGATTCATAATGTCGGATACTGTTCTTTCAAATTTGCCACAAATAATAATGACAGCAAGATCGTCAGCATATCCAATTGCCTCAAAGCCTAACCCTAGTAGTTTGACTAAGAGATCGTCAATAACTAAAGACCATAGAAGGGGTGACAACACAACGCCTTGGGGACAGCCTTTCATTGCCTTGACTGATACGGCCTCGTCTCCAAGATATGAGCTAATTTCTCTGCTTTTTAACATCGTTTTAACCCACCCAACAGTCGGTTTATCGATATTTTTGCAGAGCATAGCCCCCCCTATAGAGTCGTTCCCGGTATTATCAAAGGCGCCATCGACATCTAAGAATGCACATAAAGCAATTTCCTTGGAATATTGAGCTTTCTCTATCTTTGTTACAAGGTAATCAAGCGCTCCCTCCGTGGATTTTCCCCTATTATATGCAAACTGACATTGGTGCAGAGGTGTTGTTCAGTCTAGCGTTTCTCTAATATGTAGATCCACCAATCTTTCCATAGTTTTTAGAAGAAACGACGTGAGACTGATAGGTCTGTAAGATTTAGGAAGTTCGCAGGACCTCTTGCCCAATTTTGGAATAAATACCACATTGACTTTACGCCATATGGATGGAATGTACTCCCTGCTGAAACTGTTCCTAAAAATATCAACAAGTGATTCAAGCATTATATCCAGTCCTCTTATCAAGAGGGCTGGAAAAATATTATCCTCACCTGGTGTCTTGAATGGTTTAAAGGACCCAACAGCCCATTTAACCTTGTCTGGGGTAAATATTACTCCAGACAAACTCCAGGATCTTTTGTCTAATACGGCCCATTGGTCGCATGACGGCTGATCCAGTGTCATTGACACTCTAGTTGACCCCGGGAAGTGAACTTGAAGCAGGTATTCTAAAGTGTCCCTCCTCTTCATTGTATAAAACCCATCTGGTCTTCTTAAAGTTGCAACAACGTTCGAGTGTTCTTTGCGTAAAGCTTTGTGGAGTCTAGCGCTCTCTGGCGCTTCGACTATGCTTTCGCAAAATTTCCTCCAAGACTCACGCTTGGATCTTCTTAGTTCTTTGTTGTAATTTGTCGGAGCGACCCTATAGTCGTCCCACACCTTCGTGCGTTTACAACGATTGCTTGTCATTCCACCATGAGACCTTGCGTGTCACATTGTGAGTTTTGACCACAGTGCTTTCATGATATGCTGAGATTATTATATCGTTTAGTCGATACACCGCCTCCTCGAGTTCACCAACAGAACTTATACGTGTAGGCAGCGAGTTGGATCTTGGTTCTAATATTTCTCAATATAGTCTCCAATTTGTTTTTTTGGATTGAAGACTTCATATTTTAATTCAAATTCACCTGGTAGGTCGAATCTCATATGCAAGTGATCTGACAGAGAGGGCTCGTCAGATACATGCCAATTTCTGACAAAATTGGCGATGTAAGGACTGGTTAGAGTTAGGTCTAGTAGCTCTTCTCTGACCGCGTTAATAAAGGTTGGTCTTGCACCCTTATTACAAATGTTTGTGTTTTTGCTTAAGAGAAAACTTAAGAGAGACTCACCCCTGTTGTTGATGTCCGAGCTTCCCCAGACATGATGATGCGCGTTTGCATCGCAGCCAATCACGTACTGCAGATTGTTACCTTGGCAGTGCCCAATAAGCCCCTGCACCTCCACGTGAGGTATAATGTTGAAGTTACCTGGAAAGTAGGCGGACGCACTAACAATTTCCTGCGTTCCCTTCTCTGTTGAGACTTCAACAAGGATGGCTACTAGATCTTGACTAGTGAATTCTGAAATGAGAAAATGGTTAGTATTATAATCAATCATAATCGCCGCTCTGGGCCGCGAACAGTGATAATAAACCAACTTGCATCCCTTGTTTAAAAGACCTTATATTTGGCCCCCAATTGTCCATGGCTCTTGTATTAAGGCCATGGATAGGTCTTCGGCGGCGAATCTCTTGCACAGGGTGGCCGATGCTCCTTTAGCATGGTGCAAGTTCGCCTGTAGCACTTTAAGAGTGCTCATTCGCGGCGGCTTTCCGCAGCGAGTTTCTGGAGCCTCGCGCCCCTAGGACCCTTATTTTTGTGGTCCCTATGACCCCCAGTATTCTTGGCTTTTAGTTTTTGGTGCTGAGGCGCTTTCGGCGCATGCCATACTGCGGGATCGCGTTTTCTTGTTGTTGTTGTTGCGCGTGCGATTTGCTTTTGTTGTTCTAGCGCGGCTTTGCTAGTCGATGGTTTGTCGGCCTCCACTTCGTTGGACCTTGTGTCCCCAGCATGCCCTTCAGCACTGCTCCCGAGTGTCGGCGTTGTGTGTTCTTCTGAGCAATCGCTGGCTTTCTCTGTGCCTCTGTTGCTGTTTAAAATGAGACGCACGTGTCCATAGCGATAGGCTATCTTCTCCTTGCACTGTGACAGTTTAGACAGTGACTCATCGTCCACCGCGATAACCAGGTGAAGTGACGCACCTTCGGTTGACCTCTGGATAGCCTTCGAATTCTTGGCTGCCATTTCATTCTGCGCCCCAATGGTCGCAAGAACTTTTTCGTTGGTGAGCTCGGTGCTTTGTGGGAAGTAGCCTCCGACCACATATGTTTTTGGAAAATTTGCTTCCTCAACGAGTGTCATCTCCAAACAACATTTACCTTTTATCAGGCCGCTGTGTTTTCTCATCCAAGTTGCCGTATTCTCGTTTGAGCATATGAACAGTAACCATCCGTTTCTGTGTGCTAGGCCCTCAAATACTGGATTTCGTTATTGTCGCTGACCTCTATCATCACGTCAAAAACGGTCTCCTGGATAAGAACCAACTGTTCTTTTGAGAATGGTGCCCTTACTAAATCGGTCGGAACAATTCCCAGCCGAATAATACTGGCCACCTGACTGAACGTTGGCTTACCTACATAAGGTGACGTTTTGGTCTTTTTGACAGATGGCGTTTCTATTGGTGACTTTACTGAGCGAGCCCTTTTCGCCGTGGACCTCCTTCTAGCAATCTCTAGAGCCTTTTCTCTAGAGTGACCACTTGTCATCGCTTGCTTGAAGGTCCTCTTCTCTGCCGACGTCATTTTTATGAAGTCCCTTTTTAAGTTCAGATTGCTTAGGTCTGAACCAATAACCGTGCACCCAGATTTCTCTGAGGTCACACTGTTGTTGTTACCACACAGTGTATCAGTGTCAGAAGAGTCCATTGACTCATGACCCGATTCAGGAGCCTGTGGTGGTGGCATTGAAACGCGAAAGGTTTCATTCTTTGCACCTGCAATCAACACCGTAGATGTTGATGCGGGGCATAGTTGGTCAACAACACCTACCAACGTAGATGTTGTTATAATTTGGTGAGGTGCATGTCCAACAACTCTGCACGCAACCGAAGTTAGGTTCTCCAGCCCTACAGCTGGCTCGGTCGCGATGACCGACGATGATTGCCCATCAGCAGATTCATCGTTTATTTTTAATTCTTTTTTTTTTTGTTAGATCCACCCATGGCATAGCCCTTGTACCATGCGAAGGCATTTAATTAAAACTGGAGGTCACCAGGTATCCGGAGTTCGCATATTCGAGACTAATCACCCCATTAGCCACGCATCCCTCGGCATATCCTGTTCCACCTTGGATTAGGAGTCTGTCTATCTTAGCCAGTTATGCATTAAGAGACTGATGTGTGCCATTAGATATAGCACGTCACCAGTCCCCCAACGCACTCCTGTTTCCAGCCGCCACCACGTGGAGGTGATAGATCAGGCTTCCATCAGAAACTCAATTACGGCATGTACCTAAGTCCCCTTGAGTTACCTGCGGCTCTGACAGCTCAACTAAGGGTAATTGGGTAAGACACGGAAAAAAGTCCAGTTTCATCAATGTGCCAAATGTCTTTCGCACTATAGCCTAAAAACATAGTTGGCACTTTCTGTTTGAATTGCTGGACATCCTCCGGATTAACCTCAGCAGATTCACCGCACACACTTTTAAATGTCACGTTATAACGCTTACGCTGCCGCTGCTTTGTAGCCCCGCACCAAAATAGACCAACAGTTAAAGATGGCTTCCGCACAAATACGGTATGCACCTGCCTCGACTGTTGTCTCGCTATATCAATGGCTTTCGCACCGTACCAACCGATGGAACGCAGAGATAGGCCGACAACATGGCACCCCAGGTACCAGGCGGAAGCCATCTGAACATTAGGATTCGGAGTGAACATAGCGCCCCCCTTGTATTATTGCAAGAGAAAAACATATCCACGCCGGATCCCGTTCATACCCTTCATCAATGGCGGGCGGTGTGGTGCTCGAGGGCGCAGCTTCAGGAAGCTCGCGCACCCCCCGATGCAGTGGCCCATCTGCTAACACATAGTGCAGATGATCTGCGGAGTAGGGCGTAGCTGCACCGTCATCCTCATAATACCCAGAGAGGGCGGATCAGCGCGGGATGGTTACCGCCTGGTCTCCTCCTGACCCTGGTTTGGCGCTTCCGGAACCACGCAGCAAGGTGGCGCCGGCGACATAGAGGTGAAGCTCGATGGGAGGTCGAATGTAGTTGACCTGGCAGCAAGGACACACTCGAAAAACTGGCAAACTTGAAGCAGCACCCGACAGACAGCGAGTAGCGAGTCTTGTGCATTGAGTGGGCCGACATCTTAGAAAAAATCAAAAAACGAAATTCAAGAAGGGAATAGAGCTAAAAGAAAACATAAAAACTATAAAATAAAAAAGTACAAGGTACGTTACACCCCTCCGCTGGTAGGATGGCGGCTCTTCTGCCGGTAGGATCACCACCTTCATGATAGGTCGGGTTAGCATTCCACGTGCGGTCCGCACATCCACAACACGCAGTTTTCCATCAGGGCCAGGGTGCGTATCGGTGACCCTGCCCAGCCGCCATTCTTGAGGTTTTTCCACCTGACGCCTTTAGTTATTGCCAGCGGTTCAAAATCGAGAGAAAAGGTTTGGTATCCGGAGGTTCAGCTGGTGCGAACAGTGGCGCACCCACCAAGAAATGACCAGGTGTCAGCGCCGTCCGTGGGGTCCCCAGACAGAGCGCTGATAGGCCTGGAATTAAGAGAGTCACAAATTCCTCAAACGTGTACTTAAGTTGCCCTCTCATGCGCTTGAAATGGTGTTTGAAACTTTTGACCGCTGCTTCCCAAAGGCCCCCCATATGTGGAGCGTGGGGGATTAAAATCCCACTCGATCTGAGTTTGAAAGTGACCCACCACGGTTCGGAGGAGTACCCGCTGGAAATCAAGCCTCAACGCCTTTTCCGCGCCCACAAAGTTCCGACCATTATCTGAGTGCATTTTCAAAGGAAAGCCCCTGCGGGCGATAAACCGAGACAATGCCGCAAGGAAGGCAGGTGTACTCAGATCGGTAGACGCATCAAGGTGAACTGCTCTCGTAGCGAAACAGACAAAGATGCAGAAGTACCGCTTCATAACGTGCCATGCCCGCCCCTTATAGTGCTTGATATCAAACGGCCCGCGAAATCTACTCCAGTATGGGTAAAAGGACGTGAGAACGTCGTACGTTCAATCTGACGAGTTGCCATGAGTTGCTGTTGTCGACTCTTTTTCTATAGAATACATGTCTTACATTGCGTTTAATGAGCGTTTTCGCTTTTGGAATCCAATTTTGGGTCCGGATTAGCCGCAGCATTAGTTGACTCCCCCCGTGTAGGGACACCTGATGGAAGAATTTCACCATTAGACGAGTAAAGTGACCGTAGTACGGCAGAATGATAGGGTGTCTTTCTGAAAATGATAAATGCGTAGTGAGCGCCAACCGGCCATTTACGCGCAGAGTACCGTTGGTGTGAATGAACGGATTCAGAGCCAGAAGCGAACTGGAGCCGTACTCCAGTACCGCAAGTGCGCGGTATTCCTTTCGGAAATACATTCTCTGTGCTATCACAAATAGGCAAGTGGTCATTTCAGCGATTTCTCTCCGAGTAAGCGGGGACCCTCTGTCTGGAGTTGTATCCCGATGTTTCACTGAACAGTAGCGCATAAAGCGGCGCGCGAAACTCAATACGTGGAGGGCCCTAGAAAATGAGGAGAAGCGCAACATTGGGTCGTCCGCAGAGGAAACATATACTACATAAGACTTTGCAGGTCGTTGCTCTTCATGACAAATATATATAATTGTTTTTTCCGTATAGATATATATACACATATACATATTCATATATATACGAGGGCGGATTTATATTGAAGCTACCTAAGTAGGAAAAAAAATTTTGTTTTTTCAAAAACCATGTATTTCTCAAAATAGTCTCCTTTTACTTCGATACACTTAGTAAGACGATATTCCAACTTTTTTATACTATCTGAATAATACCATTTCGGGAACCCCTCAAAATACGCGCTAGTTTCGGTAATCACTTCTTCGTTTGAGATGAATCTTTTTCCTGCGAGCCATTTTTTCAAGATTGGAAACAGGAAATAGTCACTAGGAGCTATATCTGGACTATAAGGTGGATGATTAACCAATTCGAAGTGTATTTCACGTCATTTTAGCATCGTATCTAATGCTGTGTGAACCGGTGCGTTGTCTTGAAGAAAGAGCATTTTTTTCTGCTTTAAATGTGGTCCTTTTTCCTTGATTGCATCAATCAATTGATCCAATAATGCACGATAATACTTTCCTGTGATTGTGGATCCTTTTTCAAGATAATTGATGAGCAATATTCCGTGTGCATCCCAAAATACAGTGGCCATAACCTTGCCAGCCGATTTCACTGCCTTCGCCTTCTTCGGAGCACTTCCACCAGCTTCCACCCATTGTTTCGATTGATTTTTGGTTTCAGGTGTGTAGTGGTGGACCCACGTTTCATCAACAGTTATTAATCGACGCCAAAAATCAACAGGATTACGCTTTATCATTTCCAAACACCGCTGTGAAGTCGTCTGTCGAACTCATTTTTGTTCGACACTGAGCAAACGCGGAACCCATCTTGCCGATAGCTTTTTCATATGCAAATGTTCCTGCAAAATGTTGAACACACTTTCATATGATATGTTTACCATTTCAACAATCTCACGCAATTTGACTCGATATCATAACGATATCGACGATTTTCTTGATATTTTCTTCAGTAACCACCCTTTTTGGCCTTCCTGTTGATGGTATTGTTGCAGTGCTTGCTTTTACCATGTAATCTGACGGAGCAGACTCACCGAAATGTTTATCGAGCATTTCTTTTGTCTCTTTCGCCGTTTTCCCTTTCAAATAATAGTGTTTAATCACTGCACGAAATTCGCTTTTTCCATTTTTCAAGAAACACAAAAGTTGCTTACTTCAAACGACTACAACAAATAAACTAATCGATGAATTTGGGTGAAATTTTAACAGCTGACGTTTGACAGATCACAATTTAAAAAAAAAAAATTTTTGGTGTTTGTGCTGTCATCTAGCGCTAGGTAGCTTAGATATCAATCCGCCCTCGTACATACACATAGTATACATATAGACATGTAAAGGGTTTTTCAAAAGAAACGCTACAAAAGTAAATCGATAGTGACTGCAAACGACGCCATATTTTTTCCCGCTCTTTTGAAATTTCTCTTCAGTAAGGTTTGCCATTTCAGCAGTGATGATTTTTGGCTAATTGTGGGCGTGGCACTATTATGGACCCCATGTATGTTTCTGCCAATTTATATTCCGCTGGCATCAATAAGAGCATAGGTAGGCTAATTTTAATTTTAGACCCGAAAGTTCCCTATATCCAAAGTGGGCGTGTCTTTTCTCTGATCAGCCCCATTTGTTGCAGATAGCTTGTCCACATGTTCCTTCCCGTAAAATTTCGTCCGTAAATCTCTACCAAATCTTAAGTTATTAATATTTGCTAATACAACAACTCTGCACGCAACCGAAGTTAAGTTCTCCAGCCCAACAGCTGGCTCGGTTGCAATGACCGACGATGATTGCCCATCAGCAGATTCATCGTTTATTTTTGTTTGTTTTTTTTTTTGTTAAATCCATATATATTCCCACAAGTGTTAGGGAATATAGTTCACCCACGGCAGAGCCCTTGTACCATGGGAAGGCAGTTAATTAAAACCGGAGGTCACCAGGTATTAGGAGTTCGCATATTCGAGACTAACCACCCTATTAGCCACGCATCCCTCGGCATATCCTGTTCCACCTTGGATTAGGAGTCTGTCTATCTTAGCCAGTTATGCATTAAGAGACTGATGTGACGTCTCTGTGACGTTGTTGTGGCGAATTACAAGATCAAATTGACGCAAGAACTGAAGCCGCTTGACCACCATAAGCGTCGTATGGTCGTAAATTGGGCTGAGCAACAACTTGAAAATGATTCGGATTTTCATCGGAAAATCATCTTCCGCGATGAGGCTCATTTCTGGCTGAATGGCTTCGTCAATAAGCAAAATATGCGTTATTGGTTAGACAGCAATCCACACGTACTCCATGATTCATCATTGCATCCCGAAAAAATTACGGTTTGGTGCGGTTTATGGGCCGGCGGCGTCATTGGGCCGTACTTCTTCCGTGATGATCAAGACCGGCACATTACTGTGAATGCGAATCGCTACCGTTCAATGATAACCGAATATTTTTGGCCCCAATTGGCTAATATGGACTTGGAGGACATGTGGTTCCAACAGGACGGCGCCAGAAACCACACAGCGAATGTCACAATCAATTTCCTGCAAACCTAGTTTGGTGAACGTGTTATCTCACGAAATGGCCCAGTCGATTTGACGCCGTTAGATTATTTCCTGTGGGGCTACGTAAAGTCTATGGTGTATGCCAACAAGCCAGCGACGATTGATGAACTTCGTACGAATATCGAACCTGAAATTGCAGCAGTATCGGCCGATTTATGCTTAAAAACCGTTGAAAATTGGGTTCAGCGTCTGGACTTCTGCAAGCGTGCCCGTGGTGGCCATGCAAAAGAAATCGAGCTCTATACATAATGGCATCGAACGTACTTTCACAGGAATAAAGAATTTCATTGATATCTAAAACCGGTTTTGTTTTATTTAAAAAAACTTTTGTAGCGCTCTTGTTGAAAATCCGATATATGTATATGTATACATGCTTATGTGGCGACACCACTACCCCCACCCAGTTGTCGGGTACGCCAACGCAAGCAGGCGTTAGTTCCGCGCGCCATCTATTAAGATGCTGTCGCTGTCCCACAGCGTGTTTTTGGGAAAACCGGAACTAGCCTGTGTTGGCTGCTGAGCAACACACTTCGTGATTCCGGCCTTCGATTCGTTCTCTTTCCGTTCGCAGCGCCGGAGCCGTGCACACGCTCTCACATCAGTGTCTATTCCAACAGCCTCAGGACCGGCGCCGCCGGCACCACCGGAGCAGCCGCCGACTCGAGCAACGTACGCTCCACACCAGCAGCCACAACCACCGCACGTGCATGCGCAGGCACAGCTGGCCACGCCCACGCCATTGCTGATACCGACACACCACCTGTCGCCATACCGTGCAGGGGAACCTGGGGGACACGCCTCCTTTTCGTCGCCGCCCGCGATCGAGGCGGTGAGCAGCTGTCGGCTCCCACCTTTCTGGAGGAGTAACCCCGATCTGTGGTTTTACCAGATCGAGGCCGCGTTCCAAGTACACCATGTGCGCAACGACAACAGCCGCTACAATCTAGTAGTTGCGGCGCTCGACCCGGAGACTATTTCCGAGGTCGCGGATGTACTCCGCACAGTGCCGCCCGTGGGCAAGTATGAGGTGCTGAAGACAGCAATATTAAATCGCCTCACCGACTCGGCGGATCGACAGCTCCACAGATTACTCACCCAACTCGAGCTGGGGGACAGGAAGCCGTCCCAACTCCTGCGACAGATGCGCTCCCTAGCAGGTGACCGGGCCACGGATGACATCATCCGCGTGAACTGGCTCGACTTGATGCCGCCGTCAACGCGACAGCTTCTGAAGATTTTTAAAGGTACCAGCCTGGAGGAGCTCGCAAAGGCAGCTGACGAGCTGGTCGACAACGGACGTACAGTGGCAGCTACGTCACCTCCACTCTCGTCTCCGAGACCCCGCTCTCCATTCGCGAACAGATCGTCGCACGATTCAACGGGTAACTCCGTGCACGCAGAGCTTGCCGCACTGCGCCAGTCAGTGGCACAGCTCGTGGCACTAACGCGGGAGAATCAGGAGCTGCTGCGTAAAATAACGCCACCACTTCAGAGGGGTCGCGCTGAAACCCGCAGCTCCAGCCGGCATCGAGATCGCTCTATAGCGCCTGGCCAATGTTGGTACCACCTGAAATACGGGGCGACTCACAGCAGTGCCGACCACCGTGTATCTTTGCCGCCGCCGTGGCCGCCGCCTCGACGCCGTCGGGAAACTAGCGCTGCCGACGCCGACTTGGGCGAACGACGCCGGCCGTCCACCAACCGAAAAACGCCTACACGTAACGGATCGAACAACATCCATTCGGATTCTCGTGGACTCGGGTTCAGTGGTCTCCTTACTGCCGAGGGGAACGGTCGCCCACAGACACAGCCTCACGCTGTACGCCGCCAACTCGTCGTCGATAGCCACATACGGGCAGCTCACGCTGAAGCTGAACCTCGCCCTGCGTCGGGATTTTACTTGGGCGTTCACGGTGGCCGATGTGCAAACTGCCATTCTCGGGGCGGACTTCCTGGCATACTATGGGCTCCTGGTAGACTGGAGGGGACGATGCATCGTAGACCCCCTTACCAATATCGCGGCAACGGGCCGCATGGACCCGGCTCGAATCTACGGCATCTCCACAGTGGCTCGCATTGATGCACCTGTGGGACCACATGGCGACCGGTATAGAGAGCTCGTCCAGCGCTTCCTGCAACTCGCTTCACCAGCAGGGGTCATGGCCACTGTACCAGACTTGCCGGTACAATACTTCATCGTCACGGAGGGCCCTCCCGTTTTCGAGCGCCCCCGTAGACTCGTCGGTGAACGACTCGCTGCTGCCAAAGAAGAGTTCGCTGACCTCCTCGACAAGGGGGTGGTACGCCCATCATCGAGCCCATGGGCCAGTCCGCTACACATGGTAACAAAGCCGAATGGAAGCTGGCGAGCCAATGGCGACTACCGCCGTCTCAACGCGTGCACCTTGCCAGACCGATATCCCCTACCGGTCATCGAGGACCTGATCCAGGAGAGCCGGGGAAAAGTCTTCCATTAGGCCTGCGTAACTCCGCGCAAACGCTCCGGATAAGGCAACGCCGAGGCAGAGCCGACACCTGGACTACATCTACCAGTTCAACACACGATTTGTGTACGTTCCCGGGGGAGAAAACATTGTGGCAGACGCACTTTCGCGAACCTGTACCGCCTCGATGCCTTCCACCCTCGACGAAGCCACTATCAGCCTGAAGCAAGCCTCTGCCGTAGAGCTGCCTCACCTGCTGGAGAATCCGCGTATCCAACTGGATCGTCTCGCTTTCAACAACAGCGAGATCTACTGTCTGGTTACCGATGGGGCGACACGGCCCTATTTGCCATCCAACCTGCGTCGAGCGGCGTTTGGCATCGTACACGGATCATCCCACCCGAGTGGTCGAGCAACGGCGAAACGTCTGGTGGCCAAATACTTCTGGCCAAGCATGCGCAAAGACGCGCTCCGCTGGGCCCGTGAATGCCAACCATGCCAACGCGCGAAGGTCCATCGCCACAACCGCGCCGAGTTGCAAAGCTTCGGGGAGACAGATGACAGGTTCTGCCACGTTCATGTTGACCTGATCAAGCTACCGCTGGTGAGAGGACCGCTTTTCCCGATGGCCGGTGGCTGTCCCACTCCCGGACATTCGAGCTGTGACCGTCGCACGAGCGTTCTTCCACAGTTGGGTCTGCACTTTCGGCACGCCACTCGCTATCACCTCCGACCAGGGGGGGTCAATTCGAGGGGGAGCTATTCACGGCTCTTGCGAAAATGACGGGTGCTAACCATGTTCACACAACGCCTTACCACCCACAATCAAACGGCATGGTGGAGAGACTACACCGCACACTAAAAGCGGCCTTGATGTGCAGTCCAGACACATCATGGCCAGACGCCTTGCCAACTGTGCTATTGGGGATGCGGACAGCGTACAAAGAGGACCTCAAAGCAACTCCAGCCGCGATGCTCTTCGGCACCCAACTACGCCTGCCGGGGGAATTCTTCGGACAACAAAACGACCCTACCACCCAACCGGTTTTCATCGAGCAGTTGCGCAAGCTGGTAAAAGCGATCAAGCCAGTACCAGCGTCCAACCACTCGAGACAGAAGCCGTTCGTCTTCAAAGAATTGCGCACCTGCACGCACGTATTCTGCAAGCTGGACAAAATCCGGAGGCCACTCGAGCCGCCATATACGGGCCCCCACAAGGTAATTCGCCGGGTAAACGACAAGAGTTTCATCATCGACTTGAACGGCGTCGAGAAAGCCATCTCTACGGACTGCTTGAAGCCGGTCCACCTCGAGGTGAGTGACTCAACATCGTCGCCATCACTGCAGGCATCCCGATCATCATCGCCATCCCGATCGCCATCGCCGCAACCGTCGTCATCGTCAGCGACAAATGACCCGCCAGCGATCCATCCAAGGAGTCATCTCAGGGGACCAACCTACACCACAGCCGGGGAGTCGACCGACGAAACGGGTATCGTTCTCCGCGCCTCCTGCGCCGATCACTGGGGGAGGAATACCTGTGGCGACACCACTACCCCCACCCAGTTGTCGATTACGCCAACGCAAGCAGGCGTTAGTTCCGCGCGCCATCTATTAACACGCTCTCGCTGTCGCACAGCGTGTTTATGGGAAAACCGGAACTAGCCTGTGTTGGCTGCTGAGCAACACACTTCGTGTTTCCGGCCTTCGATTCGTTCTCTTTCCGTTCGCAGCGCCGGAGCAGTGCACACGCTCTCACATCTGTGTCTATTCCAGACATCGTGAGCGTAACCCAAACATATACATATACATATACTCGTATATATACATGTATATATATATATATTTGTTTTTTGATTGGTTCGGAGGTGGAAATCTGCAAACAGACACTGGGCGGTCTCGCACCAGTAGTGTGGGGCTCTTACCCACTAAAACCACCTCCTCATACGCCTCCCAGACGGTACATAGCCGTTAAGCAATACTTCGTCTGGGAGTGGGTTGGTCAACGGACCCCTCCTTTTGATTCCCTGAACGTCGCTCGCATAATTGCGGCCGAGGTGTCACACACCACGTCCCATTTCTCCGGGCACTCGAGCATATAGTGCACGAGGTTGTCCGGTGTCACAGGTTTTCCGCAGACTCTGGACACGTGGACATGAAAAAAGAACATGTTCCACGTCCACGGGCTCCGTGCCTCCACAATTGTCGCAGCAGGGGGATTCCACCAGCCGGAATCTGTGTAGGTACGCCCGGAAACCTCCGTGGCCGGTCAGCAGCTGTGTGACGTGATAGTTCACCTCGCCATGCGACCTATCCATCCAGCGTTATAGATCAGGGATCAATCTCCTCGTCCAACGACCCTTTTCGGATGCATCCCATCGGGCTTCCACTCCTGTATGGTGCTTTGCCTAATGCCTGCTACGCGATCTTCCGCACTCAGCTCGTGCGTACTCTCGCCGTAGTATAGGCTCCACGCGTCATTGGCCAGCAGGTCCAGCGGGATCATACCGGCTATCACCAGCGCGGCGTCTGCAGACACAGTACGGTGTGCTGAGATCGTGCGGAGCGCACATCTCCTATACGCCGCCTCTATGGTGCGAACGTAGGCCTTTACGCTCGACTTCTCAGCCCATATGGGTGCTCCATACAGGTTTGGCATTATCCGGCAGAGCTGGGAACAGGTCCGCGCTGCCTTCTCACCTAATCGCCGAAAGTGCTCCTTGAACGTCAGTCTTGCGTCAATCCAGACGCCTAGGTATTTGAGATGTGGGGTCGTGTTAATGGGGCAGTCACCAACCCTTATCTCCACCACCTCCTGTACCTTTCGACCTGACACAAGGATAGCCTCCGTTTTGTCCTCTGCCAGCTTCAGTCCAACATCCGCCAGCCATCTTCCAACAGTGGCCACTGTGTGATTGGCCTCTGCTATTACCTCCTCCAGGTGTTTCGCCGTGATCACTAGCGCTATGTCGTCCGCATATCCGATTATTTTAACGTAATCGGGCACCCGTATGCGGAGAATGCCATCGTACATAACGTTCCAGAGAAGTGGTCCCAGTACAGACCCCTGGGGAACTCCTCCGGTGATCTTGTAGGTTTCAACACTCTATCGGACTCGTATAATAGCATCCTGTCGCTAAAATAACTAGTGATGATTCGCCTTAGATAGATGGGAACATTGAACTCTACCAGCGCTTCTGCTATGCGCGCCCAGCTGGCCGAGTTAAAAGCGTTCTTGACGTCGAGGGTGACCACGAGGCAATACCTCTTGGCACCCCCCTTCCATCTCTGGCCCTGAATCGTTTCCTTCGCCGTTTGGACGAGTTCGTCAATGGCGTCCACGGTGGATCTGGCCTTTCGGAAGCCATATTGGCGCCTCGCCAGTCCTCCAGCATCCACTATCGCCTCGTCGATCCGGTCGCGTATAATCCGCTCCAGGACCTTCCCTGCTGTGTCCAACATGCACAGGGGACGGTAGGCCGATGGGTCCTCTGCTGGCTTATCGGCTTTAGGTATCAATACCAACCGCTGCCTTTTCCACCGTTTCGGGAAGACTCCTTCCCTAAGACAGGCGTAGTAAAGTGACCTCAGTGTTTCTGGGTGTAGTGCAGCTGCGGTTTTCAGCACTCGGTTGGGAATTCCATCTGGGCCAGGTGCCTTCTGGTCCCCAAATTTTCCAACCGCCCGCAACACCTCTTCTGTCATTACACTGGGTACTTCTTCTGATCAGGCACATAATTTTGCACTGGGAGGAGCTCTCCCACAATGCGTTTGAGCAAGTTTGGGCAGTTTGGGGCTGGCTGCCTGTAGCAGGGGAGCTTTTTCATCACGAGCCTATATGCCGTGCCCCACGGGTTGTCTTCAACCTGTGCACGTAGCTCGGTGAAACTCCTGAGCTTGCTCGCCTTTATGGCCGTCTTCAGCCTTCTTTTAGCCTCTTTGTACAACTGGCGCAGTTGCAGGCAGTCTGGGTTGCCTATTGCACGCTGGTGCCTTCGTCTTGCTGCGTGGCATGTATATGTATATGTATATGTGTATGTATATACATGTCTATATGTATATGTATATGTATATATATGAATATGTATATGTGTGTTTTGTTCCTAACTTTGATTCCTATACAGGCACTTTATCCTGGATAGGAGGTAGGAAATAGCACTTGAACTTGAAAAACTTGCTGGGATGAAATAAACTTCACTTGTTGTAAGCTTGGTTATAGTTCACGATTTTATTTGCCAGGTTTGGTCTTAAATACAATTCTAACTACAATTAATTACAATAACAAAAACTTAAGGCTATTGAATTATGGGTAACGAACTGGCGTTGACTCAAGGCCAATGCAACGTTATATTTGTTGTCAATATGCATGATTATTTCTGCTGACTCGCCATCATACGGGTGTTTCACCTACATAATGGAAAAGTAAGGATTCTATGCTTATTGTTATCGTAAAACGATAACTGCTTGTCGAGCGCATCCAGTATGGTGCGGCCCCAAAGATTATCGCGGCCAATTATCCCATCAGCCGGGATACCTTTCCTATCCCCTTCCACTGCATGCACTCTAAAACTCATAGCCTTAACTCCACTGTGCCCTATTCTGAGCGACCCCAATGTCCTAATGCACCCTCCAAACGCTCCGTTAAGCGTTCTTAAGTCCATTTGATTAATGTCTAGCCCCTTTCGTAAAACACTAGATTTTACGAGGCTAGTGTCCGCTCCTGAATCTACTAATAGCACTAGCTTTCCACTCGCTGCCTCCTCGCAGGGTATCTCGATGAAGGCATCACATATCCTGCTAATAGCGAAGCAACCTCCTTTTGTTCCCAATATGGACGTGTATCCACTCCCTAACTCTTCGTGATACTGGAGAGCCTCTTGCTCCTCCTTCTCCTGGACTGTAGTTCCTATATTACTAGTCCCACGTACTTCCGGCCTTCTTATTACTTCCTTTCTTTTGGTTTTCCAGTCTATTGGCCTCGACTAGGCCGCTGGAAGTTTCCCTGGTCCCTTTGTTGGGATTGTCTATTCCTGCATTCCTCTGCCCGATGTCCCATTCGTCCACATGAGAAGCATCTCAATCCCTGTATGTTATTGCCTATCCTTGGTTCACTTCTAGAATCCCAACTTGGTCGCTGCTGACCACTCCCAGTTTTGAAAGGATTTCTTCCTTGGTTAATTCCTTCCGTTGACTTAGCTCGGGGACTACTGAAGTTACCCCTGCTGTCCCTCAAGGGTGGATCCGGGCGCCTCGTAGCTGGCTGCCTTCTAATTTGATCCCATTTTGTGTCTACTTGGCACCGTCTACTTGCCTCATGACCGTAAGTTTGGCACTCCAAATAGTAGGGCGTGTTTTTGCGTGTAACGCATTCATCCCTTGTATGCCCTGGCTTATGACAGAATGAGCAAATGGGTTTCCTTGGCTGAAAATCTTGATCTCTTTGTTGCGGAAATTGACCCATCAATCTACCAATTCCACATCTGTTTTGCTGCTGTACTGTTCCTACCTCTGCAGGAGCATTCGTCCAGCAGATTCCAACTGTTGTCTTTCGCTGTTGTATTGCTGCTTCAGCTAAAGAGACCGCTTCCACTAGTTCTGTCATGCTCCTCAGCGTGCGAGTAAGAGTATAATTAGCTAAGTCCCTATGTATCAGGCCTGCCTTGAACACAGAAATCATAGTCCGTTCTACTTGAGCCTTGTATGCTGCAACTTTTTCTGGAAACTGCCTGTTAGCTTCCGTCTCAGCAGCGTTCCCTAGAGACTGGAGTCTTCGTCCCCAGGCTCTCAATTCCTCCCCCGGTGTCTGAGTTGATTCCTGTATTTCCCGTACAAGACAGTCGTACGACTTTTGTTTCAAATATGTCCTATCCAAAAGTGCATATAATTCTGCCAGGGTGCTTACTGAGCTATGCGCTAGTAAATCAAACGCATCACCTGTGGTTCCTTGCCTAATACACTTTATTAAATGTTCCCCGTCCGCTTCCGGAACACTCTGTTGTGCTAGCTCACAAACTTCTTTGAAGCGCCGGATCTCAGTTCTCAGATCATACAACTCGACTCCTGAGAACATGGGCACCAACTTCTCCACCGCATGAGCAACTTCCAGAATGCCCATTTTATTCCTTTGTGTTTTCTCAATTGCTGGTAAAACCTTATCTTTATTAATCTCTTTGGGAGTTTCCAAATTCTCTTCTCCCGGATCTGAGAGGTAATTGGCCAGTGACGGACTTAAACTAATTAGTCTTCGATCCTTTGTTCGTGCAGGCGAAATACTGCCCACAGCATCGGAACTTTGCTGCACGGGAACTGCTTCCGGCTCCTTTGGCGGATATCCCTGATTTTCGTTATTTATCGGGCTTCCCGGAGAAAAAGGCTCGACACCGATTTCAGATGCGCCAAACAAAAATTCCGCTTGCTTTTCTTCATTAAGTACTAATTTTGGCTTCACCATGCGGCTTATTTCTTCTGGTGTTAAATATTCCGGCCAACGTACTTCCGGAGGCAATGTCAATACTGTCTGCGTAAATCCAGCTGATGCTGATTTTGATCTCTCCCTATTCAGTGAGGTCCTATTGGTCGCCCGTCCTCTTTTCAATTCCGCACACTCCTTTTCCAACAGCGTTGCTGCTTCCTCTGTTTCCGTCAATCTCTGAGAAAGTTCCTTTACCTTCTTCTCAAGATACTCTTTTTATGCACTCAAATCTTCTGTTTTCTTATGAAAACTGAATAACTTTTCTTCTGTTCTTCTTTGGATTGCCGTAAAGGCTTGATCCGCTACTTCTAATGGTGACACAGCTCCTCCGGCATTCGCCTGCTTCCACAATTCCTGAGCTCTTCCCTGCTCGTACTCGCTTCGAACTGGTCAACTATTTTCCCAGTAAACAGTTCCACCTCTGACTGCATTGATTTCAATCTGTTCCTTACTTCCTCGTCTAGTGATACCAAACTCACAGTTTTTTGTCCTAATTCCTCTAATTCAGAACTAAATGTATCTGCCCATTCGTTGACCAGACTATTTATGTAGTCTGCGTAATTTTCCGCAAAATATTTTCCCTTGCCCGTGATTCCGTGATAGTCCGTGATTATTGTTGAACTCTCTCTCCAGATTTTGCAACTGTGTTATTCGCTTGCGGTAATACACGTCGTCCTCACGTAACCTGCCGTCTTTCTTAAAATTACGGACCAATTTTTCAATCGCTTCTCCAATTCGCTCCTGCATCAGCAGTAATTCTTGCGCTTCCTTCGTCATATCACAAATGCCAGAACAGATGGCGTATCCCAATTACAAATAAAAATCCAATAATTGTTAAAACTTGTTACAATATTTTATTCTGTCTTACTTAATTATAAATACAAATTTATTTAAAAAAAACATTCCACCGTAAATTCTATCTTAATATTCTTTTAACTTCCATCATAAGTTCTATGTTCGCTGTCTACCAGCGTCCATTAAGTCCTTCCTTCAGTGCAAATTGGTCCTTGACTTCCTCACAGATACTCCTTGGGATGGCCTCACTCTGCCTCTTTTGCTCTTCCAGCAATATCTTCGCCTCTGCTGGTGCTTCCATAGACCGAATTAATCTCTACTTCTAACCCAAACTCCAAAAACCAAGTTTTACCGTACCTAATTTTTAAACCTCACTTGAAAATTCCATTAGAAAATCCAACATGACTACCCCAAATATAAGCATATTAGTATACCAAATTTTAATTTATTCGCAATCGCATTTACTTTATTTCACAAAAGTACTACCAGAAAATATTCGTATTCAAAGAAACATTTTACCGCAGAACTATACTCATATTCATTTCTGAACATCGCTCTGTTAAGCTGTTTCGCTTTTCCGTGCGTAACATTGGTGCATTTTCGCTGCGCAAATTGTAGTTTCGAAACTACACAAACTTTGATGTGACAACATATGTAGATGGCACCTCTCCAAATATTTTTACTTACCCTAATCCAAATGCCAAAAATCTAAAACAACCATTTAAATTGTTTCACAATTTATTTATTGACTTAATTCATACTTAAATAGGCGAGTTCTTGCTAAACAAAAATATAAATAACACTTCGATTTTATTTACAAAAATTCTTACAGCTAATTATAAAATCCAGTGTTCGCTTCTTCCAGTCTGAATCTTTCCTGCCATAATCTGTTAGCTTCGCTCCAAGGCAGAGGCACTTCCAGATTTGCCTGTTCTGCCAGAAACTTCCTTAGAAAAGCCAGCCGCTTTCTCTCCCGTGCTGCTTTTCCACCACGTCTATGCCAATAGGGATGACTGCGCGGCACTTCTGCAATTGGCCTCAGCTCAATCCTCCGACCTTCCGCACCCGTTACGTCTTTGGTACCCTGGTCATTTATTTCCTGATATTCAAAGAAAATAAATACCCAGTTTTACTAAATGACTTGAGATTTGAATTACCCTAACCGCAGCCACGAAACACGCTGCCAAACAAAATACACGCGATGCCCCAAAAAGTAAACCTAACTTCATTCCGGTACTTGACACGGACAGAAAAATCAAACGTTAATCCCACGAATGAACATAAGAAGCACCAACCACTATTATGAATGCGTAAGCTCTATACCGTGGCACGTTCTTTCCGAACCAAACCAACCGGTATGCACGAGTTCGCAACACAACAGGGATTAGAGAGGAACTTTGTTTCCTTTAAAGAAAACTTCATATGTTTCACGCCCCCCGAGAATGCTGAAATAAACGGTTATTATAAAAAGAATGAACCTGATTTCAGTGAAACAACCCTATGCAACCTGACCGTAAGTAGAAGTTTTCTTTCTAGATCGACCTATTGTCACCTAACCGCAGCGGCTAATCAGCCCCAATGCTGCTTCTTCTGCATGACCGGCGCAAAAGCGCCCACACGGTCACCGAAGAATCGTCGGCAAAATTTTCTTAAATACTAAGATGTCCTACTATAGACATACTCACCATTATTTTTCCCGATGACATCCTTTTTTCCACAGTGTCCTTAGATGAGGTCCTTCGAATATTGCAGTAAGATGTCCAATCCTACCGGCTACGCCAAAATATTGGGGATCTCGCGTCCTTGCTAGGCTGGGGAAGTCCTGTCGCAGTTCGGGCGCGAGGCTGGAAAATCAAGAACCCTAACGTGGAATTCAAACACTATAACTTTTCAGTTTCAGAACACGAGAGATTTATTATTACGAAACCTAATACTTATATACTATATTTTAAACATTTATCTCAGTCTGTGAACTGACCTTTCCGGTGTTCCAGTTCTGCACCTGCTAATTGGTGTCAGTTGGTCAAGCCAACTGACCCACTTCAAAAGTGGCGACGGTGCATTACGCTGCCCTCGTCGACTCGACTGCGGAACTGTAATATCCTAAAAGCTTACATAATAATGTTGCACAGATCACATTAACTTAAAATACTTAGACCCTAGAAGTATGCCTTATTATAACACTCTTTTAGCACATGCTAATTCAACATAGTGTGGCATCTATTAGGAGTCGGTGCTGTGAGTAAACTACACGTAGGTAGTCTGGTTCTAACTCACAACACTGAGCAACACACTTCGTGTTTCCGGCCTTCGATTCGTTCTCTTTCCGTTCGCAGCACCGGAGCCGTGCACACGCTCTCACATCTGTGTCTATTCCAGACATCGTGAGCGTAACCCAAACATATACATATACATATACTCGTATATATACATGTATATATATATTTTTTTTTTTTGATTGGTCAACGGACCCCTCCTATTGATTCCCTGAACGTCGCCGCCACTCCAAGTGGCGGAGGTCTCGCATAATTGCGGCCGAGGTGTCACACACCACGTCCCATTTCTCCGGGCACTCGAGCATATAGTGCACGAGGTTGTCCGGTGTCACAGGTTCTCCGCAGACTCTTTGCAGTACCGCTCTGGCACCGCTGTATCGTGGACATGAAAAAAGAACATGTTCCACGTCCTCGGGCTCCGTGCCTCCACAATTGTCGCAGCAGGGGGATTCCTCCAGCCGGAATCTGTGTAGGTACGCCCGGAAACCTCCGTGGCCGGTCAGCAGCTGTGTGACGTGATAGTTCACCTCGCCATGCGACCTATCCATCCACCGTTGGAGATCAAGGATCAATCTCCTCGTCCAACGACCCTTTTCGGATGCATCCCATCGGGCTTCCACTCCTGTATGGTGCTTTGCCTAATGCCTGCTACGCGATCTTCCGCACTCAGCTCGTGCGTACTCTCGCCGTAGTATAGGCTCCACGCGTCCTTGGCCAGCAGGTCCAGCGGGATCATACCGGCTATCACCAGCGCGGCGTCTGCAGACACAGTACGGTGTGCTGAGATCGTGCGGAGCGCACATCTCCTATACGCCGCCTCTATGGTGCGAACGTAGGCCTTTACGCTCGACTTCTCAGCCCATATGGGCGCTCCATACAGGTTTGGCATTATCCGGCAGAGCTGGGAACAGGTCCGCGCTGCCTTCTCACCTAATCGCCGAAAGTGCTCCTTGAACGTCAGTCTTGCGTCAATCCAGACGCCTAGGTATTTGAGATGTGGGGTCGTGTTAATGGGGCAGTCACCAACCCTTATCTCCACCACCTCCTGTACCTTTCGACCTGACACAAGGATAGCCTCCGTTTTGTGCTCTGCCAGCTTCAGTCCAACATCCGCCAGCCATCTTCCAACAGTGGCCACTGTGTGATTGGCCTCTGCTATTACCTCCTCCAGGTGTTTCGCCGTGATCACTAGCGCTATGTCGTCCGCATATCCGATTATTTTAACGTAATCGGGCACCCGTATGCGGAGAATGCCATCGTACATAACGTTCCAGAGAAGTGGTCCCAGTACAGACCCCTGGGGAACTCCTCCGGTGATCTTGTACGTTTCTACACCTCTATCGGACTCGTATAATAGCATCCTGTCGCTAAAATAACTAGTGATGATTCGCCTTAGATAGATGGGAACTTTGAACTCTACCAGCGCTTCTGCTATGCGCGCCCAGCTGGCCGAGTTAAAAGCGTTCTTGACGTCGTGGGTGACCACGAGGCAATACCTCTTGGCACCCCCCTTCCATCTCTGGCCCTGAATCGTTTCCTTCGCCGTTTGGACGAGTTCGTCAATGGCGTCCACGGTGGATCTGGCCTTTCGGAAGCCATATTGGCGCCTCGCCAGTCCTTCAGCATCCACTATCGCCTCGTCGATCCGGCCGCATATAATCCGCTCCAGGACCTTCCCTGCTGTGTCCAACATGCACAGGGGACGGTAGGCCGATGGGTCCTCTGCTGGCTTATCGGCTTTAGGTATCAATACCAACCGCTGCCTTTTCCACCGTTTCGGGAAGACTCCTTCCCTAAGACAGGCGTAGTAAAGTGACCTCAGTGTTTCTGGGTGTAGTGCAGCTGCGGTTTTCAGCACTCGGTTGGGAATTCCATCTGGGCCAGGTGCCTTCTGGTCCCCAAATTTTCCAACCGCCCGCAACACCTCTTCTGTCATTACACTGGGTACTTCTTCTGATCAGGCACATAATTTTGCACTGGGAAGAGCTCTCCCACAATGCGTTTGAGCAAGTTTGGGCAGCTTGGGGCTGGCTGCCTGTAGCAGGGGAGCTTTTTCATCACGAGCCTATATGCCGTGCCCCACGGGTTGTCTTCAACCTGTGCACATAGCTCGGTGAAACTCCAGCGCTTGCTCGCTTTTATGGCCGTCTTCAGCCTTCTTTTAGCCTCTTTGTACAACTGGCGCAGTTGCAGGCAGTCTGGGTTGCCTATTGCACGCTGGTGCCTTCGTCTTGCTGCTAACTGGCGTTGACTCAAGGCCAATGCAACGTTATATTTGTTGTCAATACGCATGATTATTTCTGCTGACTCGCCATCATACGGGTGTTTCACCTACATAATGGAAAAGTAAGGATTCTATGCTTATTGTTATCGTAAAACGATAACTGCTTGTCGAGCGCATCCAGTATGGTGCGGCCCCAAAGATTATCGCGGCCAATTATCCCATCAGCCGGGATACCTTTCCTATCCACTTCCACTGCATGCACTCTAAAACTCATACCCTTAACTCCACTGTGCCCTATTCTGAGCGACCCCAATGTCCTAATGCACCCTCCAAACGCTCCGTTAAGCGTTCTTAAGTCCATTTGATTAATGTCTAGCCCCTTTCGTAAAACACTAGATTTTACGAGGCTAGAGTCCGCTCCTGAATCTACTAATAGCACTAGCTTTCCACTCGCTGCCTCCTCGCAGGGTATCTCGATGAAGGCATCACATATCCTGCTAATAGCGAAGCAACCTCCTTTTGTTCCCAATATGGACGTGTATCCACTCCCTAACTCTTCGTGATACTGGAGAGCCTCTTGCTCCTCCTTCTCCTGGACTGTAGTTCCTATATTACTAGTCCCACGTACTTCCGGCCTTCTTATTACTTCCTTTCTTTTGGTTTTCCAGTCTATTGGCCTCGACTAGGCCGCTGGAAGTTTCCCTGGTCCCTTTGTTGGGATTGTCTATTCCTGCATTCCTCTGCCCGATGTCCCATTCGTCCACATGAGAAGCATCTCAATCCCTGTATGTTATTGCCTATCCTTGGTTCACTTCTAGAATCCCAACTTGGTCGCTGCTGACCACTCCCAGTTTTGAAAGGATTTCTTCCTTGGTTAATTCCTTCCGTTGACTTAGCTCGGGGACTACTGAAGTTACCCCTGCTGTCCCTCAAGGGTGGATCCGGGCGCCTCGTAGCTGGCTGCCTTCTAATTTGATCCCATTTTGTGTCTACTTGGCACCGTCTACTTGCCTCATGACCGTAAGTTTGGCACTCCAAATAGTAGGGCGTGTTTTTGCGTGTAACGCATTCATCCCTTGTATGCCCTGGCTTATGACAGAATGAGCAAATGGGTTTCCTTGGCTGAAAATCTTGATCTCTTTGTTGCGGAAATTGACCCATCAATCTACCAATTCCACATCTGTTTTGCTGCTGTACTGTTCCTACCTCTGCAGGAGCATTCGTCCAGCAGATTCCAACTGTTGTCTTTCGCTGTTGTATTGCTGCTTCAGCTAAAGAGACCGCTTCCACTAGTTCTGTCATGCTCCTCAGCGTGCGAGTAAGAGTATAATTAGCTAAGTCCCTATGTATCAGGCCTGCCTTGAACACAGAAATCATAGTCCGTTCTACTTGAGCCTTGTATGCTGCAACTTTTTCTGGAAACTGCCTGTTAGCTTCCGTCTCAGCAGCGTTCCCTAGAGACTGGAGTCTTCGTCCCCAGGCTCTCAATTCCTCCCCCGGTGTCTGAGTTGATTCCTGTATTTCCCGTACAAGACAGTCGTACGACTTTTGTTTCAAATATGTCCTATCCAAAAGTGCATATAATTCTGCCAGGGTGCTTACTGAGCTATGCGCTAGTAAATCAAACGCATCACCTGTGGTTCCTTGCCTAATACACTTTATTAAATGTTCCCCGTCCGCTTCCGGAACACTCTGTTGTGCTAGCTCACAAACTTCTTTGAAGCGCCGGATCTCAGTTCTCAGATCATACAACTCGACTCCTGAGAACATGGGCACCAACTTCTCCACCGCATGAGCAACTTCCAGAATGCCCATTTTATTCCTTTGTGTTTTCTCAATTGCTGGTAAAACCTTATCTTTATTAATCTCTTTGGGAGTTTCCAAATTCTCTTCTCCCGGATCTGAGAGGTAATTGGCCAGTGACGGACTTAAACTAATTAGTCTTCGATCCTTTGTTCGTGCAGGCGAAATACTGCCCACAGCATCGGAACTTTGCTGCACGGGAACTGCTTCCGGCTCCTTTGGCGGATATCCCTGATTTTCGTTATTTATCGGGCTTCCCGGAGAAAAAGGCTCGACACCGATTTCAGATGCGCCAAACAAAAATTCCGCTTGCTTTTCTTCATTAAGTACTAATTTTGGCTTCACCATGCGGCTTATCCCTTCTGGTGTTAAATATTCCGGCCAACGTACTTCCGGAGGCAATGTCAATACTGTCTGCGTAAATCCAGCTGATGCTGATTTTGATCTCTCCCTATTCAGTGAGGTCCTATTGGTCGCCCGTCCTCTTTTCAATTCCGCACACTCCTTTTCCAACAGCGTTGCTGCTTCCTCTGTTTCCGTCAATCTCTGAGAAAGTTCCTTTACCTTCTTCTCAAGATACTCTTTTTATGCACTCAAATCTTCTGTTTTCTTATGAAAACTGAATAACTTTTCTTCTGTTCTTCTTTGGATTGCCGTAAAGGCTTGATCCGCTACTTCTAATGGTGACACAGCTCCTCCGGCATTCGCCTGCTTCCACAATTCCTGAGCTCTTCCCTGCTCGTACTCGCTTCGAACTGGTCAACTATTTTCCCAGTAAACAGTTCCACCTCTGACTGCATTGATTTCAATCTGTTCCTTACTTCCTCGTCTGGTGATACCAAACTCACAGTTTTTTGTCCTAATTCCTCTAATTCAGAACTAAATGTATCTGCCCATTCGTTGACCAGACTATTTATGTAGTCTGCGTAATTTTCCGCAAAATATTTTCCCTTGCCCGTGATTCCGTGATAGTCCGTGATTATTGTTGAACTCTCTCTCCAGATTTTGCAACTGTGTTATTCGCTTGCGGTAATACACGTCGTCCTCACGTAACCTGCCGTCTTTCTTAAAATTACGGACCAATTTTTCAATCGCTTCTCCAATTCGCTCCTGCATCAGCAGTAATTCTTGCGCTTCCTTCGTCATATCTCAAATGCCAGAACAGATGGCGTATCCCAATTACAAATAAAAATCCAATAATTGTTAAAACTTGTTACAATATTTTATTCTGTCTTACTTAATTATAAATACAAATTTATTTTAAAAAAACATTCCACCGTAAATTCTATCTTAATATTCTTTTAACTTCCATCATAAGTTCTATGTTCGCTGTCTACCAGCGTCCATTAAGTCCTTCCTTCAGTGCAAATTGGTCCTTGACTTCCTCACAGATACTCCTTGGGATGGCCTCACTCTGCCTCTTTTGCTCTTCCAGCAATATCTTCGCCTCTGCTGGTGCTTCCATAGACCGAATTAATCTCTACTTCTAACCCAAACTCCAAAAACCAAGTTTTACCGTACCTAATTTTTAAACCTCACTTGAAAATTCCATTAGAAAATCCAACATGACTACCCCAAATATAAGCATATTAGTATACCAAATTTTAATTTATTCGCAATCGCATTTACTTTATTTCACAAAAGTACTACCAGAAAATATTCGTATTCAAAGAAACATTTTACCGCAGAACTATACTCATATTCATTTCTGAACATCGCTCTGTTAAGCTGTTTCGCTTTTCCGTGCGTAACATTGGTGCATTTTCGCTGCGCAAATTGTAGTTTCGAAACTACACAAACTTTGATGTGACAACATATGTAGATGGCACCTCTCCAAATATTTTTACTTACCCTAATCCAAATGCCAAAAATCTAAAACAACCATTTAAATTGTTTCACAATTTATTTATTGACTTAATTCATACTTAAATAGGCGAGTTCTTGCTAAACAAAAATATAAATAACACTTCGATTTTATTTACAAAAATTCTTACAGCTAATTATAAAATCCAGTGTTCGCTTCTTCCAGTCTGAATCTTTCCTGCCATAATCTGTTAGCTTCGCTCCAAGGCAGAGGCACTTCCAGATTTGCCTGTTCTGCCAGAAACTTCCTTAGAAAAGCCAGCCGCTTTCTCTCCCGTGCTGCTTTTCCACCACGTCTATGCCAATAGGGATGCGTGCGCGGCACTTCTGCAATTGGCCTCAGCTCAATCCTCCGACCTTCCGCACCCGTTACGTCTTTGGTATCCTGGTCATTTATTTCCTGATATTCAAAGAAAATAAATACCCAGTTTTACTAAATGACTTGAGATTTGAATTACCCTAACCGCAGCCACGAAACACGCTGCCAAACAAAATACACGCGATGCCCCAAAAAGTAAACCTAACTTCATTCCGGTACTTGACACGGACAGAAAAATCAAACGTTAATCCCACGAATGAACATAAGAAGCACCAACCACTATTATGAATGCGTAAGCTCTATACCGTGGCACGTTCTTTCCGAACCAAACCAACCGGTATGCACGAGTTCGCAACACAACAGGGATTAGAGAGGAACTTTGTTTCCTTTAAAGAAAACTTCATATGTTTCACGCCCCCCGAGAATGCTGAAATAAACGGTTATTATAAAAAGAATGAACCTGATTTCAGTGAAACAACCCTATGCAACCTGACCGTAAGTAGAAGTTTTCTTTCTAGATCGACCTATTGTCACCTAACCGCAGCGGCTAATCAGCCCCAATGCTGCTTCTTCTGCATGACCGGCGCAAAAGCGCCCACACGGTCACCGAAGAATCGTCGGCAAAATTTTCTTAAATACTAAGATGTCCTACTATAGACATACTCACCATTATTTTTCCCGATGACATCCTTTTTTCCACAGTGTCCTTAGATGAGGTCCTTCGAATATTGCAGTAAGATGTCCAATCCTACCGGCTACGCCAAAATATTGGGGATCTCGCGTCCTTGCTAGGCTGGGGAAGTCCTGTCGCAGTTCGGGCGCGAGGCTGGAAAATCAAGAACCCTAACGTGGAATTCAAACACTATAACTTTTCAGTTTCAGAACACGAGAGAAATATTATTACGAAACCTAATACTTATATACTATATTTTAAACATTTATCTCAGTCTGTGAACTGACCTTTCCGGTGTTCCAGTTCTGCACCTGCTAATTGGTGTCAGTTGGTCAAGCCAACTGACCCACTTCAAAAGTGGCGACGGTGCATTACGCTGCCCTCGTCGACTCGACTGCGGAACTGTAATATCCTAAAAGCTTACATAATAATGTTGCACAGATCACATTAACTTAAAATACTTAGACCCTAGAAGTATGCCTTATTATAACACTCTTTTAGCACATGCTAATTCAACATAGTGTGGCATCTATTAGGAGTCGGTGCTGTGAGTAAACTACACGTAGGTAGTCTGGTTCTAACTCACAACACTGAGCAACACACTTCGTGTTTCCGGCCTTCGATTCGTTCTCTTTCCGTTCGCAGCACCGGAGCCGTGCACACGCTCTCACATCTGTGTCTATTCCAGACATCGTGAGCGTAACCCAAACATATACATATACATATACTCGTATATATACATGTATATATATATATTTTTTTTTTGATTGGTCAACGGACCCCTCCTATTGATTCCCTGAACGTCGCCGCCACTCCAAGTGGCGGAGGTCTCGCATAATTGCGGCCGAGGTGTCACACACCACGTCCCATTTCTCCGGGCACTCGAGCATATAGTGCACGAGGTTGTCCGGTGTCACAGGTTCTCCGCAGACTCTTTGCAGTACCGCTCTGGCACCGCTGTATCGTGGACATGAAAAAAGAACATGTTCCACGTCCTCGGGCTCCGTGCCTCCACAATTGTCGCAGCAGGGGGATTCCTCCAGCCGGAATCTGTGTAGGTACGCCCGGAAACCTCCGTGGCCGGTCAGCAGCTGTGTGACGTGATAGTTCACCTCGCCATGCGACCTATCCATCCACCGTTGGAGATCAAGGATCAATCTCCTCGTCCAACGACCCTTTTCGGATGCATCCCATCGGGCTTCCACTCCTGTATGGTGCTTTGCCTAATGCCTGCTACGCGATCTTCCGCACTCAGCTCGTGCGTACTCTCGCCGTAGTATAGGCTCCACGCGTCCTTGGCCAGCAGGTCCAGCGGGATCATACCGGCTATCACCAGCGCGGCGTCTGCAGACACAGTACGGTGTGCTGAGATCGTGCGGAGCGCACATCTCCTATACGCCGCCTCTATGGTGCGAACGTAGGCCTTTACGCTCGACTTCTCAGCCCATATGGGCGCTCCATACAGGTTTGGCATTATCCGGCAGAGCTGGGAACAGGTCCGCGCTGCCTTCTCACCTAATCGCCGAAAGTGCTCCTTGAACGTCAGTCTTGCGTCAATCCAGACGCCTAGGTATTTGAGATGTGGGGTCGTGTTAATGGGGCAGTCACCAACCCTTATCTCCACCACCTCCTGTACCTTTCGACCTGACACAAGGATAGCCTCCGTTTTGTGCTCTGCCAGCTTCAGTCCAACATCCGCCAGCCATCTTCCAACAGTGGCCACTGTGTGATTGGCCTCTGCTATTACCTCCTCCAGGTGTTTCGCCGTGATCACTAGCGCTATGTCGTCCGCATATCCGATTATTTTAACGTAATCGGGCACCCGTATGCGGAGAATGCCATCGTACATAACGTTCCAGAGAAGTGGTCCCAGTACAGACCCCTGGGGAACTCCTCCGGTGATCTTGTACGTTTCTACACCTCTATCGGACTCGTATAATAGCATCCTGTCGCTAAAATAACTAGTGATGATTCGCCTTAGATAGATGGGAACTTTGAACTCTACCAGCGCTTCTGCTATGCGCGCCCAGCTGGCCGAGTTAAAAGCGTTCTTGACGTCGAGGGTGACCACGAGGCAATACCTCTTGGCACCCCCCTTCCATCTCTGGCCCTGAATCGTTTCCTTCGCCGTTTGGACGAGTTCGTCAATGGCGTCCACAGTGGATCTGGCCTTTCGGAAGCCATATTGGCGCCTCGCCAGTCCTTCAGCATCCACTATCGCCTCGTCGATCCGGCCGCATATAATCCGCTCCAGGACCTTCCCTGCTGTGTCCAACATGCACAGGGGACGGTAGGCCGATGGGTCCTCTGCTGGCTTATCGGCTTTAGGTATCAATACCAACCGCTGCCTTTTCCACCGTTTCGGGAAGACTCCTTCCCTAAGACAGGCGTAGTAAAGTGACCTCAGTGTTTCTGGGTGTAGTGCAGCTGCGGTTTTCAGCACTCGGTTGGGAATTCCATCTGGGCCAGGTGCCTTCTGGTCCCCAAATTTTCCAACCGCCCGCAACACCTCTTCTGTCATTACACTGGGTACTTCTTCTGATCAGGCACATAATTTTGCACTGGGAAGAGCTCTCCCACAATGCGTTTGAGCAAGTTTGGGCAGCTTGGGGCTGGCTGCCTGTAGCAGGGGAGCTTTTTCATCACGAGACTATATGTCGTGCCCCACGGGTTGTCTTCAACCTGTGCATATAGCTCGGTGAAACTCCTGCGCTTGCTCGCCTTTATGGCCGTCTTCAGCCTTCTTTTAGCCTCTTTGTACAACTGGCGCAGTTGCAGGCAGTCTGGGTTGCCTATTGCACGCTGGTGCCTTCGTCTTGCTGCGTGGCATGTATATGTATATGTATATGTGTATGTATATACATGTCTATATGTATATGTATATATATGAATATTTATATGTGTGTTTTGTTCCTAACTTTGATTCCTATGCAGGCACTTTAACCTGGATAGGAGGTAGGAAATTGAAATAGTACTTGAACTTGAAAAACTTGCTGGGATGAAATAAACTTCACTTGTTGTAAGCTTGGTTATAGTTCACGATTTTATTTGCCAGGTTTGGCCTTAAATACAATTCTAACTACAATTAATTACAATAACAAAAACTTAAGGCTATTGAATTATGGGTAACGAACTGGCGTTGACTCAAGGCCAATGCAACGTTATATTTGTTGTCAATACGCATGATTATTTCTGCTGACTCGCCATCATACGGGTGTTTCACCTACTGCTACCAAAGGTAATTGACTTGGCGCGTACTGTTATGTAGCGCATGACGTAGTTGTTGTGCCTACGAAAATTACTTTTCGTACATTCCCCCGCGTTGAGAAATTTTGGTCAATTCGCTTCTAAATTGACGATGAATGGTGGTGGGTGTTGTGGCGGCGTTGGTTTTGGCTGAAATTTCTTGGACCTTTTGAATTCCATATGAAGCATATGATGAGAACTGTTGCGGATACCAAAAGGGCGGCATAGCTGACCACATGGTGGTGGTGACTGTTGGACCTTAGTGTTTCTGGTAGGTTCTGGTAAGTCTCATGTGTTAGGCGCGTTTGGTTTGCGGTGAGGATGTCCAATTGAGATTGAAATGTAATATTTTTCTCCTTGGGCACCGTGGTTACTTCGCAAATAGTGCTGATGGTGCTAAAGTCTTCGAACCTGGCGTAGGATGTGTATGTGGAACTGGAATTGCTGTAGTGACCTTGAATTGTGATTACTTTAGTTTTGGCAATACAGTTATGATGCATGGTTAATTTTCCAGAGCCTTTTATTGTTAGTTGAGCAATCTGGGTTCCACACACTGTTGACAGTTCAATTTCTGATGTAGTGGAGAATATCCACTGATTCTTCTGATGCAATTGGGTCCACATAGAGCTACAATGCGATTGTGTGATGCTACAATCTGTTGTACTTTTGTTGTTGAATAGATTAATTTCGCATGAAAATGCCGCTGATTCTCTTCCATAGGTCGGGTGGTTCCTTTCACATATGTAGGCGCCTTCCTTGGTTGTGAAGCATTTGTCCAGTTCATGTGAACTTAGTGGGATGTACTGATCACGATGAGGGTTGACTGCTAAAAAGGAGGTATCTGGAGCTATTGTGTACATTAATTCATTCCTCATAATTGGAATCGGGATGAGGGTTGACTGCTAAAAAGGAGGTATCTGGAGCTATTGTGTAAATTAATTCGTTCCTCATAATTGGAATCGGGATGACTTGGAACAGGTCGAAATATTGTTGATCGATTAGAGGTACCCTGAGTAGAAATATGACCTTGCTCTTTGTGACTGCTCCTTCTGCTTTCATTATTTTATAGAATTGTACTATGTTGGATTGTTCAGTGGGCAGTTGTCGAGCTAATGGAAGGTGCGCCTTAATGGTGCTGATCTGAGCTTGTAGTTGTTGCGGTGTGAGTAATGTTGGACTGATTCTACCATGGTGTGTATCTGTGAGCACATCGATGATGTCTGCCTGTATTCATTGAAGGTTGGCCGCCATTAATGACAATTGGGTTGCTGCTAAAGTCATTAACTGCGCAATCTTGATTTTATTTGTATTGCCGATCACGCTGTTATTTACTGCGTCTATGTCCTTCTATTGCTCAGAAATTCGTGACCTTGTTGCTCGTTCCTCCTTCTTGATGACATTAATGGTAGAGTCAATGATGGAGGTATGATTTTGAAGTAAACGCTGCAGATGATTTTCGTTGGTTTTTACTTAATTAATTGTGTGAGACATTTCTTCCGCGTAGTCTGAGTCGAGAACACCAAACAGGGTGCGAGCAACGTTTCCAACTATACGCCCAGTCGATAGCATATCTTTGTCCTACAATAACTCATCCCGTGTCTGATTTAGGTTGTTGCTTAGGGCGTAACACGTGGAATTTTGTTCTGCTCTTGTACATAAGTTCTGGAGTGCTAATATGCGGAAGAGAAGGTATCGATTTCTGCCCAAAATGATGCCAAATCATAGTACACCACCATTTTCCATTCTGCTGTTATCATTCCTGTTGTCCCGATGCCTTCGAAATATATCCCAGGGTCCTTACCAAAGTTGTTGACATGGACTGAGCTGCTTAATATTGCCGGGATCAGTAGCAAAGAAACAATAACTGTTGCCAGGAGAGATCTGGTCGGTGAGGCTCGCCTCCTTTTTGTTGGTATTACATTCGATTCGGTTGAACGAAGCTGGGTGGTTGTGAGATGGACGCTGTGGAGGTTATTATTGCTGAGCTGGGAAGGTACACCGAAATCGTTATCCGCATTAGGGTCCGTTACTGGAAGGGGTGCGAGCCTGTGGATTGGACGCTTCCAGACTCCAGTTGAGGTTTGAATGTCAGCCACACGTACTGCGCCATCTTGGCCTTCGTATGTTTTGATTATCCTTCCTAGTGGCCAGCCAAAGGGTGGTAAGCTGTCTTCTTTGATTATTATAATCATACCTGGTCTTTCATTATCCACCTGCTCTCTCCACTTGTGCCTGTATTGAAGTTCATTCAGATAATCTCGACACCATCGGTTCCAGAATTCAGCAGATGCGATACTAGCTTCCATCTGGATAACAATGAAGCTTTGGTCGATGTGGCAGCCGTGTCAATTTGTGCTGTTAGAGGTTCGCCAATAAGAAGTGTCCTGGCGTTAATGAGTGTAGATCCTTTGGGTCGGTTGACATGGGTGTTAATGGTCGAGAGTTTAAGATGGCTTCTATCTCAACCATCACCGTTTCCAATTCTTCATACGTGAATGAAGCACTGCCCACACTTCTTACAAAAAGAGTTTTAGCAGATTTGACTGCTGCTTTCCATAGTCCGCAAAAATGTGGTGCTCTTGGTGGAATGAACTTGAATTTGATGCCCTTGTTGCTGCATGTCATGATTACAGCTTCGTGTGCCTGTTCCCCATGGATTGCTTCTTTTAATTCTAAAAGCTGATTTTTGGCGCCGACGAAGTTTGTTGCGTTGTCGCAGTACAAATTTTGACAGTGCCCTCGTCGGCCTATGAAGCGCTTTAGGCATCCAATGAATGCTTCTGTAGTTAAATCGCTGACTACTTCAAGATGCATCGCGTTAGTGGCAAAGCAGCACAGCACTGCTACATAAGCTTTGTGTGGTCTTTTCCCTCGCGCCTTGAAATGAATCCGGAAGGGCCGCAGTAGTCGACTCCTGAATTGATGAATGGTCGTGCTGGTTGGACTCGTTCTGCAGGCAACCTCCCCATTATTTTTTGGAAAAGTTTAGGCTTCACTTTGGTGCAGCGAACGCAATGCTCTACAATTGACCGTGCCATGAATTTGCCTTTTATATGCCAAAACCGTTGACGAAGGTGTGCTAGTAGAGTCTGTGGCCCACATTGCAAGTGTTCTTTGTGATACTCTGTTACGAGAAGTTTTGACAGGATTGTATGGAATGATTATTGGATGCTTGGCATTATATGAAATGGTGGCTGCTTGAAGGTATCCTCCCACACGAATTATCCCTTCGGCGTCCACAATTGGGTTGAGGTTGGCTAACTGACTGTTTTTGCTTAGAACTGTATTTTGGCGAGGGCCTTGATATCTTCTTTGAACTCAGATACTTGCATGGCGTGGATGATGACTGTTAGAGCTTTGCTTTTTTCTTGAGGAGTTAGCGCAGTGTGACTTCTTCTTTAATTCTTCGAATTCTTTGAATGATTTATAAATCTCAATACATATGCTACAATGTTTGTTAGTATTTTGAACGAGTTTTTGTGGTTAATTTTGTAGATCATATCCTCTAAGTCGTTTGCAGCCGTAATAGTTGCTTTTACCACGGTACGTCTCCTTTCGATCGTAGTCTCGATGGCCAGTTCTCTTGAGTATGGTTTTGGCCAATCGTCCACTTTTCTGTGAAGGAAGATAGGTCCATAAAACCACATATTGCAGGTGCTTAACTCTGACGGTGCTTCTCTGGATAGTATATCTGCTGGGTTTTCCTGAGAACGGATGTGTCACCATTGGGTGGTGATAGAGAGCTCTGGAATTCTTGCAATTCTGTTAGCGACAAAGGTTTGCAATGACGTTGACTGTGTGTTGATCCATGAGAGAACAATTTCTGAGTCAGTCCACAGATACGTTGGGACATCGGTTAAGCTCAAGTCCTCCTTTACTCGTCCTGCTAACTGGGCACTGAGTAATGATGAGCAGAGCTCCAGCCGTGGTATTGTTTGTGCTTTCAGTGGTGCTATGTGCGATTTTGCGCTTAGAAGCCGTACGACAATTGTCCGTACGACAATTGTCCGTCAGGGCGGATTGATCGGGCGTATATTGCCGCACCGTATGCCTTCCCTGAGGCATCAGCGAATGCATGCAATTGAAGTGATCTCTTAGTGCCTTCTTGAAATATGTGTCTGGCAATGGGGGTATTGTTGAGTTTGTTCAGGCTACTACGGAAAGTGGTCCATTTAGTAAGTAGTACAGTCGGCAGTTCGTCATCCCATGCCAGCTTTGTCTGCCACAATTCCTGTATGAGAATTTTAGCTGTTACCACTATTGGTGCCAGTACACCCAATGGATCGAATATTCTGGAAATATCCGAGACGATGGTTCTTTTGGTGATTCGATTATGTGTGGTGAGATTCACTTTAACGCAGAATTCATCAGTCTTCGGTAACCAAGTGAGTCCTAGGATTTTGATTGCGTTGTTGGTGTCATTGTTGAAGTCGAGATTGACTTCCTTCTCTTCGTTTGGAACAGATTGAAGTAATTTTGGATGGTTGGCGCACCATTTCCGCAATTTAAAACCGCCTTTGAGTAGAATGTTCGTGAACTGTTTTTGCGATTCAATTGCTGTGATTAAACTGTTGGATCCAGTTAAACAGTCATCCACGTAGAAGTAGTTTCGGAGAGCTTCAGGCCCAATTGGATATTGAGAACTGTGCTCATTTCCTAATTGTTGAAGACACTTGATTGCCATGTATGGTGCTGACCGAGTTCCGTATGTCACCGTGTTTAGTTAGAAATATTTCAGGTTTTCGGTGGGATCTTTCCTCAAACGATCAGCTGGTACTTTCGGTCGTCCGCATGAACCAAAATTTGTCTGTACATTTTTTGTATAGTCGTAAAGAGTTCGCTTTGAATCGTTGGCCCTGTGTGCATAAGGTCGTTGAGAGCTAAACCTGTTGACGTCTTCGCTGAGGCATCAAACACGACTCTTAACTTCGTGGTGCTGCTTTCTGGCCGCTTGATGCAATGATGCGGGATGAAATAACATAGCGATGTTATGCTGTCGAGATTTGTTTTTGTCATCTTCCCCAATGATTCGTATTCGTCCATGAATATACTGAATCCTCAAGTATACTGAACCCTCAAGTCCTTATCTGCTGCCAGGCGTCTCTCCAGCAATCGCAATCGATTGGTTGCGATTTTCTTTGAGTCACCTAGAGCGGATGTATGTTCTGCGAATGGAATCTTGACTATGTATCAACCTTGATGGTTTCGAGTGGAGTTCAGCGCTAAATGAGTTTCACATAGTTTTTCTGTGGCAGACATTGTTGGTTTTGGGTCTTCCATTTCTTCAACTTTCCAAAATTTCTCAATTGACTCATCTAACAGCTTATCCTCATTTGTCAGTACCACACGTGTTGCGGTGGTGGAATCTTGAGTGCCGATTTTTCCAGCTGCCACCCAACCAAGCACTGTGTTTTGTAGGATTGGGAGATTTTCTCCTAACCTTATTTGCCTGGTTAGGAGTAGCTGAACGTCGATTTTGCCAGGGCGTGTGAAGTGAGGATCGGCTAGTAACACTTCTTTCGGTATTCTCCATGATGAGTTGTTCAGAGATTGTGCCGGTTGCATTGGGACAATATCTGGCAATACAAATGCCTCTAACCTTGTAGAAAAAGTACTTATTCGTGACTGGAGTTGGATGTTGACGCGCTGGTTTGCCGTTTTTCTGCTGTGACCAATGCCTTCAATGCGGAGCGTTGCGTTGCTTGGAGTAATTGGTAGCCGCTTGATCAGCCGTTCGGTCACTAAGTTGACCTGTGAGCCGGAATCTAAGATGGCTCTGAACTCATTAGATTGTCCGTTGCTTGCCGTGATCGTTACTCTGGCTGTTGCTAACAAAACATGGCCTTGGGATGCCAACAATGTATTGGCTGCTGCTGATGTAACTGATGAATTGGCCACTTTGGGTTCTATCGTATGTTTTGTTGATGGGAGGTTGGTTCCCAAGTGCAGAAGTGAATTGTGTTTTCTGTTACATATCGAACAGCCGCATGCGGTGCATGTTTTTGACGTATGGTCACCCTTAAGGCAATTAACGCATAGTTGTTGCCTTTGAGCCCAGTTTAGTCTAGCTACTGCTGATAATTGTAGAAATGATTTACAATAATACAGGGGATGGTTTGTGCCTTGACAAAAGTTGCATTTCGTAGTCGCAGTTGAAACTGCTGATACTGCCCTTGATGAATGTGGTCTTTCTCGTCCCACGCGAGTTTCCAGAGATTGGAAACGATGCTCGAGGAAGAGCAGAAAGTCCTCCAATGTTTGAATCTCCTTAGGATTCTTTATTGTCTGCTCGTACAGCAAGTAACTCTGGCGGAATAACTTCTTCACGAGGATATGCAGCAATATTGGGTCCCACGAGGATGTGTCGACTCCTTTATTGTTGATGGCCAAGATGCTTTCTCTTACCACATCAGAAAGGCTTTTTATTACTCCTGAGGATGTGTTTTCTGGTGATAGACTTGAATGCCCTATGATTTGGTGGAGTAGTGTGGAGGCCAGCACTCGTTTATTGTGGTGCCGGTCTTGGAGAAGGGTCCACGCTGTCTCATATTTCTCCAGGGTTAATGGTAGATGCCTGATTAGTCCTTCTGCTTCTCCAGTGACATTCGACTTCAAGTACCGCATTTTTCGTGTTGGGGTAATTGGATTCTTGTGCACCATTTCTGGGCACATATCAAAGAATTGACGCCATTTGAGGTAGTTGCCGTCAAATTTTGGTATGGAAATTTTGGGCAAACGACATGCAAGCGATTCAGGTTGTAGTGTGGAAGTCCGAGCCCTTGCTTTGGTGGACAAAACCATCAACTGTTGATGAACCTGATCTTCCATGTCCAGGTATGCTGAATGGTCATACCCTGCGTCTTCTGGTTTTGATATTTTCTCAAAGATCTGGTAATTTATGGTCTCGATCTCGTCCCATAGTATGTTTTTTTTTTTTTTTTTTTTTTCCCCCATTACATTACATTCTGTTCGTGAACAATAAGTAATTTTTAAATGCTACTATGGACCTTAATATGTTCTTTAGTAATAGTTTAAATATATATAAATTATTTATATACGAAAAGTGTTGTTTAAAATATTCTATGTGGAAGTTCTGTGGGTCCAATTCGTTTGAGACTTTTTTTTTGCTTTTTCCATTGCCGGCAATTGGCGCACGTCTCGGTTTTGATGAATTTTTAGGCGCTCTGTGTATTTGCTGCTACATTTTTTAATAGTGTCTTCCACCGAGTCAATGTTGAGATCGTGGTGTATGTCTTCCTTTCTTATATAGCAGTCGGCTTTTCTTATTGTCCGCAGTATTTTGCATTGTGTTCTTTGAATCAGTTGTATATTCGTTTTGCTTGCTGTCCCCCATACTTCGATCGCATATTTCCAGATGGGTGTTATCATTGATGTATATATCATTCTTTTATTATACAGTGATAACTTTGAACTAAGTCCTAGTAACCAGTTTAATTGTTTGAATCTACTTTTTATTTCATTTCGTTTATTTAATATATGTTGTCTCCATGTAAGTTTTGCGTCGATTGCTATGTCAAGGTATTTTGCGCTGGGGCAAATTTTTATAATTTCGTATTTTATTGTGAGTGGGTGTTTAGCAGAGTTTCTATTCGTATATATTACTTGGACAGTTTACTCTTTGTTAACTTCTATTCCCCATTTCTCGAACCACGAGACTATATTTTTAATTATTTGTTGAAATATATCTGTCGCCACTTTTTCGTCTTAATTGGTTGCTAAGAGGACCGTGTCATCCGCGAATGTTGCTATCATGGTTCCTTGTGTCTTTGGGGTTGGAATGTCTGCAGTGTATATTAGGTATAGGAGTGGACCCAGCACACTGCCTTGAGGCACTCCCGCTGTCATTGCTAGTATCTCAGATCATTCATCGTCATATTTAATGTAAAAGTATCTGTTGGTGATATAACTGCTTAGCTAGTAATAATAGTTTAAAGGTAGAATATTATTTAGTTTATTCAGAAGTCCTTTGTGCCACACTCTGTCAAACGCTTTCGCAATGTCCAGGAATACAGCCACGCAGTACTTCTTTTTGTCAATATCATCCATGATTTTGTTCACAACTCTATGAACTTGTTGCACAGTTGAGTGGTTTCGTCTGAAGCCGAATTGATGGCTTGGCAAAGCTTTTTGTTGTTTCAAGATAGGCTCAATTCTGTCAAATAATTTTTTTTCAAATATCTTTGAAAGAGTTGGCAAGAGACTGATAGGTCGATATGAACTGGTTCTTGTTGCGTCCTTATTTGGCTTTGGGATAGCTGTTATTTGTGCTACCTTCCACAAGATTGGAAAATAGTTAAGCCTTATTATAGCATTAAACACATTTCTAATATAGACTATTGTTATGTCAGGTAGTTCTTTCAGTATTTTTCCGTTAATAAGATCATATCCAGGTGCCTTTATGTTTTTTAAATTCTTGATTTGATTCTTGATTTCTGATATCGTTGTCATTTTTATTGCAGTGTGTCGGGTACTTTCGGTATTGGTAAGCTCGGTAATTTGATTATCCATGTCATTTCTGAATACCGTTTCAAAATGTTTTGCAAGAGTATTTGCTTTGTGTTTATTCGTTTTTGCCCAAGTATTATCCAGTTTTTTTATGGTTTATGTGGTATTGCACTGTTTAGTTTTTTGGTTTCCTTCCATAATGAGTAGTTCGTTGATGTTGTCGTTCCTAAGTTCTTTACGTAACTTTCAAATTTTTTCTCCTCAAATTGTTTCAATATTATCTTCAGTTCATTTGCCGCTTTGTTGAATTTGGCTTTGTCGTCTGGGTGTCTAGTGCTTTGCCATCTTTTCCTGAGTTTCCTTTTTTGCCTTATTTTATGCTTAATGTGAGCTGGGACAGTAGTAATTTGGGATGGGCTTAGAATTGGGGTTGATTGAGTTGTTGCTTTGACGATGTTGTCATTTAGGTATGCTATTGCTGTGTCAAGTTCCTTATCAGATTTCAATGAAATGTTTGTTGTCATGTCATTTTCCATTAATTGGCGAAATTTGTTCCAGTTGGTTTTGAAGTTATATAAGCCAGCAGCTATTTTTGTATCCGGTGTGCTTTGAAGGGTCAATAGAATTGGAGAATGGTCTGATGATAAATCTAGACATGTTTTTATGGTTAAGTGGTCGTGCAATATGTTTTTTGTAACACAGAAATCAATTAAATCAGGTAATTTTTTGTTGTCTGTTGGCCAATAAGTTGGTTCTCCCGTGCTAATAAAGCGATTATTATTCTCTTTTATAGCGTCTAGTAGTTGGCGGCCTTTCACGTTTGTCAGTCTTGAGCCCCATATGGAGTTTTTTGCATTATAGTCTCCTCCAGCTATGTAACGACTACCCAATGATTTTAAATAGTCTATGTATTGAGCCTTTGTGTTGTTATGTTTGGGTGGACAGTATACAGCTGACACAGTAATTGGCCCTCTCAAGTCACTTATCTCTATTGAGGTTGCTTGGATATGATGTGATTTATATCCTTCTAGTTCTAGGCACCTAATAGATTTTTTTATGATAATTGCTGTCCCTCCGTGGGCTCGATTGTCAGGATGGTGTGTATAATAAATGTTATAGTTTGGTATGTCATTATAGCTTCTATCAGTAGTATGCGTTTCAGATATTAGCATAATATCGATTGAATTTTCGTACATAAACGTTTTAAGTCCTAGTAAGTGGCGTGATAGGCCATTGGCGTTCCAAATAGCAAAAGTTATTTTATTTCTGGAACCCATCTAGTTTTGATACAAGCAGTGTCACAATGTTCATCATACTTGTCATTTGTGTTATTAATTGTTTCATCATTATTTTTAAATCTGATAGATCGTCGTTATTCTGTGTTGGTGTCATGCTGTTTGCTGCTGCGTTAAGGTTTTGAGTTAAGTCTGCTGCTGTATTTATCGCTGCTACTTTAGCATATGACATTCCAGGTGTGTAGTATCTATGTGTTTGTACTGTGGGTATATTTATAGATGGTTCAGCAAAGTTTTGTTCTTGAGTTGGAGGGATTTCTTTTTTACGTAAAGTTGGATATTTTTTAATTTGTAGTGATGTGTAAATCATACAGCCTTTGTAGTTAGCTGTGTGGTTTTCATTGCAGAGAGCGCATTTAATTTTCTGTTTCATATCGCTTTGGATATTACATTTAATTGTGCTGTGGTTACCTGCACATTTGACACACACAGGGTCTTTAGTACAATAGTTTTTAGTGTGTCCATATTTTTGGCAATTTGTGCATTGTGGAATAGTTCTTTTTTGGTGTGGTGGTTCGAAATTTACTTTGCAGTGCAGAAGATGGGTTAAGGAATAGATGTCTTTGTTGTTATCGTTTGGTTTAAGTTCCATAGAGAATAAAGGAAGTGGTTGTCTATTTTTTTGCAAGTTGTGAATGTTTAGTACTTCATGTCCTAACTCTGCCAGTTCAGCTATAATGTCGTCTTTTTCCGTTGAGTAATGCATATTTCGTAAAATTACCTTAAGTCCACGTTGTTCTTTTGGCTTAAATGTATAATATTTGGTTTCTTTTTGCTTAAGTAATTTTATTATGCTTGTGTAATGCACAGATTCAGTCGGCTGTATTTTGATTTCGTTTTGTTCAGAGCTTTCATCTCGTAATTTGTATTTGGTAGCTGATTTAGAGCTTTAGTTAGTGCATTAATATTTTCTACGTTTTGTATATATATGGGTGGTGGTTTTTGAGGATGCTTTGTTATTTGTTTCTGTATGGTTGAATTTGTTTTTGTCCCACTGTTATTTTGTTCATCAGTTCTGTCATTTAATGTTAGTAGTTCGAACCTGTTTGGTGTATTTGGAGCGATTGACTTACTCAACCAATATTCTTTTAGTGTGGCTTGTGTTGCGCTCAGTGGTTTGTTTTTCTGTTTTTTGTTGTTGCTATTTTGGTCCGTTAATTTGTTTGGCGATTGCTTTTCGCGGTTTCGCTTTCGGCTACTCTCCGCTGAAGTTTTGTTAGTGTTTCTATTATTTGAGTTTTGTACTTGCGTGTTAATTGTTGCTGTTGCAATTGGTGTTGTTGTGTCAGTAGACATGATCATTGCGCTCGAATTTTGTATTCTACTTGTCGCTGTCGCGGCTATGGTTACAGTACAAGCGCTTTGTGTTGTTGTTGTTCTTCCTGATGTTGTGTTTGGTGGATAATGTTCCATAATAGTAGAGGGTGTCGCGCATTGGACACTCCAAGGTAGTGAAGCATTCGTAGTGGTGTCGTTTAGGAGAGCGGGAGAGCAGGACCTGGCTCTGCTCTCTGCTGCTTCGACTGGCAAATTGCCGCCGTTACCCTGTGTGGACACAAATGAGAAATATGCATTTCTATTTGTTACTGTTTTTTGCTGGTGAGTGTCAGAGACACTCATTTTAGATATGTTGTTGTTTTTTGTTGTTTGTATTTCAATTGTGTATTTTTGTTTTGTAATTATTGTTAAAAATATATTTAAATTATGTGTCCCTGCTAGTAATCGTGAACTAGGTTCTCACCGACCACTACACTTTTGCACTATTGTAGAAGATTCGATTGGTTTGAAGGAAATTTTAACTCGCGATTTGGTAAAATTTCTGACCGACCGTCTCTGTTGACGTACGCTGCACGTACTCGTATTTAAGGTGTGTCACCAATTTCCATCTAGTTTGTATGGATACCTTGGATTCTGACATGTTCCTATCTCATCTAGATCTGTTGACATTGGGGTAAGCGGTCGAGAATTCAAAATTCCCTCGATTTCCACGACGATGGTTTCGAGTTCTGCCTAGGTCAGCGATGTAGTCGATACACTTCGTAGTATCAAATGCTTGGCGGATTTAACCGCTGCTTCCCATAAGCCATGTGGAGCTCTAGGAGGAATAAATTTGAAGTTTATTCCACGGTCGCTGCATGATCTCGTGATATTTTCTCGTGACGTATTTGAGAAGATGGTTTAGCTCCTTCAGATTGTTACTTGCGCCGACGAAATTGGTTGCATTGTCACAATAGATAGTGTCACACCGTCCGCGGCGAGACGTGAAGCATTTCAGCGCTCCGATAAATGCTTCGGTCGTTAATTCGGTTATAACCTCTACTGAACTGCCTTTGTTGCGAAACAGGAAAGGGCTGGGTATTAATCAGACGGATGTAAGAACGCTTAACGGAGCATTTGGGGGTTGCAGCTGGGGCCGCTCAGAATAGTTCATAGTAAAGTTAAGGGCATGAGTTTTAGAGTGCACGCAGTGGAATTGGATAGGGAAGGTATCCCGGCGGATGTGATAATAGGGCGCGATAATCTTTGGGGCGGCTCCATACTGGATGCGCTAGAGAAACAGTTATCGTTTTATGATAATAGTAAGAATATAATCCTTACTCTTCCGTCAAAGTCGTGGCAGCAAGGAACCGTGAATAGAGTTAAGAATAGTAGTACGGAGGTAGTAAACGCGAGGTCAACCAGAGTAGTTAGTATACATGTAAACTCGAAATTTCCGACTGTTGTTTTGCAAACGCAGCAGCTAGCGGTAGGTGTATATATGGGAGAAACCGTAACACACGTTGACAAGGGTAATGTTTACGCTCAATGCATCAAAGAAAGACTAACTTCTAGATAGTGATTTTAGGCTAAAGTTTACGATAATTTTAAGAAACCGTATTATGGATCGGGTATTCATATTAATCAGGTAGTTATAAAATAAAGGATGAAAAGAGTAGTAGAATCACTGAAGTTAGACAAAAGCGTAAATTCAGAAGAGAAGGCATCAATAGAAGCCGTTTGTACGTCATTCCATGACATATTTTTGATGTTGGAAGTAGAGCATGAAATACCTACTAGAGTGGATCAACCACCAATAAACCAAAGACAGTATAGACTACCATAAGCTCATAAAGATGAGGTAAATAGGCAATTGGAGGAAATGTTAAAATATAACATAACTTTACCGAGTAGCTCGCATTGGCATTCACCAATTATTTTGGTACCGAAGAATGCAGGCACTCAAGGGCAAAAGAAATGGAGAATGGTCGTAGATTTTAGGAAATTGAACGACGCTACTATTACGCAAGTATTTCCAATCCCACGGACTGAAAAAATCCTGGATCAGTTGGGACACAGTAGATATTTTTTTATGCTACCACCAAGTTCTGGTGGATAACCAATATAAGCAAAATACCGCATTTAGCACCGGTTGAGGGCATTATGAGTTTAAAAGAATGCCGTTTGGTTTGACAGGAGCACCGACTACGTTCCAAAGGTTAATGATCATGTGCTTACCAGCTTAAAAGGGATTGATGCGTATCTCGATGACATAGTAATTTATGGGAAGAACTTGCCGCAGCATTAGCAACGCATGTTCTAGGTGCTCCAGAAATTACGAGAACGTAATATGAATTTGAACACGGAGAAGTGTCAATTTTTGCGAAGAGAGGTGGTTTATATAGGCCATCGTTGCTCAGAGGCCGGAGCACTGCCTGACCCGTAGAAAGTGGAATGCGTAAAAAATGTATCAATTCCGGGGAATGGAAAGGAAGTGCAAGCATTCCTAGGACTAGACAACTCTTACTGAAAATTCGTAGATGGTCGGAATTGCTTTGCCAATTAATCAATTGCTACGTAAGGAAGCAATGTTCGAATAGACAGAAAGCTGTCAAACGTTATACGAAAGGCTAAAAGAAATTATTCGCTCACCGCCGATTTTGGCATACCCCGATTTTGAGCAAGCCTTTTTTTTACCACTGATGCACACAATGAAGCATTTGGGGTGGCTTTGTCGCAAGGGGAGGTCGGACATGACCGACCAATAGCACTCGCAAGCAGTGCTATTAGCGATATAGAAAAGAGGTACTCCACGATCTAGAAAGAAACAACAGTAGATGCGGTATAATATATATATATACATATATATACGAGTATATATTATATATATATATATATATATATATATATATATATATTTATATTTATATATATATATATATATATATATATATATATATATATATATATATATATATATATATATATATATATATATATATATATATATATAATAAAAACGACAAACACTTGAAATTGTTTAACTGGAAATGTAGCAGAATAGTTACAAAAAAAAAAAGAAAAAAACTGGTGTATTTGTGATTTGTTAGTTGGCAAAAATGCAGTTGTTTTGTGTTTCTTAAACGTGGTGTTTGCCTGCCAAATTTATACCTCGCATGAACTCCAAAACAACTTCTTTTGATCAATATATTTATTTTCAAGTCCACAAAAACACTTCTTTGCAAACAATATTTTACTTTTGATCAGTTTTTGTTTTCACATAATAACTTCTTTTCACATAAGTCGTTTAGTCAAAATTAATGTTCTCTATAAACCATTTAAAAATTTATCTTGTCTCAAGCAAGTTACATATTTTCTAAATTTCAGTTTTGGTAAAACAACATCTTTGAAGAGAAGTTGTTTTGTTGAAACAAAATGTATATATGCAAAACAATATTAACTACAATTTAGATGTTTTGTCAAAAGGATATAAGAATTTTATTTCTTGCAGTTTAGAAAATGTTGAAACTCTTTCAGATAAGATATTTTATCAAATATTTTTTCCAAATATAATGAAACAAGTTGATTTGGCAAGAACTGTAGATTTTTAACCAAATGGCGTAGAAATGCAAGGATTACACCAAAAGAACCGTCTTAAAAATTTATATTTAATATAAAAATCTTGCAAAAATTTTTTATTTCGAGAGAAGTTGTTTTGTCAAAAGTCCACAGATATATATATATATATATATATATATATATATATATATATATATATATATATATATATATATATATATATATATATATATATATATATATATATATATATATATATATATATATATATATATATATATATATATTGGGTTTTGCAATAAGAGCGCTACAAAAGTTTTTTTTAAATAAAACAAAACCGGTTTTAGATATCAATGAAATTCTTTTATCCTGTGAAAGTACGTTCGATGCCATTATGTATGGAGCTCGATTTGTTTTGCATGGCCACCACGGGCACGCTTGCAGAAGTCCAGACGCTGAACCCAATTTTCAACGGTTTTCAAGCATAAATCGGCCGATACTGCTGCAATTTCACGTTCGATATTCGTACGAAGTTCATCAATCGTCGCTGGCTTGTTGGCATAGACTATAGACTTGACGTAGCCCCACAGGAAATAATCTAACGGCGTCAAATCGCACGACCGAGACGGCCAATCGACTGGGCCATTTCGTGAGATAACACGTTCACCAAACTTGGTTTGCAGTAAATTGATTGTGGCATTCGCTGTGTGGCTTGTGGCGCCGTCCTGTTGGAACCACATGTCCTCCAAGTCCATATTATCCACTTGGGGCCAAAAATATTCGGTTATCATTGAACGGTAGCGATTCGCATTCACAGTAATATGCCGGTCTTGATCATCACGGAAGAAGTACGGCCCAATGACGCGCCGGCCCATAAACCGCACCAAACCGTAATTTTTTCGGGATGCAATGATGACTCATGGAGTACGTGTGGATTGCTGTCTAACCAATAACGCATATTTTGCTTATTGACGAAGCCATTCAGCCAGAAATGAGCCTCATCATATTATTATTATTATAATTTGTACAAAATTTAATTAGTGTACAATTTGTAAGAGGAGCACTAGCAACTGCGGCTTTCAGCTCTCGTGTAATAAATATGGTATATTAATTTTTTTTACATTTAGTACATGTTGTATAATTTGTTACTATTTTTAAATGAAATTAATTAAATTAGTATTTTTTATGAAACTATAAATTTTTTTTATATTATCGGTTGAAGGGTTATTTAGCAGCTCGCTGGGGATTTTGTCCGAAAGAAGATTGCTCCTCGCAATATTGAAGTGCTGGCATTCGTCCAATAAGTGGATTATTGAGACTGATTGTGTATTGCAGAACTGGCAATTTGGTGTGCCTGATCCATTTAGCAGGTGTTCGTGGCTAATTTTGATGTGCCCTAGTCTGAGGCGAATGAATGGACGGATCTCGGACCAATTGAGATGTGCTGGGTAGTTAGGGCAAAGTCTCAATGGGTTGATTGTAGCATAATGGTGTACGTAGTCAGCCCAAGATCTTTTTTGGATTTTGAGCATATATTCATATACATACCGGTGTATGTCTTTTTTTTCGATGGTGTTTAAAGTGTTAGCTGGAGTCCTTCGGGCAATATTGGCCATTGCGTCAGCATATTCGTTTCCGCGAATACCAGAATGGCTTGGAATCCACATTATTTTGATTCTTTTGTTATATTTTATAAGTTTATCTCGGATTTTAGAGACTGTATCACTTCCTTTTGATAAATTGCGAATATAATTGATACTTGCTTGACTGTCTGAGCAAATTATAAATTTACCCCTGGCTTTGGCAGATTGGGTAATTGCGTTGTTGATTGCTGTTAGCTCTGCAGTGAAAGCAGAGCAATGGTTGCCGAGTAGACCAATGCTTGATACCTCACCATTATTGTTTACTACAGCGAAAGACGTCCCATCAATACTCTTTGAACCGTCGGTATATATATATTGCCACGATTTTTCCAATCTTGATTTGTTTTCCAGGAAAATTTGCTGGTAGGTAGCGCTGTCAGTGTCCTTTTTTGAGTATTTTAACATGTCGAGTATAAAGGATGAGTCACTGAGCATCCAAGATGGATATAGATTATGAGATCTTTTGATAGGGTTAATAATTAGTTGTTCTTGTTTTACAAATCGGAAACATTTATCGATGGTACTAAGAATTTTTATCGGTCGTTCGTGATTTAAGCATTTTGTGATCACTTTGTGAAGGATAGGGCTAAATCCGGACCATAATTTTGGTATTAAACGTAGGGTGGCGTATTGAATTCTTTCTTCTAATGACGGCATTCCTGCCTCAGCTAGAATATTTTTCGTAGGTGTTGTTGGGAATGCGCGTAGGCTTCTTCTTATACCAGTATGGTATGGTGCGGCTAGATGTCGAATAGCTGCACAATTTCCGTATATAGGGAGTCCGTAGTCAATTTTTGACAAGATAAGTGACCTTGTGATGTTGAGTAAGGTTTTAGGATGGGTTCGACAGAATTTAGAAGAAAGGAATTTGATAATATTCAGTCTTATGTCAAGGCTTTCCCTAATGTAACAACAGTGTTCCTTAAAATTATATTTACTGTCTATGATTATGCCTAAGATTTTCAACGTATTTGCGTTTTGAATGATTGCATTTCGAAAGCTTATATCAAAACCGGCACATGATTTCTTCTTGCAAATATGTAGGGTGCTGCATTTGTTAAACGCTACATTCGCTCCAGAGATGTTTGACCATTTAGATAAGTCTTCAAGAATAGTGGTGAAAGTACTGCGTATGAGATTGTTGTCTTGGCAATTTGAGAAGATAAAGACATCACCGGCATATATGCAGTGTTCTACATATTTTTGCTTTGAAATTATGTTGCTGACTTCGTCGAATGCTATAATGAACATAACAACAGACAGCGGTGATCCTTGGGGTATTCCGTTTGCGAGAGGTTTTACTCCCGACAAAGCTGAACCGATCGAAACTCTGATTTTACGATTTAACAAAAAACTTTTGACGAAATTAAATATTTTTGGTCCGATTTTCCATTTGAGCAATTGTTTAAGTACCATGTGTGGGCCTATTCAGTCGAAAGCCTTTTCAAAGTCTATACTTAGGACTGTGATATGGTTCCTGCATGAAAGTGCTCTCGTTACGTAATGGTCAAAGTAGAGTAGAGCGTCCATGGTACCTTGTCCCTTTTTGAAGCCAACTTGATGTGAGTTTACAAATTCACCTCTTTCGATGAACCACATAAGCCTTGTGGCAATTATTTTTTCCATGAGTTTTCCCATACAGGGGAGTAATGAAATAGGGCGGTATCCCGATAGTTCTATTTTTTGTTGTTTCGGTTTTGGTATTGGGATAATATTCGCTATTTTCCAGCTTTGAGGGTAAATGCCAAAATGCAAAATATTGTTGAAAAGATCAATTAATCTAGATGTCATCTCTTGAGGCAAGTTTTTTAACATTGGATACGATATTCTGTCAAGTCCAGGTGTTTTTCCTTATGTATTATTTAGAGCAAGAGTAAATTCAGTTTGGGAAATATCAGTTTCAATATATTTAGCGAAGGAGCACATATTAAGTTGTGAGTTATTAGACTCCACTACAAATTTATTTTTTTCGGTGCCAAAAGCCTTAGAGAAATTGCAGTCTAGAGAAGAGTTTGACCATTTACGCGCGAAGTAATTGGAAATATCGATTGGCTTAGATATGGGACCAGAATTGGTGTTGATCATCTTAATTAAATTTTGTTTAATAGTCCCAGTTAGCTTTTTAATATCAAACCAAATTTTTTTAGGCTTCGAAAAGGGGTTGATTGTGCTGGTTAAAGTTTTCAAGCACCTCCTTTTTGCTTTTTTTATGTTGTATCAGAACCGTGCTGCCAGTTTTTTGTAGTTTAACATCATAAATTGGGCTCTTAAAGTTGAGGCGACTGACTCCGAATTTCGGTAGTAAATTTTAATAATTTCGACTCGTTGTTGGCTCGTATATCTTTGCATGATGAAATGGCAAACCTTACTGAAGAGAAATGTCAAAAGAGCGGGAAAAAATATGGCGTCGTTTGCTGTCACTATCGATTTACTTTTATAGCGTTTCCTTTGAAACACCCTTTATATATCTTTTTTCTTTCTATCTCTTCTTCCGGTGGACGGCCTCCTTTGATAGTTTAATTTTAAGGTGCTTGTTAAATAGAATCTACAAAAGATTGCGCAATCTTAACAGGTTATGGGCCCAGATGCGCCAAATTTAATAACTGAATAGTTTTTAGATTTGTAATGAGCGATATTGAAGAGATCAGTGAAGTTTTTGACGCAAAAGTTGATCGGAAAAATTTCAGCACGATTGACAATTTTTCAAAGAAAATGGCAGCAAACTCCGTATCTAGTTCCTCGCGAATCGAATTATTATCAAAAGATAATTACGATACGTGGAGTCTGCAGGTCGAGGCGCTGCTAATTAAAAATGATCTTTGGGAGTTCGTCAGCGGCGGCTTTGTAATGCCAGTAGAGCATGTCGCAAGAAGCGCTTGGGTAAAACAGGATAAGAAAGCCAAAGCGGATCTAATCTTATCAATACAGCCTTCGGAGCTAAAACAAATACGTGGATGTGAGACTTCACGTGAAGTTTGGCTTAAGCTTGAGAGTATTTATGCTTCAAAGGGGCCTGCGCGTAAAGCGACATTGTTGAAGCTACTTATGCTGCAGAAGCTGGATGAAGGTGGCGATGTAAAAGACCACATCGCACGTTTTATGGATGTAGTTGATAAGTTAGAAAGCATGAGTATTGAGGTAAATGGCGATTTACTAACCATTATGTTGCTGTATAGCCTTCCATCAAGTTTTGAAAACTTTCGTTGCGCAATCGAATCTCGTGATGAACTACCTACTACCGAGGTTTTGAAAGTCAAAATTATAGAAGAGAGCGAGGCACGATTGCAAGCTTCTGGAAGCGTGATAGCAATGGTTGCTGGTGGTCGCACACGTGATCGTAAGTCTAATTTGTAACATGGGAAAATGGCTACGAAAGACATTAGATGTTTCAAGTGCGGTGCGATTGGACACAAGGCGAATGCTTGTTCTGCATGAAAAACAATAATGCAAAAGGTTACAAGCAGTCTCATCATGTTGACGAAACATACGCCGTATGCCATTCTGTAACTACTGGAATGACTGTTTCAACAAACACTAATCGTGCTTGGATTCTCGATAGTGGTTGCACCGCGCATTTATGTGGAGATGAAAGTATTTTTAATTCAATATCCAAACTTCCAAAAGTTAAGTTAAATCTGGCAAGCCAAGCCTGTGCTGAGGTTCAAGGCATTGGCGTGGTGGAGCTGACAGTGGCTGGCGATAGTGGTCATCGCTGCATTCAATTTAAAAATACGCTTTTTGTACCTGATCTTCGAACTAATCTCATATCGGTAGCAAAAATTACGGACAAAGGTCATACTGTTACATTTTCGAAAGATAGTGCGTATGTTTGCGATGTGAATGGCAGAAAATCGCTTATAGCCGATCGTAGAGGCGATTTGTTTTATCTACGCGAGAGTAGCGAATGCGCTGCTATCCAATCGAAGTGCTCCGAACTGTTGAAGTGCCATTGTCGATTGGGTCACTTAAACGCGAAGGATATGATTAGATTAATTAAGATCGGTACTTTGCCTAAAGTTGATATTGTTGACCTCAAATTAATCGCGACATGTGAGGTGTGCTTAAAGGGTAAGATGACCGCATTGCCGTTTACAAATTCCCACAATCCATGCGGTGAGATTTTGAAGATAGTAAACTCAGATGTGGTTGGTCCTTTTCGTACGGAATCTACAGAACGAGCCAGGTATTTTGTTACGTTCATAGACGACAGCTCTAGATGGTGTGAGGTATATTTCTTACGAGAGAAAAGCGGTGTTTTCGAAGCTTTTAAAATGTATCAGCGATTTGTGGAAAATCAAACTGGGCAAAGAATAAAATGCTTGCAGTCAGACAATGGGCGTGAGTATTCTAATAACGATTTTAATAAATATCTTTCAGATCATGGCATTTTGCGGAGATAAAACGGAGTCGCAGAGAGTCATAATCGTACGCTATTAGATATGGCAAGGTGTCTTTTGCTCCAATCAGGATTGAGTCAGACGTTTTGGTCATCGGTCGTGTCGACGGCATGTTATATACGCAATAGATGTCCAACAAGCAGTTTAAAATGGAAAATACCTTACGAAACTTTTATTAAAGAAAAGGGCAAACTCGACTACTTGAAGTCATTTGGATCCAAAGTAATGGTTCTCGATAAGGATCCCGGCAAAAATAAGTTTGCACCGAGAGCAACCGAGGGAATATTTGTGGGGTATCCACACGACAAAAAGGGATATCGCATATGGATGCTAAGCTCACATAAAATAATATGTGCGCGTGATGTTATATTCGTCGATGAGATTTGTGGGCAGCAAAGCATTTCAAACAAACTCTCTGAATCCCTGCTACCATGTAGTCCCACTACATCAAGCGATAGAAGTTTCGTTGAATTCTCTCCTCGTCCACCGAGAAACAACATGATTGCTGACAACAGAACTCCAGTGGTAGCAGTGAACAGCCAAGAAGATGAAGGTAGAGCTCCTGGTCGGACAAAGATGTTGCGCACAGGGCGTAGAGGACGACCTCGAAAACTTTTTCGCGCTCGAACGTTGACTTCAGAAGAAAAACCTCCAGAGGAGCCTAAAGTTGAATCCGATAAGCTGGAGGACGATTTTTTTGCTGGCGTAGCCGAAATTAGTATAAGAAGTGCAATGAACGGGCCTGCGTGCGAAGAATGGATGGATGCCATCGAGTCAGAAGTGGTGAGTCTTATTGAAAATGACACATGGGAGCTTGTAAAATCGCCTATTGCACGAAATGTTGTTGGCTGTCGTTTCGTACTTACAAACAAATGTGGATTAGATGGCAATATTGAACGACGAAAGGCACGACAAGTAGCAAAAGGCTATCGCCAAAAACAAGGTGTAGATTATCACCAAACATTCGCACCAGTGGCCAGACTGGAAACTTTGCGACTAATGCTTGCTTTATCCGTACAGTTTGGACTCGAGATCTGGCAATTTGACGTTGTGACTGCTTATTTAAATGGTACATTAGAAGAAAAGATATTTATGAAAGTACCAGACATGCTGAGTGAGATGCTGGAGCGTATTGTTTTAAAACAAGGTAGAAGCACTGATATTGGTATACGTGCGAATAAAATGTTAAATGATTTTCGTGATGGTGGTAATGTTTGTGCACTTAAAAAGGCTCTGTACGGGCACAAACAAGCAGGTCGTCAATGGTATAAGAAGTTGAAAGCCAAACTTGTAAGTATTGGGTTTAAGCAAATTATGAATGAGCCATGCTTATTTTATTGTAATGTAAATAACGAACTCACATTACTGTTGGTGTACGTCGACGATATTCTTATTGCATCACAAAATAGAAAAGCTGTAAGAAAATTTAAAGATCAACTTTTGAAGGACTTTGCAATCAAGGATCTCGGTTTGGAAAATTTCTGCCTTGGTTTGGAAATAATCCAAAATGATGCCGTTATAAAATTAAAGCAATCAGGATATATAAAAGAATTGCTTAGAAGTTATGGCATTTCTGATTGCAATGCCGTGGCCACGCCTGCAGACATAAATACTCAATTTGATAATGCATGCGAAGGATGTCCCTACCGAGAGCTAATTGGTGTTTTAATGTATCTATCAGTGGCAACGAGGCCTGATATTGCGAATATCATATCAAGATTGGCGCAGTTTTTGAATAAACCTCTTGATTGTCATTGGCAGGCTGCTAAAAGAGTTTTGCGGTATTTGGCTGGTTCGGCAAATAAAGGCTTAGAATATAAAAGGACGAATAATCCACTGCTTGCTTACACCGATGCTGATTGGGGTGGATGCGTTGTGGACCGTCGCTCTTATACAGGCTACGTGTATATTCTCAGTGGAGCTGCTATAACCTGGAAATCGCAGAAGCAACGTACCGTAGCACTTTCTTCTACCGAAGCCGAGTACGTTAGTTTAGCTGAAGCAGCGAAAGAGGCAATTAATTTGCGAAGTTTCTTAAATGAGCTTGACTTAAGTGATCTCGCTAGAATTACAATTTTTGTGGATAATCGAGGAGCACAGTGTTTGGCGAGTGATTCTGTATTTCATGCTCGCACGAAACATATAGATATGAGACATCATTTTGTTCGAGAGTCGGTTGCCGCTAAGATGTTTGTATTGAAACATGTACCAACACAGCAAATGATTGCCGATCTAATGACTAAATCACTACCGAGAGCAACTCATGAGAGATGTCTAACAGGACTTGGTTTCTGCACTTAAGACAACCTGCATATTGAGAGGGAGTGTTGAATAAAAGCTGTTTATCAATTACAATATGCATGTTGATCTGGTAACGTTGTGACACGTCATCTTTGACGTTTTACAACTTATATATATATATATATATATATATATATATATATATATATATATATAAATATATATATATATATATATATATATATATATATATATAAATATATATATATATATATATATATATATATATATATATATATATATATATATATATATAAATAAATATATATATATATATATATATATATATATATATATATATATATATATATATATATATATATATAAATATATATATATATATATATATATATATATATATATAAATAAATAAATATATATATATATATATATATATATATATATATATATATATATATATATATATATATACGTTACCTAATACTACAGTTAATATGCCAGCCTACCCGCATACCTGAGCTTTCACACCAATACGAATTATGCTGACACCATGTCTACGCCGCCCTGCACGACCATCCGGTGCACCACCGAATCGTGGGAAAGTTGCAATAGCAGAAATGCAGGCATCAGCAATATGATATGCTAAGCAGGGTAGCGAGTAAGCTGTAGTGTTAAGAATAATTTAAATTGTAACTCATTCTTATTTTGGGACGGAACGAATAAAGAGTAAAACTGTAAACCGGTTTAATTTATTTTACTGGTATAGAAGACGGAGCCAGTTGCCGGCCCCCATCTTTAATTTTTTGGTGCTCCCTGATGGGAACGCCTTAGGCACCCGAGCAGGGACCCACTGTTAATGTGGGTTCCTTGAAGAAGATTCCTTAAAAGAGGAGATCACAAGGTGCGGCAGGATCTCGGGTGATGTTGCTGGCTAAAGTTGTACAGATGCAGTGAAAAAATAAAGTAAAATTAATAATTGAAACATATAAATCCGTATGTCTACATCCTGCGATTCCTACGGGACCCTCCAGGATATAACAAATAAAAATATCTGTGACCCCGAAGATCCTCAGACTATTGTAATAACAAAAAAATAAAAAAAAATTTTTCTTCATTGTACTCTGCGCGAAGCATGGTAGTGGCATTGCCTTGGATTCTTGCGGCATCAACTTTGGATCAGGAAATGCTACGCGTCTAAACATCTAGACTAGCTTTCCTCGATCCATTATTACCAAACAGCAGGGTTTGCTGGTCCAGCGATAAGCTACTCTATAGTGTCCACGATACGCCCAACTGGGTGCACATCATGGTACACATGAGAACACTATGATTATTTCATGGGCACGGTAGCGAATTTCCAAAATGTTGGAGGTCGCATTGGTCAAAACCCTGGTTGTAGGCTGTTCCCTAGTAAGTTGCTTACAATATAATTGTTGGCGACTAAATAGGAAAATGCAGTCATTCCATGGCTATGAAGACCATGGAAGAGTTTAAAGTTCAGAGCATGTTTTTCCAGTGCTTGACGCCGTCAATATAAGAACACGGTACTAGAAAGGAATAAAAGGATTAATAAATTTTTCCTTTATTAGTATTATTTATTTTTTTTTTTTAATAATTTTTACAGAATATGTTGGTGAAAATAAACTTGTAAGAACTATTTAAAAATAATTTCAGTGTCGACAAAACAAAATTTAAAAAAATAGAAATTAATATTTAATTCGATTGTGCCTAAAAATAAATTGGAAAGATAAAAAATAAATTATAATTCCGATGTGCCAATAAAAAGTTTAGAGAAAAAATAAAATTCCAAATGTGCCAAAAAGAAAAATAGAAGTAAAAATAAAAAATAAAATTCCAGTGTGCCAATAAAAATTAAGAGAAAAAATAAATTTCCAAATGTGCCAAAAAGAAAAATAGAAGTAAAAATAAAAAATAAAATTCAAGTGCGCCAAAAGAATATAAAAAACAAAATTTAAAGTAAATTCAATTAGAGTGTACCAAAAAGAAAATAAAAAATAAAGGAGGCAAAAAATCGAGAAGTATTCTGAAGACATCTTGCGGAGTAAGGAAAATTGGTGAGTGTTTTGATTTGTGCTTTCTACTTGAGTTTTTATAAGAATGGACAGTTTAACTGACAAAGTGACACAGTTGACGGGGGCAGTTAACGTACTACTGGACCAAATTAAGGGAATAGAAACTCGCTTAGTTGCGGCCGAAAGAGCTGCGGGGAGTCGTGATCAATTCCTATTAGGAATAGAGCAGAGGATCAACCAAAGACTCGATAGTTTGAATACAATAGAAGGCTCGTCAGATATTAGGCCTACGGTTATAACTCGTGCACCCCGAACAGAGGAGGAGCTTCGTGAAATCGGGAGATTGCCGGATTGCGTAAAGGAACCCCAGGTGTTTGATGGAAATCCTTCACAATACATTTCCTGGGTACACAATGTTGAGTGTATTTTGAAGGATTACGATATCATTAGGGAAAAGCCCCTTTGCCGCTCAATCCTTCTGCATATTAGGCAAAAAGTTAGGTGTAGGGCAGACGCCGCATTAGTGTCCTACAACGTCTTCCAAAATGACTGGGCGGAAATTAAGCGCGTTTTATCCCTACATTACGCTGACAAACGGGATATTCGCACGCTAGAACACCAGTTAAACCAGCTCAATCAAAAAGGATCCAGGCTAGACGAATTTTATGCCACTGTCAACCATCATCTGTCGTTAATCGTAAACAAGATCAAAAGCGAGGATTACACTGAAGAGACCATGGGTGTCCTTGTGGAGACTTACAGGAATAGAGCTCTGGACGTGTTCATTCGGGGCTTGAATGGGGAGCTCTCTCGCATGCTCATCGTGCAAAAGCCGAAAACATTGCCGGAAGCGTATTACGCGTGCTTGGACATCCAAAACTTATCGCTGCGAAACAACATAATTCACGTTAATTCAAGCAATAGAATAATCACCCCAATGAATACTATGGTAAATGGTGAACGACGACCCCCTCTACCTCCTAGGTATCATCATAACAATAAATGGGTAAACAGAAATCAGATATATCGTTCGACCCCGCATGGTAATAGATTCCCAGATCCTGTCGAAAGGAATGTATTTCCTCCCAACAGGCCGATTGCTCCAAAACCGCATGAGAGAATGGAGGTAGACCAATCCATCCAGACAAAGCGAGTGAATTACATGAACCACCCCCAAAAGGAGAACCATTTCAAGAGGTATGTACCAGTAGAGGGTAATGATGTAAAACAAAGAGGCTGTTTAACTTACAAACCAACGCAGAAGGAGAGTCCCAGGTATTAGATGATCATCAGGAAGAACACGTAAATTTTATAGAAGGTGGCCCACCAGCGTTCCTCATATAGGGAATAATGCGATCGAAAACAAAGCAATAACAATAAGTTCCAGTATACCCTATTTCACGTGTTATTTGACAAATGGAAAAGAGCTCAATTTTCTAGTTGATACCGGTGCTAATAAAAATTTCATAAAACCTAACCTCACGGACAAATATATTCTTTTAGACACACCCTTTTCTGTACATAAAGCTGCAGGACCTATTCAAATTAATAAAAAAATTTGTGGAAAATTTTTCCACGAAGTAGGAAATGACAGTTTGATAACTTTTTATGCTCTTCCGGGGTTAGAATCTTTCGATGGCATTATTTGGGACAACACACTGAAGCACTTAGAGGCAGTAATTGATCGCAAGAAACATTTGCTTAATATCAGACCTAACATTGTCATCCCTCTAAGGAACAGGATATTAACCGAGTTGCATAATTTAGCCGATTTAACTAACGTACCCACAACTTCAGTTCAAAAAATTGAATTTTTACTAGACAAATACGAGAATTTATTCAAATCCCTCAACAGTAATGAGAGTGTAGAAACCGCGGTGCGAGCGGTAATTAAAACAACAACTACCGAACCTATATACACCAAAAGTTACCCGTACCCCGCTTGCATGCGGGACGAAGTTGAAAGACAAATCGCTGAACTCTTGACTAAGGGTATAATTAGACCATCTGAAAGCCCATATAATTCACCCATATGGTGGTGCCAAAAAAACCCAAGCCCACAGGTGAGAAACAATACCGAATGGTGATAGATTTCAAACGTTTGAACGCTGTCACCATCGCAGACACATACCCCATCCCCGACATTAATGCGACACTAGCTAGTCTGGGGGCAGCCAAATACTTTACTACAATAGACCTAACATCGGGATTTCACCAGATCAAAATGAAAGAGTCCGACATACCAAAGACGGCATTCTCTACGATGAACGGGAAGTATGAGTTCTTGAGGTTACCTTTTGGGCTTAAGAATGCTCCTGCGATCTTCCAACGCATGATCGATGATGTCCTTAAAGAATATATCGGGAAAATATGCTATGTATATATTGACGATATAATTGTCTTTGGGAAAAATGAGGAGGAGCATATCAAAAATGTCGATATAATCTTTGCCCGCTTGAACAAGGCCAACTTGAAAGTGATTCTCGAGAAAACTCATTTCATGAGAACTGAAGTGGAATTCCTTGGGTATGTAATTACCAGTAACGGTATTAAGCCTGACCCAAAAAAAGTGGTAACTATTCATAACTTGGCACCCCCTGAAACTCTAAAGGACTTGAAAAGCTTCCTCGGAATGACCTCGTATTATAGGAAATTCATCCGCGACTACGCGAAAATCGCCAAGCCTTTGACAAAAAAAAGATGAGAATGCACAGCCAATATAATAATACAATAAAGCCAATCAGTCAAAAAAGGTGCGCATCAATCTTGACTCCGGAGCACTAAAGGCATTTATGGATTTAAAACTACTCCTTACTTCATCGGATTTATTAATTTTTCCAGATTTTGAAAAACCATTTAATCTAACGACTGATGCCTCTAATTATGCCATAGGCGCTGTGCTTTCACAGGGAGAACTTGGCAAAGATAAACCCGTCGCTTTCATCTCGCGTTCACTGAGCAAAACGGAAGAAAACTATGCCACTAACGAGAAAGAGATGTTAGCGATAGTTTGGTCCCTTGATAACCTACGATCATACCTATACGGTGCAAAGAAGGTCCGAATATGTACGGATCATCAGCCTCTCACTTTCGCCTTAAGAAATAGGAATTATAATGCCAAACTGAAAAGATGGAAGGCCCGTATAGAAGAGTATAACTACGAATTGATTTACACTCCTTGTAAATCTAATTTGGTAGCAGATGCTCTATCTAGAATGAAGAGCCAGATCAATCACCTTGAAGAACTACCCACGCCAACCGAGATAGATGGAGGAGATTTAACTACGGTGATAGCCTGCGAGGACAGTGATGCTTCAAGGACAGTTTCAGCTAGCGAGGGCAGAGGCTTTACAACAGACACGGCAAGTGAAAATGGTACAGCTCATAGTGCTGACCAAGACGCGACAGACTTATTGGCTCATGTGGAAGCACCGCTAAACGTCTTTAAAACCCAAATTATCTTCAGGGAACGCAAGGAGTTGAGTTGTAAAGAGAACCCTCATTCAGGTTACTCACGACATTACTTTACTCTAGCCAAAATCGAAAAAAGCATGTTAACAAAAATTTTAAAGGAATGTCTGAATCCGTCTATAGTTAATGGGGTAAAAATACCAGAAAACCACCTACAACTCTTCCAGGATGTGTATCTAGAAAACTTTTTGTTATACGAAATTCGAATTACCCAGAGAATAGTAGAGGATTTTGCCAACGAGAATAGGGTTTGCGAGATAATAGAGAGGGAACATAAAAGAGCGCATAGGAATCCGCGAGAGAACAGGATTCAGATACTTGAGAAATATCATTTTCCTAGAATGATGAGTCAGATAAAAAATTATACGGCCCATTGCGAGATTCGTCATCTAAACAAGTATGATAGGCACCCATCAGTACCACCTTTAAAAGACACCCCAATTCCAAAATATCCTTGTGAGATTGTCCATGTGGATATTTTCGAATTGCAGGGCGAAAAATTTCTGTCATTCATTGATAAATTTTCCAAATTCGCTCAGTTTTTCAATATCAAGGATCAATCAGCGATAATCCTTCGCAAAAAATTTTCAAAACTCTTGCATTACTTTACGGCACCTAAGATAATAGTTACAGACAACGAACGTGGGTTTATGAGTCCTGTTGTCTCCCATTACATAAGAAGTCTCGGTATAAAACTCTATCAAACTCCCACTCAAAGGAGTGAGGTAAATGGCCAGTGGAAAAACTGCACTCGACCATTATTGAGATATATCGATGCCTACAAAAATAAATAAAGAACATGAGCTCAAAAGAGCTACTTAATATTGCAGTGGACCGCTATAATACCACCATCCACTCCATCATAAAGCAAAAACCAGCGATATATTTTTTAACAGAACGCAGAGAATTAACTATCAAAATTTGTCAGATTTTAAGAGTAGAGTTCACAAGGAAATCAAGTCTCAAATTAAGAAAAATCAGGAAATAAGGAATTTAAGGTTTAATAAGAATAGGCGAGCTCCGCGGAAGTATGAAAAAGGTGACACCATCTATATTAGAGACAGACAGATTAAACCCAAACAAAGACCGTTGTATAAAAACGCAACTGTAGGAAAGGACAATACTGTGACTATTAATACAGATAAAGGGAAGAAAATTCATAAGGCACAACTCAAAAACTCATAAACGAATTTCCTTCATTATTCTTCAATAAGATCAAAAATATAAAGGTCGTAATTTATAAGTTATATTTGAAAAAAACGCACCTCGCTATAAAAAAAAAAAAATTAAATCAGAAAAAAATGGCTTTTCACTATATAAAAAATGTATTAGAAAAATGTCATCTCAATATATAAAAAAAATTATTAGAAAAATGGCATCTCACTATATAGAAAAATTAATGGCATCTCACTATATGAATAAAAGAAAAAAAGAAAAGTGCACCTCACAAGCAAAAGAAAAAAGAACTTACTCAAAAAATAACTAGTATGTAAGACAACAAAAAATTGTTTCCTTTTTTAAATTTTTATTAAAAACAAAAAAAAAACACAATCGGCACCAAGCAAAATTCTACTATAATAATGTTAAGACTATATTTAAAAATATATATAAGTTGATAACTTTCTCTTTGAGCTAGATTACTGCTGATATTCAGCGCCTCCAGATTCAACATTTTTGAATACAACTCCCCCCTTGTGGTTATTCGTCACGGCGACGCCTGGATTGTAAATGGTATGTTTTAAACTAATACATACTATCGACTTGGAGTCCTTCGGGACCATACTAATGAAACTTAAGGTATCGGGTAATGCTGTGCGGAACGCTGTCAGGAAATCTTTCATTGATTACAACTTAAATAAGATAACACAGCACCTCGATGAGCAACGTGCTGTAAGAACACGAGGACGCCGATCAATTAACTGGATTGGGTCAACCTAGAAATGGATTGCCGGCTCCCCTGATGCTACTGATTGGGATAATATCTTAAGAAGCCAAAATGATGTCATCAGCAATAACAACCACCAGTTCAAAGTTAACGAACAACTTTTTAATGTCACGCTAGAAACCACTAACCATCTGAATCTCATGATGCAACATGTAAATTCCCTAGGCAAAGAGATCAACTCTGGAAATGCAGAGACCATAATCGTTAACCAAATTCAGATTTTGAAGGAGCAGATTGGCGAAATAGTTGGCCGCATGTCAAATGGCGAAGGCAGGCATCGTTAACACGAACCTACTTAATCACGAGGAAACCGAGCTGATCGTCACCAATGAGGAGGTCTTGCCGTACCAGAACGTTACTGAAGCTGTCGAATATGCAAAACCCTCTTTGTATTCAAATGGTTCTCTACTGTTGTACGTACTATCAATTCCAAAAGTAAAAGCAACCAAATACCACCTATTGATAACCAGAGCTGCGACATATTTTGGTAAAAAAGCAACCTTAGAGTACCAAAAAGTATTGATAAACGATGACGAGGCGTTTGGAATAGTGGGGAAATGCCGTTCAACCAATAACTCAACAATATGTGAATCAGAAGCCGTAACGAAACTGCCTGAAGAGGGATGTCTGGCGCGACTTCTAAAGGGAGGAGACGCCCAATGCCACTTTGAACCCGACAACGGGGAAGTTATGGAGCTGATAGATGAGAATATTGTGTACCTATCGAATTTTAATGGAACCATCAGAAGCGGGAATCATTCAAAGCTTCTTGAAGGCACATACGTGATTCAGTTTAACAATGAAACTATTGAAGTAAAAAACCAAAAATTTTCGAGCACAACAACAAGGAAGTTGCAGGCATTACCGTCAGTTGTCACCAACGTGACAAGTCGGGGTCTCAAACCAAACCTGGCGTATTTACACGAGCTAAGCATGACAAACACTAAGCATCTCAACGCTCTAGGTATAAGATTCCAAATCTCAATAACAACCGATGCATTGATCCTGAGTGCGGTAATTGCAGCGTTCTTCATTATTTGGCGTAAGTTGACTGGGAGGATTGAGATGCCAACAATCCTTTTGAAATTCAAGGAAATGTCGGCAATGCCCCAGCCACCTGTATCAACATCAAATCTGCGGGACGCAGATATTAAAGGAGGGGATAGTTAACACATTACCTAATACTACAGTTAATATGCCAGCCTACCCGCATACCTGAGCTTTCACACCAATACGAATTATGCTGACACCATGTCTACGCCGCCCTGCACGAGCATCCGGTGCACCACCGAATCGTGGGAAAGTTGCAATAGCAGAAGTGCAGGCATCAGCAATATGATAAGCTAAGCAGGGTAGCGAGTAAGCTGTAGTGTTAAGAATAATTTAAATTGTAACTCATTCTTATTTTGGAGCGGAACTAATAAAGAGTAAAACTGTAAACCGGTTTAATTTATTTTACAGGTATAGAAGACGGGGCCAGTTGCCGGCCCCCATCTTTAATTTTTTGGTGCTCCCTAATGGGAGCGCCTTAACTTATATATATATATATATATATATATATATATATATATATATATATATATATATATATATATATATATATATATACATATATATATATATATATATATATATATATATATATATATATATATATATATATATATATATTTATATATATATATATATATATATATATATATATATATATACATATATATATATATATATATATATATATATATATATATATATATATATATATATATATATATATATATATATATATATATTTATATATATATATATATATATATATATATATATATATATTTATATATATATATATATATTGTATTCCTTTTTTTACATTGTTTTTGCTTAATCTTTCTTTTTTTTGTCTTTTCGTTTATTTTATTTCTATCTGTTTATTTTTTATTTCCCCCATTTTTGTACCTTTTGGTCCTTCATTGACTCTTTTCTTACTGGCGCTTCAAAAAACAAGATTACAAATTAGTTAATTAATTACAAATTTAGCTTATGCTACGTATATACGTAGCATAAGCTTATATATATATTATATATATTATACTATACCTGGATGAGGTATATTTATAAATTTCTTCTCTTTTCGGCACCATCTCTTGCATTCACTCATAGGGTATTTACCTGCATAGTTCGAAACCAGTTGCACGATCTTGTTGTCATACCAACGACAGGGAACCAAATTTTCATTTATATCCTCCCCTTCTTCTTCAGTTTCCTCATCGGTGGAATCATCTCTGCCTGTGTCAAGCCTTTACGATTCATCCTAGTGTGTATATTCATAAATATATTCATAATATATATATATATATATATATATATATATATATATATATATATATATATATATATATATATATATATATATATATATATATATATATATATATATATATATATATATATATATATATATATATATATATATATATATATATATATATATATATATATATATATATATATATATATATATATATATATATATATATATATATATATATATATATATATATATATATATATATATATATATATATATATATATATATATATATATATATATATATATATATATATATATATATATATATATATATATATATATATATATATATATATATATATATATATATATATATATACATAGACGCTAATACAAAAGTGTGGTTTATTTACATAATTTGGTGATATTTTGTTCTGCAGGAACAGATTAAAGGTGAAGTGTGGAATTCACAAAGTATTTTATAAACAACCAACTGTTTTGAAATTCCATTTTTGGGCCCTAAAATACCACTAACCCCGATGAAGGTTAAAATGAAGGAAGTGAAACTTGCAATTAAAACTCAGCTAAACCTGAAAAAAGCAACAGGATTTGAATTAATTACCGCAAAAATGATTGTAGAATTGCCTGAAATAGCCATCAAAATAGTGACGCAGTTATTTAATGCAATATTTATTGGGTATATTGGGTATATTCCACAACCCTGGAAAATATCACAAATTACAATGATACCAAAACCCGGAAAAGACGCAACTCAACCGTCATCTTATCGGCCCATAAGCTTGCTCCCAGTGATTTCTATATTATTTGAGAAACTACTTCTTCTAAAGCTGCAGCCGCACATATACAAAGCCAACATTATTCCCCACCATCAATTTGGATTTCGTAAGAATCACAGAACCATATAGCAAATTAACCGCGTTAGTAGTGCAATTCGAAATACTTTTGAAGACAAAAAATACTGCTCTGCTATAGTCTTAGATATTGCACAGGCGTTTGACAGAGTTTGGCATGCAGGATTAATATATACAATTCAATATCTCTTACCAGTTAATGTGCACATGCTACTCGAATCGTATTTGGATAACCGAAAGTTCAGAGTAAAATATGGAGAATACACCACAAACGACTTTGATATTAATGCTGGGGTTCCACAAGGTAGTGTTCTTGGTACTGTACTATATGTATTACTAGCAGACCCCGATGCACTTCGTTGCAACCAACCAAAAAAAGAAAAGTAATATTCTAGATTTTTTTATGAAATGAATGCATTGTATTTCCAAATTATTAATGCCAATCCAAAACATTTGGATACACAATATTTTTCGTTTGCCCATTTGAGGCGAGCACAAACAAACAATTTGGAGTTCCAACTCTTGAGCAGGCCACGTGAATAGCACGGCTCCTCCAAATCTAATCCGTGGTATGAACACAATTTCACCTTTCACTATTCCGGTCAATATTGTGGCTTCAATTAAATTCGGCATCAATTTTTTTACTGCCAATCATCAAATGATCTTGGTCCGCGCACGTTGACTAATAGCAGACGCAAATAGAAACATTCGGCGTTGTTCGGATGGATGTTGTAAATGCGTCCTATGGCATCGGTTTTACAGATATTTGGATAACCGTCAACACACTCCCCTTGCTTTCGTCGTTGAAATATTTTCGATGATGAATTCCAAGTGAAATATTTTGGTATTTCGGAATATAGCAATGTTCTTGCAAATTCATCGTTTTCACACAACTCGAAGAAGGTAGTTAGTGTTGTCCCCGGTGGTCGTGCTGCTCTCTGTTGTACATTTTCTGCAGTGAAATAAACGCGTTGACCATTTTCGAGATGAACTGCCAAATGAACAACAACGGGATACCGGTCGTGTATTGGGAACGATAAAATGCGCCATACCGCTTCGTTGCTGCTATAACGGCCCATTTGGTATTGCTGAATTTCATCGATATTCTGATAATCAGCGCTATCCAAGAAATTTAGTTGCTGATACAATCACTGGAAATGACGGATATCCATTATATCGGCGTCGATCCGCTGAAGATGGCGGTAATTCAACGGTCATAAAAGTTCGAAATCAAGACGTTGATGTTGATAATCGTTGGGTCGTGCCGTATTCACCATTGTTGTCAAAAATTTTCGAAGCGCATATCAACGTAGAATATTGCAACTCTGTCAAATCGATCAAATACATCTGCAAATACGTAAATAAGGGCAGTGATATGGCAGTTTGCGGAGTAAAAGGCAGGACTGTCAATCTTGCGGAGTAAAAGGCAGGACTGCCAATCTTGCGGCAAAACAATAATAAAAATCCCAAAAAACACGTAAAGCCAAACAGAATTAATTGCAAAACGTGCAATGATACACACATTAAATTTCTTATGTGCACCCTCCACACAGACCTCAAGCACTTCTGAAAATTTCATTTTATGTGCACCCTCCACACAGACCCCAATCACCCCTGAAAATTTCATTGAAATCGGGCAAGCCGTCTAGGAATGATAAAAATCCGAAAAGAACACGTAAAGCCAAACAGAATTAATGTTTTTTTTTTTTGTTTTTGCAAAACGTGCAAAGATACACACATGAAATTTCTTATGTGCATCCTCCACACAGACCCCAATCACCCCTGAAAATTTCATTGAAATCGGGCAAGCCGTCTAGGAGGAGTATGCGAACAGGAAGTTTTGCCACTTAATTTTATATATATAGATTCACTGCAGACCTCCCTAATGATGATAATCTAGTCACTTCAACATTCGCATACGACACTGCTATTCTTAGTATACATAGCAATCCAATAGTGGCTTCGAATCGCCTTGAGGACCATTTGAAGAAAATGGAAGTGTGGCTGACAAATTGGCGCATTAAGGTAAATGAGACCAAGAGCATTCATGTTACGTTTACACTTAGGAAAGAAACATGCCCAGTGATTACACTAAACAATGTTGCTATTCCTCAATCGAATACTGTAACATACCTAGGAGTCCACTTGGCGTAACCATATTGAGGCTAAAAGAACGCAGATAATGCTAAAGGCCCATAAAATAAATTGGCTACTCAACTCCAAGTCAAGACATCGTTTAGAATATAAACTTTTATTGCACAAGGCAGTGATCAAACCAATTTGGGCATACGGAGCTGAGCTTTGGGGGAATGCCAGTTCATCGAACGTCAAGCTGATACAACGAGTGCAATCGAAAATCTTGCGTGCAATCACGAGTGCGTCTTGGTTCGTTAGAAATGCTGACATCCATAAGGACCTCAACATTCCTCTTTTAAAAGTGAGCTCAGAGAGATTATGCTCAAACACAAAAAAAAAACTACGAGAGCACTCAGATCCATTGGACCATCCGCCTCTAAAGATTGGACTTACCTATATATTAAATGTTCTAAATATTAAATAATTACTATATAAGATACTAAAATGAAATGAATTTAAATTGAATTAAAACTAAAAGGCAAAATTGTAGTGAAATTTAATACTAAGCCCAGACACTGGTGCGGGATAAATATAGTTAATTTAGCTCTTAAGATTTAATTACTTATTGTTAGGCTCGAAATGAGTGAAATCAATAAATAAATGAACTGTTAAAAAAAAAAAAAAATTATATATACGAGTATATATAGATGCATATATGTATATATATATATATATGTACACGTATATGTATATACATGTCTATATGTATATGTATGTATATTTATATATATGTGTATGTATATCTATATGTTCATATGTATGTATATGTATACAAAACGTACGAAATACAATTAGGGTATTCACAAGCTTCGATGGTACCAATTGGTTACCATTTGAAATTTTCGAACATGGTATTTGCATCAGCTGTGTCTATTTATCCCACTGTATCGTCATTTGTTTGCGTTTTGTTTACGTTAACTGTGTTCAATAATGCCAAGAACGACAGAAAAGGAGCATATCTACGGTAATTGTTGATAGGGTACCTTGAATTGACTATATTAGAGGGAGACGTGGCCTCTACCTGATCGACCGCATGTGTATAGCATTGTAGGGTATATATACTGTAACGACTCAAATCTGCTGGGGTATTACTCACCGGTTCGCCAGGGTCGTATACAGAAAATTAGTCAGTGGCGTTGTAGTATTAAAAGATTTCGTTATTTTATAGGTTTTTCTTATTTCTAGGTTTCAATGGGATAACAGAAATTATGGGTTTTAGGGAGGCCGCTCCTGAAGTCGGTGCTGTGCCGTCCTGTCGCCAGTCTCAACGGTGGTGAATTTAAAAACCACTACCGCCGGTTTGACTTTGAAAAGCAAGTCCTGGTTTGCTATGAAGGCGGATTGAAAAACCCAGCGTTCGTAGCAAACGCAATACTTCTGAGTCTAGGTCCGTGTCTGGAGACTTTTGTTTCAACGGTGGTGGATTGACAAACCACTTCCACCGTTCTAACTTTGACGAACAACTTCTGGTTTACTATGAGAGTGGATTAAAATTCAGCATTCGTAGCAAGTGCAGCGCTTGTGTGTGTGTGTGTATCCGTTGGTTCTGATTGCTGGTCTGGTGGCGTCTATACGGCAACGTTTCTTTAGTACCTACTCGAGCGATGTGTAGCAGGAAAAGAGACCGTATGTGCGGTTACAGGCGCTTTTATAGCCACCTGTTGAACTTCGAGTTGTTGTTCCAGTCCCGCTGGCTGTTGCTCCGACTACCGCTTCCCGTTGCCAAGGCCAAGGCATTGTTGTTGTTTTCCACTTGACCTAGGCGACCCTCAGCGCTTTCCGAGAAAAGTCCGGCTGTTGTCAAGCGCATAGTATTTGCCGCGGCACGTTGTTGTTGTTGCACGCCCTGTTGTTGTTGTTGCACGCATGATTCCTTTCTGTTGGCGGTTAATATTATTTAAATTATCTACGTTTGAACATTATTTGTGTGTTTCTCCTTTGTGTTATATCCGTGCCACTTATATGCACAGCGATCGTGTTTTTGTTGTACTATTTCCCGAGCTAACGCATTTGGTAAATTCGGACGAGTCTTGTTGTTGTAATCCATATGCAGTTTATTTTCTTTGTCTAACGCAAGCGGCTGGCTTGGCTTTGCCAATGCTGTTGTTGACATTCCGCTTGCGTAGTTGTTGGTATAACTTGCATGTGGTTTTGTTGACCAACGTTTAACACTTCGTGCATTTCACGCGCTCCCGCCTTCGCCGTGGTTTCAATTGGTGCAATGGTTATTTATTTTTAATTATAAGCATTGACGGGGCCGTGCAAGCTGATTGGCTATGGCAAGCACAATTCTTCGAACGAGAGTGATGCTGACGGTCCATTATCGCAGCTATTGTTTTGTTGACTATTATTGTGTAAGCAAAAATTAATCAATAATTTTTGCTCGTCACAATGCATACTAATATACATTTTCGCCCAAAAATATTATATAGGTCGTAAGTTATAAAAATATGACACTAGTGGGCGTGGCTGTAAAAATAACCCGCTCATTTTCGTTTGGTGGTTAATGTTGGTATCCGCAGCCTTCCTGTGAAATTTCATTGATAAATCTTTAACAGGAACCTTGCCATGATTTTTGTTTAATTGTGGGCGTGGCAGTAGTATTATGATCCCCATATTTTACATACAAACTACTAAGGACCCCATGTACATTTTTGGAAATTTTCATTCTGATGGCATCAAAACGAGCATAGGTAGGCTAATTATAATTATAGACCCGAAAGTTCTTTATATCAAAAGTGGGCGTCATCGAATCCCCCACACGAGGAGAATATCGGAGACCAATTGACTTATATTCATCCTTTGTCAAGAGTCTTCTAGAACCGGAGGAAGTAGAGGTGGAAGCAGGCCAAGGAATGAACGACACCCAATTAGTACCACAGGATAACATAATCACAGCTTGTATACAGGAGGTTTCTCATGCGGTGGAAAAGTTAGTGCCTATGTTCTCAGGGGTCGAGATGCATGATATGGGAACTGAGATCAGGCGCTTAAAAGAAGGTTGTGAGCTAGAGCAACAGAGTCTTCCGAAAGCAACCGGGGAACACTTAATATAGTGCATTAGGCAAAGGAGCACAGATGATGCGTTTGATTTACTAGTGCATATCTCAGTAAGCACCCTATCGGATTTGTATGTAGTTTTAGATAGAACATATTTGAAACAGAAATCTTATGACACGCTCATAAGAGAGATCCAGGAGACAACACAGAAACTCGGTGAGGACCTGAGAGCTTGGGGACGAAGGCTTAGATCGTTGGGGACGCTACTGCTCCGGAAGCCAACAAGCAGTTTCCACGAAACAATGCAGCATACAAAGCTCCAGTAAAACCAGCTGATTTCTGTATTCAAGGCAGGCTTCATAAATAGGGACTTAGCGAATTACACACTTAATCTAACGCAGAGAAGTATGGCAGTTAGTTGAAGCGGTCTCTTCTGTTGAAGCAGCAATCCAACAGTGAACGACAACAGGTGGAATCTGCTGGACGCATGCAGAGGTAGCAACGGAATACACGGGAAGTCGCTAGATTTGTGGGTCATTTCCCACAACAAAAGGATCAAGGATTCCCGGTCGAGGGATTCCAACAAAGAAAACCCATTTGCTCATTCTGCCGTAAACAATGTCATACAAGGGATGAGTGTTTTACACGCAAAAATTCGCCCTACTGTATGGAATGCCAAACACATGGTCATGACGCCAGTCGCCAGTGCCTAGGTGACAGAATGTGAGCAAGGTATGAGACAGCTCCCCATCGCGTGCCTGCACCTTGACGTGGTGGTAGGGCTTGAGTGCACCAATAAATACTCTAAGCTATGATGACGGAGTGGACTGTTGTCAAGCCAGGTACAGAAAATACTTTTAGCCTAGGTGTGATGATCGATAGCTGCAAGGCAGGTAGTGTGTAAACAACCAATCGATCCTCTCCGATGCCCAGGCAAGGTCAGTTGTAAACAAAAAAAATAAGAAGTATTGTGGCTCGGTACGGAAGGCGCGGTACCAGAGGGCCCTATTCCTTCTGGACAAAATGGACAAGAACGAAAGGTAGGGTAAATCGCACGAACCCGACGCCGAAGACAAAATAAAATATACAGCAGGGGTCCGGGAGTTTGAGACGACGTCCAAGTTGCTCTTGTGGATGCAAGTAGCTACAGTGGAAGACGGGTGCTGGCCGAGAGCGGCTCCATAGAGGGACGAGGGTCGAAGAAGGTCATCAAGCATCTCTTGGAGAACCAGGGTCTGCTCCCAGCCTTTAACTGGTGTTCGGATAGGTTCTTAAAGGTTTTTCTGGAGAGATGCGTTGCTGACATCAGCAATGTATGGGATGGTTTCACGTTGAAAATTATCCTAGGCTCGGAGATTCCGAGAAAACCTAGGGCGCGCATCTGGCTCCCAAAAAAAAAGCTAGAGAGCACGAAGCACATCCAGTGCCTACGACTGCAAAAACCTGGTCTTCCGGTGGACGACTAGTCAGTCCAAAGAGTGGAGGAAATCCAGAAAAATAGTTAATCTGTGTTGCTGTGGATCTGTGAGGAGTCCTTGGGGGTACCCGAGAAGCAGGAACATAGCGGTTTGGCATCAGATAAACCAAACTAAAAATCTTTCCCGCCTCGGTTGCTCCAGACGACAGCCTGGAGGAGGTGGCGGAGTTACGTAAGTTTCTGGAAAGGCTCAAGTTATCTGATATGGCTGCAGTGGGCGAATCAGCACCCAAAACGAAGCCTACTGAAGATAACGTACCCCCAAGCGGCAAGAAGGATTCTGAGTTTAGCTGAGATTAACCTACAGCACTCGAAATTAGCCACCTACAGCTTTCCTGTCCTTCTCAGAGAATAGAACATCGACATCTGCCTGATTCAAGAACCATTGGTCAGGCAGTCTCAAGTTATGAGTCTGGGTGCCGGAGTATATAACTTGTTCTATCCCCATGGAGAAGGTAAGCCGAGGGCATGTATTTTAGCCAAAAATACATTAAATGTTTTCCTCTTACCTAGTTACAGCTCGATAGATGTCGCAGTAGTCAGGGTAGTACCGCAGGGCGGTCAATGCCTTCTGTTCGCCTGAACATATATGGCCCATGATCGCCAGGCACCCCCTGAGGAGGTGCGACGACTCATTGCATCAATAACCTTAAGAAAGGAAGCTGTTCTGGTACGCTGCAACGCCATCGCGGGACACACGTTGTAAGGTAGCAGCGAGACAAATGAACGAGGTGAGTTTCTTTTCGATTTCATTATAAATAACAACCTGAGTGTATGCAACAGGTGCAGCTCTCCCACTTTTATTTTCCCCGGCTCGGAAACACCAAGTAGGTGGGAAGAAGTTCTTGATATCACTCTGGTAACAAATTCTCCCGATCTTCGGGTGGATAACTGAGTGTTATCTCGGAGGAACTCTCTGTCAGACCACCGAGTTATCCTTTTCAATATTGAGTTTGGGCGGGAAATGGTTTTACCCCGCAAAAATCCAAAAAGATTGGACTGGGTTCTATGGCCAAGGGTGGTCAAATACAGACTCGATAGGAACATATCATCCATTTCTTCTGCAACGATGCTGCACAAGCGAGTAGAAACCTTGGAGAAAGCCTTTCAGGTTGCTTTTAGGGTCTCATGTCCTGTCTTACATAGCAAAAATACCTCCCTGGTGGTATGGGAATCTTAGAGACTTGAGGTCAAGCCTCAGAAGGGTATATAATGAATGCTACATAAGTAGAAATTTCCCAGCGTCCATAGAAAGCTTAAAGACATACAAAAAAACAGTATGTCACAGGGATCCATTATATCTGAGTTATGTGAAATTTTCACTGCGTGTATTTCTCTAAGTTATATACCAAATAGGTGGAGGAAAACCTGGCCAAAGATTTCAGACCGATTAGTCCTACTTCCTTTTTTCTGAAAGTTCTTGAGAGAGTCGTCGATCGTCACATTCGAAATCTCTTTGCGGAGCATTCACTTTCTATGGCGCAGCATGCATATCTAAGGAAGAGATCTACGGAGACTGCACTACATGAAGTGGTGCGTTTGGTAGAAAGATCTCTAAGATCACTCTAAGCAATTTACTCTGGCTGCTTTCGTAGACATCGAAGGGGCTTTAAATAACGTACCGGCTGAAGCTATTAACTTGGCTCTTGGCAAAGCAGGGGTGGAAGGACCGATTTGTAATTTTATCTCATCCCTGCTAGCAAACATACATCCTAACTGAATCAGGTAGTGCTAGAGTTTCGAAAAATGTATGCAGAAGGGATTGTATTGGACCCCAAAACTTAGTTGGAAAGCGTGTATCGATGAACGAATACGGCAGGCCTGTGTGGCTTTCTATGCGTGCAAGTCGATGGTTGGCAAAAAATGGGGTCTTAGACCAACAATTGTGCCCTGGATGTACAATATTGTGGTGCGGCCGATATTGACATACGGCTCCGTGGTTTGGTAGGAGGCTCTCAGGAAGGTCTCCAATCTCACGAAAGTACAAAGAGTCCAGAGCACCGCGTACATTGAAATTACAGGACCGTCGTACTTGTCCCGGGGTTGCTTTAGACGCGATTCTAAACTTTCTCCCTATTGATCTTCATACTTATTGTATTTCCACACAAAAAGCACTAAGACTCAGGGAATCCGGTAACTGGAGGGATACCCTGAATGGTTATATATTTTGAAACAGCTGCCACCAGACATTGTATTCTCGAGAACCGACTTCTTCAGCTGTGTTAACACAGTGCGGGAATATTTTCAGTACATTTCAATTTTCTACTCTCCTTCAAATTGCCATCGACATCAAGTGTCTTTCAAGCAAAGGTCTTTGCAATTTGACAGGCATGCAGGGCGCTGCAGGGGCGCAAGCTGAGCAAAAACATATCCATTTACTCCGACAGCCAGGTGGCAATAAAGGCAATAGCCTCACATTTTACCAGCTCTAAATAAGGCCTCTGCAAGGACGAATTTAAATCATTATCGGAAAATAGTATAATATCCCTTGTTTGGGTTCCGGGGCACAGGAACATTGAAGGCAACTAGAGGGCTGATGAGCTAGCAGGAAGAGGCTCATTGAAAACCGTTCAAGTGATTTCCTTTATGGACGTGGGCGATCCCTAACTGTTGTTAAGAGAAATATTTATAATCACTTCCTCCCAAGGCTCGCGAGAGGTGGAAAAACACTGCGACATGTGCCGTTTCAAGAATGATGTGGCCTAATTACAGTGCAAAAAGAACTAACCATCTTCTCAGTAAGCCAAGACACAAAATTAGCAACTTAAAAGCTGTCTGCACATGTCATTGGCCTATCAGCACACACGTTGAAAAAATGGTCATTCCGTTCAATGCTCATTGCAGGAACTGTAAACATCCACATGAGAAAGAAACAGTTGTACACTTTCTTTTTGACATCCCAGCCCTCGATCGCTTAAGACTCAAATATCTCGGAAGTACATCTTTGGAAAGTCTAAGGTTACTAGGTTGATGTAGCTTAGAACTTTCAGATCTATCCAAATTTGTTAATAACTCCAGAAGGTTTATAAATATTACAAAAGTATATTACCATTTTCTTTAGGCTCGCGAGGATCTGGCAACAAAATGGCATTGTTGCTAATTGAGGTCGCTAGCCATTTTACCTACCTATCTATGAGACAACCAGCGACGCGGCGCATAATGCTTCGTCTGGTGGACAAAAATCAAAATTTTTATGCTCACCAAATCTAACAAAATGGGTATCGTTGTAAAGAAAATACATCCACGAGAAAAAATTTAAAATTTCAAAACACAAAAATTGTTTTTGTGGATGCTGCAGCATTTCGAAATCAGGCCTTTTTAAGGGTTTTTCTTGTTTTGAAATTTTCGCTTTTTAGTGCTTTGGCAAAAATATGAATATAAATACATTTTTCAACATATTGAAAAAATTTTTTCTCCATTTTTTGTCTTATTTCAGCCAAAAATCCGAATTTATTTTATTGTGCAAAAAATTTAAATATAATTTTTTAGAGGACTTCGAAGATGGTAAAAAATTAAGGAAAACTTTTTACAAGTCAATATCTTTTGAGTTCCTTAAAGTTCCATACATATATTAAAATATATCATAAGAGCTATTTATTATCTTTCAGAATTAGTATTCATCTTCACCAAGTTTTGACAAGTCTTTGAGATATACGATTTTGTAAAATGGTCTTAAAATATTTTTTGCAATGAATTAATGGTAAAGTATTGTGCGAACAAATGTACATCTATGTGTAAAAAAAAAGTCTTTAATGTAATAGAAATGTGTTTTAAAATGTTAACAATTTGTTTTTAAGAACAAAAAGCAGACATTTACATAGAAAGAGAAAGGAGGGGGATGGGGTGGTCAGGGACTAGATTGAAAATATAAAATTTACAAATTTTTTAACTTCAATTCCGCTTTTATAAACATTGACAATTTATATCTTTTAGTTTGTAAATGGATTTTCATTACACTCTTTTCACAAACGTTCGCAACAACAAAGTATTTCAATTCTTCTTTTACACACTTTTAAAGCACAGTAAAACCTCGCAAATAATAACCAATTTACAATTGGGCGAATTAAATATAGAGTTTTTATTTTACATAATACCAGCATTGCAGAATTCGTCTTTGATGCTTTGCAGATAGTGTTACGATTTTTTACGAATCGTTCAGATAATTTAGAAGGCGGAAAAAACTCGCTCAAGGATTCAAACCTCAATTTCTAGCCTCAAATTCTATTTTGCGAGCTTTCACTGTAATATGCTTTATTACTGTAAATTTTATGCTTATATTTTATATTGTTTATATTTTGTTTGTTTTTCTTTTTATTTTCTCAATTGTTTGGTTAAATAAACGAGTGCAAAAACACAAAAAGCTTTTGAAAATGTTAACTATTTTTGCAAATGAAGATTTATTCAACAGTTTTATTATTGTGGGTCAACGAGGTAAAGTTGGTTTTCTTTGTAGATACGTGGAAACAAAAATTGGCTAAGATTTATATGAGGAAAAAAAACGTGAAGCAAAAATTAAAAACGTGTTAAAAACAAGTGAAATGACATGAGTGTTCATTCTGCAAAGATTTTTTTTTACAAAAATATTCTGTTTGGTTATATGCTCAAGCATTTGTGTTTTTAGATTCAGATGAAGTAAGTAAAAGCTGACATTTGTGAGATGAAATGTTTTAAAACAAGTATATACAAAATAGTAGTGTGCATTGTGACTTTCCGCAGAAACTTCATGTGCGCGTACAAGTTGTCAATCCGTCAGCGTCAGCTGTATGCTTCATGTGCCCGTACAAGTTGTCTATCTGTTAGTGTCAGCTCTTGCTTGCGCGTGCAAGCCGTCTGTCCATCTTCCGCGTACAAGTTGTCATTCTGTCCGTCCCGTGTGGGACATCCATCCGTTCAATGCACCTCGCTATAAGGTATTTGCTTCGGTTAGACTTCAGCCCCAAAGCACCCAAACGACGGTGCTACAGTTCGATTACCTGCATTTCGCTGATTCTGCATCAATCAAGTGAATTCGGTCAAATCGAGTGCGATCGGTCTGTGCACCGGAAAGCGAAAGTGGTGGGAACCCAAACTTTGGTAGCGTTGAGGCTTGCTGTCGCGGCACTTTAGGTCACGTAGGCTGCCGAACCGAGGCGTCGTGATGAACTACATAATTAGGAATTGACTCAGTTCGATTAGGAGACCAAAGAATAAGTTTGAGCGGTTAAAACTCCGTGTTAACGCCGTGAACCGCTATTCCCGACGGCTGCTACCCGCTACGAGCGTGGCCGTATTCTGCCTGTCAATTCGGAGTATGGCATGCTACGAAGAGAGTTCCCCACACCATGTCCCTCCGAACTGTGCGTAGACAGCGCGGGCAAGCGTTCGTGCCGGTCGACAGCCAACTTTAATATCTACGGCCGATCGGCCCTGTCAAGTACTTACATGCGATTTCTCGCCACTTGACTCTGCCACTTCTATTTGAACCAGCGAGGGAGCCGCATCATCAGCTCAGTCTTGTCAGCATCGTGGCCATTGAAACACCTAAGATAATAATAATAATAATAATTTAGCTTAAGTAGTTTGCCCGATGGCCGACACTGCGACCTAAAAGATCTTTTGTGTCATACTACATTTGCCATCTATGATCCATGTGATCACAATTGCCCGATCTACTATGCCCTATATGTTTAGTACCGGCATTTCTTCCGTAATGCCATAGCATTTCGTCCGTTTGGTGATGTCAAATCGTCACAATAATTTATCAGGTTCTTTTCTACCTAGATGTTCCTTCTTTAGAGAAAGGAAGTAGCTGAAAGTCATGTTCTTTCATTATCTTTTCCGCTTTATGGATGAATTTAAGAATGTCCATAACCGGAGTATTCTTTAATTCCTCCAGAGCCAACTGGTCGCGGTGGAATATATTCATTCTGGTTTTTGCCAACGCAATGCAGTCGCACAGTATGTGTTCCGTGGTTTCATCTTCTTCTAGACAGAGCCGGCACTCCGTATCATCAAGAATGTCAATTCTAGTCAGGTGATATTTCAGGTAATAATGACCTGATAGAAAACCTACTATTTTTCTTATGTCTGCTTTGCACATATTGAGCAATTCTTTATTGTAGGTGAATGGCCTTACCAGTCTTTTGGCTTGGCGAAGCCCGTCTACCCCTTCCCAGTGTGACAGTCTGAGACTATGTTCCCAGTTATCCCTAGATTTAGCCTCCGCCCAGTTGATACCACAGTATGGCTCTGGACCTATGAGGCTTGCTGCGGAACCGGCCATAGCCAGCTCGTCAGCAATTTCGTTGCCTTCAATCCCCGAGTGACCCGGGACCCAGCAAATTGCAACCTTATTTGTTGCCCCTAGAGATTGTAGGTTGTTGAAGCATTCTTCCACCAGTTTCGATTCTAATGAATATGAAGCTAATGCCTGTAATGCAGCTTGACTATCTGAATAGATGGCTATGTGTGCGCCCTTGATACCCGTTTTCAGATTTGTCCTCGCACAGATTGAGATTGCTTGAATTTCAGCCTGGAAGACGCTAGGCCACCTGCCCATTGGTTCTGAGATTTTGGTATTTGGTCCATAGACCCCTGCACCGACTCCGGTGTTTGTTTTTGAACCGTCTGTGAACCACTCTAGACTTTTAGGGTCGACCCAAGGTCCTCCTATGTCCCATTCATCACGGTCTGAGGTAATAATCTCACAATTGCGATCAAACTGTCACTGTTTTGGAATCATATAGTCCGTTATTGAGCAGATTATGTTTTGATCTGTTATGTTATTTAAAATATTGAAATGACCATAGTCATGAGGTTCTTGTCTAGACAAGAACTTCATCTTTAATGCGCTTCTAGCAGCACATTTTTTCACGAATGCGTGAAGTGGGGATAGTCCTATTATGGCCTCAATAGCAGCGGTTGGGCAGTTTCGCATGGCACCGGTGATTGCCACGCAAGCCTGCCTTTGAAATGTTCTAAGTATTTTCTTACCAGATACTTGTGTTGTCTTGGGCCACCACACAAGGGATGCATAGGTAATGATTGCTCTAACCATCATTACATACATCCAGTGTAGCATTTTTGAGTCAAGACCCCATGTTCTACCAAAGAGACTTCGACATGCCCACATTGCTCTTGTGGCTTTGTTTATCACCGAGTGTAAGTGAGAGTTCCAATTCAGTCGCTTAACCAGAACTACACCTAGATATTTCCTCATCTGAATATTCTATATTAATTCCCTCAACAGCTATTATACCAAGGTTCAATTTTAATCTGTTTGTGAAAGGAAAGAGAATGATTTTGCTAGGATTCATGCATAACCCCTCTGCGCGACACCATTCTGAGATGAAGGGTAGAGCCTGATTCATAATGTCGGATACTGTTCTTTCAAACTTGCCACTAATAATGACAGCACGATCGTCAGCTGTCCAATATCCTCGAAGCCTAACCCTTGTAGTTTGACTAAGAGATCGTCAATAACTAAAGACCATAGAAGGGGTGACAACACACCGCCTAGGGGACAACCTTTCATTGCCTCGACTGATACGGCCTCGTCTCCCAGAGATGAGCTAATTTCTCTACTTTTTAACAACGTTTTAACCCTCCCAACAGTCGATTTATCGATATTTTTGCAGAACATAGCCCCCTCTATAGAGCCGCAATCGGTATTATCAAAGACGCCCTCGACATCTAAGAAGGCACATAAAGCAATTTCCTTGGAATATTGAGCTTTCTCTATCTTTGTTACAAGGTAATCAAGCGCTCCCTCCGTGGATTTTCCCTTATTATATGCAAACTGAGATTGGTGCAGAGGTGTTGTTCTGTCTAGCGTTTCTCTAATATGTAGATCCACCAATCTTTCCATAGTTTTTAGAAGAAACGGCGTGAGACTGATAGGTTTGTAATATTTAGGCAGTTCGCTGGACCTCTGCCCAATTTGGAATAAATACCACATTGACTTTACGCCATATGGGTGGTATGCACTCCCTGCTGAAACTGTTCCTAAAAATAGCAACAAGTGATTCAAGCATTATATCCAGTTCTCTTATCAAGAGGGCTGGAAAAATGTCATCCTCATCTGGTGTCTTGAATGGTTTAAAGGACCCAACAGGCCATTTAGCTTTGTTTGGGGTAAATATTACTCCAGACAAACTCCAGGATCTTTTGTTTAATTCGGCCCATTGGTCGCATGACGGGTAATCCACTGTCATTGACACTCTAGTTGACCCCGGGAAGTGCACTTGAAGCAGGTATTCTAAAGTGTCGATCCTGTTCATTGTATAAGACCCATCTGGTCTTCTTAAAGCTGCAACACCGTTCGAGTGTTCCTTGCGTAAAGCTTTTTGGAGTCTAGCGCTCTCTGGCGTTTCGACTATGCTTTCGCAAAATTTTTTCACAGACTCACGCTTGGATCTTGTTAGTTTTTTTTTGTAATTTGTCAGAGCGACCCTATAGTTGTCCCACAACTTTTGTGCGTTTACATCGACTGAACAATTTTCTTATCTTTTTACGCATATCTGCAAGCTTGTCATTCCACCATGGGACCTTGCGAGACACATTGTGAGTTTTGACCACATGCTGAGATTATTATATCGTTTAGTCGATACACCGCCTCCTCGAGTTCACCAACAAAACTTATACTTGTCGGCAGCGAGTCGGATCTTGATTCTAATAATTCCCTATATAGTCTCCAATTTGTTTTTTTTTTTTATTGACGACTTCATTTTTTAATTCAGATTTACCTGCTAATTCGTATCTTATATGTAAATGATCTGACAGAGAGGGCTCGTCAGATACATGCCAATTTCTGACAAGATTGGCGATGTAAGGGCTGGTTAGATTTAGGTCTAGTACCTCTTCTCTAACCGCGTTAGAGAAGAGGTACCGGCCTTGCACTCTTATTACATATGCTTGTGTTTTTACTTAAGAGAAAACTTAAGAGGGACTCACGCCTGTTGTTGATGTCCGAGATTCCCCAGACATGATGATACGCGTTTGCATCGCAGCCAATCAGGTACTGCAGATTGTTACTTTGGCAGTACCCAATAAGCCCCAGCACCTCCACGGGAGGTATAATGTTCGAGTCACCTGGAAAGTAGGCGGACGCACAAACAATTTCCGGCGCTCCCTTCTCTGTTCAGACTTCAACAAGTTTGGCTATTAGATCTTGACTATTGAATTCTGAAATGTGAAAATAGTTAGTATTATAATCAATCATAATCGCCGCTCTGGGCTGCGAACAGTGATAATAAACAAACTTGCATCCCTTATTTGTAAGACCTATGATTTGGGCCCCAGTTAACCATGGCTCTTGTATTAAGGCCATGGACAGGTCTTCGGCGACGAATCTCTTGCACAGGGTGGCCGATGCTCCTTAAGCATGGTGCAAGTTCGCCTGTAGCACTTTAAGAGTGCTCATTCGCGGCGGCTTTCCGCAGCGAGTTTCTGGAGCCTCGCGCCCCTAGGACCCTTATTTTTGTGGTCCCTATGGCCCCCAGTATTCTTGACTTTTGGTTTTTGGTGCTGAGGCGCTTTCGGCGCATGCCATACTGCGGGACCGCGTTTTCTTGTTGTTGTTGTTGTTGCGCGTGCGATTTGTTTTTGTCGTTCTAGCGCGGCTTTGCTAGTCGATGGTTTGTCGGCCTCCACTTCGTTGGACCTTGTGTCCCCAGCATGCCCTTCAGCACTGCTCCCGAGTGTCGGCGTTGTTTGTTCCTTTGCGCTATCGCTGGCTATCGCTGGCTTTTTCTGCGCCTTTGTTGCTCTTTAAAATGAGACGCACGTGTCCATAGTGATAGGCTATCTTCCCCTTGCACTGTGACAGTTTAGACAGTGATTCATCGTCCACCGCGATAACCAGGTGAAGTGACGCACCTTCGGTTGACCTCTGGGTCACCTTCCAATTCTTCGCTGTCATTTCATTCTGCGCCCCAATGGTCGCAAGATTTTTCCGTTGGTGAGCTCGGTGCTTTGTGGGAAGTAGCCTCTGACCGCATACGTGTTTGGAAAATTTGCTTCCTCAACGAGTGTCATCTCCAAACAACATTTCCCTTTTATTAGGCCGATATGTTTTCTTATCCAAGTAGCCGTATTCTCGTTTGAGCATAGGAACAGTAACCATCCGTTTCTGTGTGCTAAGGCCTCAAACACTGGCTTTTCGTTATTGTCGCTGACCTTTATCATTACGTCAATAACGGTATCTTGGATAAGAACCAATTGTTTTTTAGTGAATGGCGCCCTACTTAAATCGGTCGGAACAATTCCCAGCCGAATAATGCCTGACTGAACGCTGGCTTACATAAGGTGGCGTTTTGGTCTTTTTGACAGATGGCGTTTCTGTTGGTGGCTCTACTGAGCGAGCGCTTTTCGCAGTGGACCTCCTTTTAGCAATCTCTAGAGCCTTTTCCCTAGTGTCTCTTCTCTGCCGACTTCATTTTTATGTAGTCAATTTTTATGTTCAGATTGCTTAGGTCTGAACCAATAACCGTGCACCCAGATTTCTCTGAGGTCACACTGTTGTTGTCACCACACAGTGTATCAGTGTCAGAAGAGTCCATTGACTCATGACCCGATTCAAGATTCTCTGGTGGTGGCATCGAAACCCGAAAAGTTTGATTCTTTTCACCTGCAATCAACACCATAGATGTTGATGCGGGGCATAGTTGGTCAACAACACCTACCAACGTAGATGTTGTTGTAATTTGGTGAGGTGCATGTCCAACAACTCTGCACGCAACCGAAGTTAGGTTCTCCAGCCCTACAGCTGGCTCGGTCGCGATGACCGACGATGATTGCCCATCAGCAGATTCATCGCTTATTTTTAATTCTTTTTTTTTTGTTAGATCCACCCATGGCATAGCCCTTGTACCATGCGAAGGCATTTAATTAAAACTGGAGGTCACCAGGTATCCGGAGTTCGCATATTCGAGACTAATCACCCCATTAGCCACGCATCCCTCGGCATATCCTGTTCCACCTTGGATTAGGAGTCTGTCTATCTTAGCCAGTTATGCATTAAGAGACTGATGTGTGCCATTAGATATAGCACGTCACCAGTCCCCCAACGCACTCCTGTTTCCAGCCGCCACCACGTGGAGGTGATAGATCAGGCTTCCATCAGAAACTCAATTACGGCATGTACCTAAGTCCCCTTGAGTTACCTGCGGCTCTGACAGCTCAACTAAGGGTAATTGGGTAAGACACGGAAAAAAGTCCAGTTTCATCAATGTGCCAAATGTCTTTCGCACTATAGCCTAAAAACATAGTTGGCACTTTCTGTTTGAATTGCTGGACATCCTCCGGATTAACCTCAGCAGATTCACCGCACACACTTTTAAATGTCACGTTATAACGCTTACGCTGCCGCTGCTTTGTAGCCCCGCACCAAAATAGACCAACAGTTAAAGATGGCTTCCGCACAAATACGGTATGCACCTGCCTCGACTGTTGTCTCGCTATATCAATGGCTTTCGCACCGTACCAACCGATGGAACGCAGAGATAGGCCGACAACATGGCACCCCAGGTACCAGGCGGAAGCCATCTGAACATTAGGATTCGGAGTGAACATAGCGCTTCCCTTGTATTATTGCAAGAGAAAAACATATCCACGCCGGATCCCGTTCATACCCTTCATCAATGGCGGGCGGTGTGGTGCTCGAGGGCGCAGCTTCAGGAAGCTCGCGCACCCCCCGATGCAGTGGCCCATCTGCTAACACATAGTGCAGATGATCTGCGGAGTAGGGCGTAGCTGCACCGTCATCCTCATAATACCCAGAGAGGGCGGATCAGCGCGGGATGGTTACCGCCTGGTCTCCTCCTGACCCTGGTTTGGCGCTTCCGGAACCACGCAGCAAGGTGGCGCCGGCGACATAGAGGTGAAGCTCGATGGGAGGTCGAATGTAGTTGACCTGGCAGCAAGGACACACTCGAAAAACTGGCAAACTTGAAGCAGCACCCGACAGACAGCGAGTAGCGAGTCTTGTGCATTGAGTGGGCCGACATCTTAGAAAAAATCAAAAAACGAAATTCAAGAAGGGAATAGAGCTAAAAGAAAACATAAAAACTATAAAATAAAAAAGTTCAAGGTACGTTACACCCCTCCGCTGGTAGGATGGCGGCTCTTGTGCCGGTAGGATCACCACCTTCATGATAGGTCGGGTTAGCATTCCACGTGCGGTCCGCACATCCACAACACGCAGTTTTCCATCAGGACCAGGGTGCGTATCGGTGATCCTGCCCAGCCGCCATTCTTGAGGTTTTTCCACCTGACGCCTTTAGTTATTGCCAGCGGTTCAAAATCGAGAGAAAAGGTTTGGTATCCGGAGGTTCAGCTGGTGCGAACAGTGGCGCACCCACCAAGAAATGACCAGGTGTCAGCGCCGTCCGTGGGGTCCCCAGACAGAGCGCTGATAGGCCTGGAATTAAGAGAGTCACAAATTCCTCAAACGTGTACTTAAGTTGCCCTCTCATGCGCTTGAAATGGTGTTTGAAACTTTTGACCGCTGCTTCCCAAAGGCCTCCCATATGTGGAGCGTGGGGGACTAAAATCCCACTCGATCTGAGTTTGAAAGTGACCCACCACGGTTCGGAGGAGTACCCGCTGGAAATCAAGCCTCAACGCCTTTTCCGCGCCCACAAAGTTCCGACCATTATCTGAGTGCATTTTCAAAGGAAATCCCCTGCGGGCGATAAACCGAGACAATGCCGCAAGGAAGGCAGGTGTACTCAGATCGGTAGACGCATCAAGGTGAACTGCTCTCGTAGCGAAACAGACAAAGATGCAGAAGTACCGCTTCATAACGTGCCATGCCCGCCCCTTATAGTGCTTGATATCAAACGGCCCGCGAAATCTACTCCAGTATGGGTAAAAGGACGTGAGCACGTCGTACGTTCAATCTGACGAGTTGCCATGAGCTGCTGTTGTCGACGCTTTTTCTATAGAATACATGTCTTACATTGCGTTTAATGAGTGTTTTCGCTTTTGGAATCCAATTTTGGGTCCGGATTAGCCGCAGCATTAGTTGACTCCCCCCGTGTAGGGACACCTGATGGAAGAATTTCACCATTAGACGAGTAAAGTGACCGTAGTACGGCAGAATAATAGGGTGTCTTTCTGAAAATGATAAATGCGTAGTGAGCGCCAACCGGCCATTTACGCGCAGAGTACCGTCGGTGTGAATGAACGGATTCAGAGCCAGAAGCGAACTGGAGCCGTACTCCCGTACCGCAAGTGCGCGGTATTCCTTTCGGAAATACATTCTCTGTGCTATCACAAATAGGCAAGTGGTCATTTCAGCGATTTCTCTCCGAGTAAGCGGGGACCCTCTGTCTGGAGTTGTATCCCGATGCTTCACTGAACAGTAGCGCATAAAGCGGCGCGCGAAACTCAATACGTGGAGGGCCCTAGAAAACGAGGAGAAGCGCAACATTGGGTCGTCCGCAGAGGAAACATATACTACATAACACTTTGCAGGTCGTTGCTCTTCATGACAAATATATATAATTGTATTTTCCGTATAGATATATATACACATATACATATTCATATATATACGAGGGCGGATTTATATTAAAGCTACCTAAGTAGGAAAAAAAATTTTGTTTTTTCAAAAACCCTTTATTTCTCAACATAGTCTCCTTTTACTTCGATACACTTAGTAAGACGATATTCCAACTTTTTTATACTATCTGAATAATACCATTTCGGGAACCCCTCAAAATACGCGCTAGTTTCGGTAATCACTTCTTCGTTTGAGATGAATCTTTTTCCTGCGAGCCATTTTTTCAAGATTGGAAACAGGAAATAGTCACTAGGAGCTATATCTGGACTATAAGGTGGATGATTAACCAATTCGAAGTGTATTTCACGTCATTTTAGCATCGTATCTAATGCTGTGTGAACCGGTGCGTTGTCTTGAAGAAAGAGCATTTTTTTCTTCTTTAAATGTGGTCCTTTTTCCTTGATTGCATCAATCAATTGATCCAATAATGCACGATAATACTTTCCTGTGATTGTGGATCCTTTTTCAAGATAATTGATGAGCAATATTCCGTGTGCATCCCAAAATACAGTGGCCATAACCTTGCCAGCCGATTTCACTGCCTTCGCCTTCTTCGGAGCATTTCCACCAGCTTCCACCCATTGTTTCGGTTGATTTTTGGTTTCAGGTGTGTAGTGATGGACCCACGTTTCATCAACAGTTATTAATCGACGCCAAAAATCAACAGGATTACGCTTTATCATTTCCAAACACCGCTGTGAAGTCGTCTGTCGAACTCGTTTTTGTTCGACACTGAGCAAACGCGGAACCTATCTTGCCGATAGCTTTTTCATATGCAAATGTTCCTGCAAAATGTTGAACACACTTTCATATGATATGTTTACCATTTCAACAATCTCACGCAATTTGACTCGACGATCATTCATAACGATATCGAGGATTTTCTTGATATTTTCTTCAGTAACCACCCTTTTTGGCCTTCCTGTTGATGGTATTGTTGCAGTGCTTGCTTTTACCATGTAATCTGACGGAGCAGACTCACCGAAATGTTTATCGAGCATTTCTTTTGTCTCTTTCGCCGTTTTCCCTTTCAAATAATAGTGTTTAATCACTGCACGAAATTCGCTTTTTCCATTTTTCAAGAAACACAAAAGTTGCTTACTTCAAACGACTACAACAAATAAACTAATCGATGAATTTGGGTGAAATTTTAACAGCTGACGTTTGACAGATCACAATTTCTAAAAAAAAATTTTTGGTGTTTGTGCTGTCATCTAGCGCTAGGTAGCTTAGATATCAATCCGCCCTCGTACATACACATATACATATAGACATGTAAAGGGTTTTTCAAAAGAAACGCTACAAAAGTAAATCGATAGTGACAGCAAACGACGCCATATTTTTTCCCGCTCTTTTGAAATTTCTCTTCAGTAAGGTTTGCCATTTCAGCAATGATGATTTTTGGCTAATTGTGGGCGTGGCACTATTATGGACCCCATGTATGTTTCTGCCAATTTATATTCCGCTGGCATCAATAAGAGCATAGGTAGGCTAATTTTAATTTTAGACCCGAAAGTTCCCTATATCCAAAGTGGGCGTGTCTTTTCTCTGATCAGCCCCATTTGTTGCAGATAGCTTGTCCACATGTTCCTTCCCGTAAAATTTCGTCCGTAAATCTCTACCAAATCTTAAGTTATTAATATTTGCTAATACAACAACTCTGCACGCAACCGAAGTTAAGTTCTCCAGCCCAACAGCTGGCTCGGTTGCAATGACCGACGATGATTGCCCATCAGCAGATTCATCGTTTATTTTTGTTTGTTTTTTTTTTTGTTAAATCCATATATATTCCCACAAGTGTTAGGGAATATAGTTCACCCACGGCAGAGCCCTTGTACCATGGGAAGGCAGTTAATTAAAACCGGAGGTCACCAGGTATTAGGAGTTCGCATATTCGAGACTAACCACCCTATTAGCCTTGGATTAGGAGTCTGTCTATCTTCGCCAGTTATGCATTAAAAGACTGATGTGTGCCATTTATTATATCACGTCACCAGTCTCCCAACACACCTCTGTTTCCAGCAGTCACCACGTGGAGGTGTTAGATCAGGCTTCCATCAGAAACTCAATGACGGCATGTACCTAAGTACAACTTAGTCCCCTTGAGTTACCTGCGGCTCTCACAGTAAAAAAAAAAAACACCTAAGATAGTTCAGCATAAGTTTTTTCCTAATTCTGCATAAATATCGCTACCCAAAAAGTTTGACTTTAACCACATATTTCAAGTTGTAATAAAAAAAGAAATATGACAAACCTATAATTGATAATAATAAAATATAGTCTTATATTAAATCAACGAGGGTATTCTCTTATTTAGTGCTGCGTATACAAATTGGCCCTTCGAGATCGTACCGGTAAGTTCATTTATTTATAAATAGTTCATTTATATATAAATACATACACGTACGTACACATATGTACATATATCTTCTTATTTTGTTGATTTTGATTATGTTGTTTTGTCTGCATACTCACAAGCGAACCATCGAGTACAGAACACACATACAAATTCACATAACTACAATTATCGTTTTTCCTGATGCTGCGCTGTCAGCAGCACTGGTTCTGCCAGTATAAATGTGCAGGTATCAAATTACACGAACAACTGCCCTACGGTTCATTTATTAGCTCTCTTTTATGCAAATTTGCAGAGGTGGGTCAACCAATTTTTCGTTGGGGCCATCTATGAGCACCCAGGTGTGGTAAACCTCTTGTTTGCTTTGTGAGTTTTTACTTCAAGGGTACACAGGATCACGCGCCCGATCAACTCATAAAGTCGGTTAGCCATCGATTACGCAGTCCACGTGTGCCCAGAGGGTGCAGGTGTCTTACCACGCCTGGCCTTAGACCATCAACCCAGAATCGAATATATAACTCCACTTCTCTGATTTCCTTGAACCTAGACTCAATTATCATAAATCGTTGAACTTCGATCCAGAACCAAAAATTGTTGCAATGCTTATCCGATTCATGCACGCGGAAGAGGCTCTTACCGCTCCGTAAGGGATCCCTGAGTGACACGGCAAAACTGGTGAAAGTCCTGAAAAAGGACCAAACCGCTAAGCTGGGGTCGCTCAGGAAACCTGATGGCTCCTATACGGAGAGGCAAAGTGAGAAACTCAGCTTGCTGTTGGAGTCACACTTTCCAGGAAATCAGGTAAGCATAGCCCGTCAACAACCACCTTTGGTCGGAAATGTTGTCAGGGCAGCTGCGCCCTCTCGACATGATTGGTATGTCGCCAGAACTGTGGGAATGAGACTGCTATTGGATTTGCTATCAAATCCTTTGACAACTTCAAGTCGCCCGGACTGGATGGCATATATCCGATTGTGTTGAAGGAAGGCATTGAGCTGGTGATGGCAGCACTGAAGAAGATCTTCACTGCATGTTTCGCACTGGCCTATGTATCACGGTCTTGGAGGATGGTGAGAGTTGCCTTCATTCCTACGGTTGGAAGAGACGACTACACCAATCCCAAGAGCTTCAGACCTATTAGTATGACTTTGTTCATGCTAAAGAGTTAAGAACGGCTGGTGGAGCTTCGCATGCGTAGGGATTCTCCGAAGACGCACTCCACTCTCTCCATTTCAGCATGCTTCTCAAAGCGGAAAATCCTGCGAGACGGCTCTGCAAAACCTTGTTGGAAGGATAGAGCGAGCCATCGACAGGAAAGAATACGCAATAGGCATCTTTGTGGACATAGAGGGTGCATTTGACAATGCTCCTTTCGACAGTATGTGCGGCTCTGCTAGGCGGCATGGCGTATACCGGGTTCTTGTAAATTGGATACATTCAATGCTTGACCAGAAAATCATCTGGGGTTGTCTAATAGCGGCTGTCCCCAAGGTGGCGTACTGTCTCCATTGCTCTGGTGCATGGCAATAGATCCCCTGCTTAACGCCATTAATGACTCGCGTGTCTACGCTCAGGCATATGCGGATGATGTTGGCTGTCTTGTGACAGGTCCATCCCTTATGATTGTCAGCAGAAGCGTGCAGAGAACTCTGGATATGATTGACACTTGGTGCAGTGCGAATGGGCTATCGGCTAATCCTGTCAAGACTGGTATTGTCCTCTTTACCAGAAGCAGAAAGTTTGATGGACTTACTCTGCCTACACTAAAAGGAGTCACTATCCAGCTATCCAAGGAAGTCAAATATCTTGGAGTCATCCTTGATAACAAACTTCTTTGGAAAACACATGTCGAACTGAAGACATCTAAAGCACTGTCAATTTTCTGGCAGTGTAAGGGTGTTTTTGGTAAGACATGGGGTCTTTCCCCTAGTAAGGTCCCATGGATCTATACAGCTATGGTAAGACCTATTATCACCTATGCATCGATGGTTTGGATGAGCAGATTCTCTCTTGTAGGGGTCAAAAAAGCTCTATCAAAACTACAACGTGCTGTGGCCATATGTTGTACCGGAGCATTTCCGACTACTCCAGGCCCGGCACTTGATGCTTTGGTGAATCTCCCACCACTAGATGTCTTCATCCGCGGATAGGCCGTTAAGGCCATCTGCAGAGTGAAACATAGTGGCCACTGGTATGAGGTGTACTCGATATTGGACGACGGCGCAGGCACTGACATCGATTCTGCAATCCTGTCTATGCCCCCGGATTCCATGTCGTCAACCGTAATACTAGAGAAGCGGTACAATGTGTTGCTGCCAGAGGCTCGTTCATGGTTAGATCCCGAGAATGAGCAAGGGAAACACTGCTGCCGTATTTTCACTGATGGCTCCAGGACTGAAGACGGTTCAGGTTCTGGTGTCTTCGTGGAATCTTGTGGGACCCGTCGGTTCTGTGCCCTTGGTCTGCATGCGTCTGTGTTTCAGGCGGAGGTGTATGCGATACTTGAGGCGATGGACTTTGTTGTGGAAAACAGGTGGAAGGGCAAATCTATTTGTGTCTGCAGTGACAGCCAATCTACGCTCATGGCCTTAGATAGCCCTGCCACCATTTCCACGATAGTCAGGTCCTGCAAATCCAGGCTAAATTGTGTTGGAAAATATAATAGTCTGACGCTGACTTGGGTACCGGGGCACACTGGCATTTAGGGTAACGAGACCTCTGACTCTTTGGCCAGGATGGGCTCTGAGGCTGTTTTTATTGGCCCTGAGCCTGTTCTGCCACTCCCTTCTGCTGTCATCAAAGCCACTGCAAACAAGTGGGATGTTTTGACCCACAAGCGAGCATGGCGGGCTGAGAGAGGCTGCGGATGGACGAAAATTATGCTACTTGCTATCTCTGACCGCTGGTCACGGTTCCTTCTATCTTTAGTTAGGAGGGACTGCAGGCTGTTGGTTGGCGTGATGACGGGTCACTTTCTATGGGTTCGGCACATGGAAAGGATTGGCATATCAGACAGTGCGCTGCGGCCAGCCTGTGGAGAAGAAGACGAGTCGGCGGACCATTTTCTTTGCGTCTGCCCTGCCTTTGCTCGGATCAGGTTTGGTATTTTTGGCACTGATGTGCTGAGGAGTAACCAACTTGGCTCCTTGGCACCACAGGATCTGCTTCTATTTCTTCGGAGGTCGGGTAGATTTAAAGCAGAGTAAAAAGGGAACCTCAAGTGCAGTACATTGGATATATACTCTGTCTGAGTGCTGCGCTTACGAGATTGTTCCGAAAAAAAAAAAGGGATTTCGAATGTCACTCCGACAATTCGCTACACGATGCTATGGGAGAGCTCGACTTTCTGTGGGGATTCGTCAAAAACACCCAGTTGAAGGCGATGATTGATGCTATCGGCAACAAAGAAGGTGTTGCACTGCGGGAGCATCTCCGGCAGCATCTGCTCGAAACCTATTCCACCTATCGAAGTTGTAAGGTTAACATGATGGAATGGCTTTCGTTCCTGCAGAGTGCGGCATCATCTTTGGGGCAAACATTCTCGGTACAGGCCCATGTGGGAGTGCAGCCGAATGCACCGCGCTCTCCCCGAATTCATACCCACCAAGGGAGTGAAACAAGGGTGGTATGTATTATTTGTTATCAACCTGCTCACCTCACACCTATCTGCCCTCAATTTCAGGAAGCCAGTATCACAACCAGGTGGCGTTTGGTACGAAGGCACGGCCTGTGTATGAATTGTTTGACAGTCTCGCATAGAGCAGAAAATTGCCCCAGTACTGACTTATGCTGCTCCTGTCGGGAGCGGCACCACACCGTGCTTCACAGAAGCCCGTCACATGCAACGCGTACTTCTCCGTCAACCCAACCACCACATGTTCAAGGTGGGAATCATTTTAAAATAGCAAAACAATCTAACATATCTTTTCACCCTACACCTACATCAGTTCTTACGACGCCAGTCATGCGCGCGGCAGATAAGGCTGGACCAAATCAAAGTCAACTTTGTGGTCACTTCTATGGCCCAGGCTCTGATAGATTCGGGATCTGTGGGGTCTTTCATTTCAGACCGCCTCCATGAGCGCTTAAGCTGCCCGTCCGCATAATACATGCTCAGGTGTCTGGGGAGAATATTGGAGTGACTCCAACCTTTACAAAAGTCTGTAAGTTGGCCATCGGATCGCAGTACGCCGCGAATGTGCGGCTGCTAGAGCCTACCCTGACCGGAAAATTGCCACCTCTTCAACTCAATAAGTGCGAACACAAACAGCTGGGTAAAATCCAGTTGACTGACCCGGGCATCATTAATTCATCAGAGGTCAATGTCTCAATGGGTGGGGATGCGAAACCACTGATCTTGCTTAGTGGGTTAAAATACAATGGTGTGGGGTCCCAAATTTTGCAAGAGACAATATTCGGCTGGAATCTTGCAGGTCCTCTACTCTTTAAACAAAATTTATCCTTCGCCACAAAAAAACAATTTGCGAATACCGGCTCCTACGACCGCCGTCGCAATCGAAATGGGGACATTGCGAAGACTTTCACGAGACGATAGCTCTCCCAAAATCATGCAGCAGGCGTAGATTCGTACCCCCAGATATCCCGCCGGGATGCCTTGGAACGGCCCCAAACCACTCAATCGAATCAAATCGATTTCTCCTATGCCAGACCAATAGGTTCGGTTCAATACGTTGCAATGAAGCAATATAAGTTCAATAAACCACGGCTGGGTAAACCCCCAGAAAACAAACAACTATATGATGAGGTGATAGTGGAATACATTAAGCTCAACCTCATGTCCGAAGTTTCACCTCTGTCCGTATCCCCGGTGCCTCACTACTAACTGCCGCACCACGCGGTGTACAAGCCAGAGAGCACCTCCACCAAGATCCGGGTGGTGTTCAATGCGTCGCAGCCGACCACGAACACTATCAGTTTGAATGATGTGTTGCACACAGGGCCAGTGTTGCAATCAGACCTGACCCGACACATCATTCAGTGGCGTATGTTCAGGTACGTCCTCAACGGAGACATACAAAAAAATGTACCGTCAAAACTTGGTGGACCCTATCCAGACAGCGTACCAACGCATTCTCTTTCGAGAAAACCCAGCCGCTCCCACAGCGGATTTCAAGCTAAGAACGGTTACCTTTGGGGTGAATTGTGCTCCTTATCTCACAATAAGGACACTCTTACAACTGACTGACGGCATGCAATACAAGTATCCATTGACTTGGGATGCACTGCGCAATGTAATGTACATTGACGCCCCATTGATTGGCACCTATTATGTCTCCTCGGCAACCCAAGAGCAGAACCGACCGATGGGTTTCCCTGGAACGACAGGGAACTCACTGAACAAATGGGCTGCCAGCTGTGAGCCCATTTTTTCCGACCTATTGCCGGGGCTTCTACTCCGGAAAGTCTTCCTCAAACATGAGGAGTCTTGTACCCCTAGTACCGTAGGCTCTCGATGCGGCCAGTATTTTGATATATTTTCTTTACCTTTGGGAACCATTCTAGCAATTTCTAACCGACCACCAACCGAAAGGAGTTGTATATTGCTGCGTAACTCTTCGACCCTACAGGGTAGTTAATTTCCACCGACCAGATCTTGATGCAACAAATCAGATGGGACGACCAACTGAATCCCGCTACTCTAGTTAGATGGGAAGATTTCTATTATCAATATCAGGCGATATCCCAATTACGCGTGCCACGCTGGGTCAGATTAGCACCTGATAATCACTCTGAATGTCAGGCTTTGTCACAAACAAAGCATTACCTAGCAGACTAATAAGGATTCACAAAACTCGGGGATTTATTCTCAATCCCTGCACCCAGCCTATCGTGGGACTTTACCTTCGTCCCCCAACTGTGTCGCTTATGAGGGGAGTAAATAAAGTAGGAGATGAGTACCAGTACCACTCTCAGCTACAATTAGGGGTACTAATGCGTAACTGGGGAGATTTTTATTTTATTTCAGCTCATAGTAGAAACGGTGTTCTGCTCCAACCCAACAATAATTTTCTAGAAAACTTCATAGACTTGCTATCTCCAACTGATCCACTTAAATCGGAGGAGAGACCCACGTTTCCATCGACCTGGAAGGTTTGGTGTGCAAAGCGAAGCCGTGTGATCTGAGGGGGGTACGAAAAAAGAATATCCTCCCTCACGAGCGGTGCCTGATGAGAATCACGCCGGCATTTCCAGGACTTGTTGTGAATATTCGCAACGTGAAGATGGTGTTTGACCCAGGAATCCGAACATGGACTATCATCAATGGAGTGATGGCGCTGGAGGAAGAACCCCCTCCTCTCTGGTGTGAAGCGTAATTACGATTGGCTTCTTGTTGCCAATCTCCTTTATTTTTTCTTTCCTTCATTCTCATAATCTATCCTTTACTTCACCAACTAATTTTTTGTTTTCTTCCCATCCAGATCATTCATCACTTCGACTCACTGAGAAGCCAAACCAAAAGATACACAGCTTGCGCTGCTGTAGGCAATCCAGTATCCAATTGACCACCCGGAACCATCACCTCCAAAACTGCCGAAGGCAACCACACGGCAGATACAACCCCACCGCACATAACCCACGTTGTGGTAGATGAGCCGCAACGAAGGCCATCGAAAGCAAGGTGTTTTTCTTGCTCTCCACCCCCGAACTCGGGTAATCAGGTACTCATCTCGGAGTGGAGTTTTTTATCCAGCTGCGCCAGCAGTCTCCATTTGCCATCTGCAAAGGGGATCCCCACACACCACACCACACCCTCCACATGCGAGGGGAATTGTTGAATGAGATTCGGGCGCCTCCAAGGTGCCTCTTTTTGCAATACTGCCAGGGGCGGCATGTTCACGCCGTGAACCCCTATTTCCGATGGCTGCCACCCGGTGCCAGCGTGGCCATATTCTGCCTGTCAATTCGGAATATGGCATGCTGCGAAGAGCGTTCCCCGCACCATGTCCCTCCGAATTGTGCGTAGATAGCGTGGGCAAGGGTTCGTGCCGGTCGACAGCCAACTTTAATATCTACGGCCGATCGACCCTGTCAGGCAATTTCTCGCCACTTGACTCGGCAAATTCTATTTGAACCAGCGAGGGAGCCGCATCATCAGCTCAGTCTTATCAGCATCGTGGCCATTGGAACACCTAAGATAGTTCAGCATAAGTTTTTTTCTAATTCTGCATAAATATCGCAACCCAAAAAGTTAGACTTTAACCACATATTTCAAGTTGTAATCAAAAAGAAAAGTGACAAACCTATAATTGATAATAATAAAATATAGTGTTATTTTAAAGCAACGAGATTATTATTTTATTTGGTGTTGCGTATACAACCCGAATTAATTGCTTTACAGTTCAAAAAACAAAAAACCAAATTGTAGTAATAACTTGAATCAAAGGTTTACTGTTAAAGGTTTACTGTTTAATAAAGGTCTAACTAAATGCGATTTCAATAAACTGGTTTAATTGTCGATCGCCGCTGTCGCAATACTACCTTTCTTAGCGTTCGCAGGACTAACGCATCTGGCCTAGCCAGCGGCAGGATTTGGTAACGTATTAATTTACATATATGTTTCAGCAACCTTGCACTAGCCGAGGTAGACCTCGAAAGACGATCTCCTTGTCATCAGATCGCACTGAAAAAAGAAAAACCGCTGATATGTTGGAAAACAAATGCGGACTTAATGCTACTTAATGCTGATCGCATCTGATCCCCATATATCTTCAAAAAGAAAAATTGTACATAAAAAAAATGTTTACAACGAACACGCATATGTGGAATTTTATGAAGAATGTGAAATAAATTAAGAAGACAATTTTATAAAAATTTAATAAGATTGCTTTAACTTATTTCTGTTAGTGTCATAGTTACCGACTCGATTTAATGAAATTCTTATAAAATCAAGAATTCAACTGAATTTTACTTAAAATCGCTGCAAAGCAACTATAAAGCAGAGATTAAGGAATAATTTTTCAACTTTTCAGCTACCTCACTGCGACAACAAGCCAATTAAGTTGATTTCTTGACTTCGAAAATGTAAGAATTTCATTAAAACGTCGGTAACTACGACACTAAGAGCGCAGTCATCATGTAATTTTCGTCAAATAGCAGTTTCTAGTCGTAAATATGCCCTCATAAAAAAGAATATTTCTTAAAAAGTGTTGTGAGTTAGAATCAAGCTACCTACGCGTAGTTGACTCACAGCACCGGCTCCTATTAAATTCATTAAGAACGCACATATTTTTAGGGTGCAAATATTGTAAATGAATAGTATTTATGCATTAATTATGATGTAAACTTTTAGGGTGTCACAGTTCCGCAGTCAAGCTGACGAGGGGCATTTAGAATGCACCGACGACACTTTTACTGAAGTAGGTCGGTTGGCTTGCGCAACTGACAAATTACAATTGCGTAACTGGAACACCAGAAAAGTCAAGACGTAGACTGTAATGTTCATTTGTAAATATGTAGTATATAAGAACTAGTGTTTTACGAATAAACCTCTTGTTATTTTAAACCTAAAAGAGTGCAGTGCTTATTTAACACAGTGGTTTAGGTTTACAGGTCCCCGCGCAGGACAAGCCGCGACAGGACATTCCAGAGGACGTCTCTCGCCGACAAGCAGATAAGGACCCCAACATTTTGGCGCAGCCGGTCTAAAGGACCTATTGGAGCAATCCCAGGGCAAGGAACCCTGAAGCAGAGAGGCATCCTGCAACGAATTCGAAGGACCTCATCTAAGGACACTGTGGAAAAAAGGATGTCATCGGGAAAAATAATGGTGAGTAGAGTGTATAGTAGCGTAAAATAATTAGATACTTCTGCGACCCTGAAGGCGCCGTAGCGCTGGTCAAAGAAGTCGCAACCTATAGGCGCGTTTGCGCTGTTGCACGCAGCTTTGTATGGGCAACCATAAACCGTCAGTGAGGATTTTTTTTTGAAGGGGTTTGTGTTTGGTTGTCGGTAGGGACATTTATATGATTTTAAATTGTTTTCATTGTTATAAGCTTAGGGTATGAGGCAAAAATACTTCAACAAGTGCTTACAACACGTGTTGTGCATCAAGTTTATGTAGTTCGGAAACTACAATTTGCGTAGCGACGTTAAAGTAATTTTACGTACTGAAAATACGAAGCATGCAAGCATATCATTGTGCGAAAATGAAAATGCGTATGATTCTACGGTAAAATTTCTTTCTTTGGGTATGAATGTTTTTGGAAATAATTTTGTGAAACTTCCTCGGAATTAGGAGAGGTATTTTTAAAGAAAAAATAATTTTTTTTTGTAATATCAGTATAATTTTTATGCTAGTGAAAGTATAGTTGTTGTACTAGAATAAGTATAATATCGATATATAGTTTATTTCCGCGGCATTACACCAGGGAAAAATGGAAACGAAATTGTGTCGAGTGAGAATTTAAGCACTCACAATTATTTTGTTTTTCTCTTTGCCGTTAAAGAAAACAAAAGTTGGGAATGAACCTGGAAGCACTGAGCGACAACTGAAGGATATAACGTCATTACTGAAGGACGGAAAGCGGTTTGGGACTAGAAAAAGAGGGGGAGAGCAAACGCGGGAACGGAAGCGACTGGCGTATTTGAGGAAAATACTGGAGGAACAGCAAACTGTGGAGGTCCCTATGCCGTGGGAGCAAGCTAATAGATTGTGGCAAGAGGTATGCCGATTGGAGGAACAGCAATGCAGGAGACGTGGAGCGCTATAAGAATAATATCTTGTTATTCATAATTTGTTAGTTTAATTACCTTAACTGGTTTTTATAAAAGAAAAAGAATTGGTTATTAATAAAATTTATAAAGAGAAAGAAAACGAGTTTGTACTATTTATTACGGCGTCATAGATAAGAATTTGTTCGGTCTATGGAAACGCCAAGAGAAGCGATAAGATTGCTGGAAGCTCAAAAGCTACAGAGCGAGGCAATTCAGAAAAGAATCAGAAATTGTAGGAAGGATAGTAAAGCAAGGAAAAACAGCGCATACTACCGCAAGCGCACAACGGAGTTAGAAGCCTTGTTGACTGTGTTCAATAGCAACAACGAGGAGTTGTTAAAGTTTAAGGACCGTTGTGGGGGCAAGGAGTACTTTACCAAGGATTACCCGTTACTCGTCAACGGTTTGACAAGGGACTGGTTGACCAAATTTAGACTGGATCTAGAAGAGCTGGAAGCACAGGGAGATAGTCCTAGTTCGCAGGAGGACAAGGCTCGAGACAAGCTTAGGTCTCTTCAAACAGAGGTAAAATTGTTCGCAGAAAAATTGTTTGAACAATTGGAAGCGTCAACCAGCAAGAGTGAAGCCCAGGTACTCTGGAGATTAGCGAGAGACGGGGAAACCTGTCAACTCTGGAAGCAGCAGACCAGCGTTAGCTACTATTCAGCGTCGGACAGAAGAAAAATTTTTCGAAGTCTTCAAAGATACTGAAGAATTGAAAATAAATACGGAATTCCTTGAAAAGAAAACTAGAGTACTTTCTTGGCAACTCCGGGAAACTGAGGAAGCCGCGTCGCATCTGGAGAAGGAAAACTTGGAGCTCAAGAGAATCGGGGCAACTACTAAGCCAGCAAGAGTGAGATCGGCTTCAACTTCTCAAATTCAAACGCAGACAGTATTAGCTCTGCCACCAGAAGTTCGCTGGCCGGAGTATTTAACTCCGCAAGGGATAGGTCGTGAGGTAAAGCCTACATTATTATTGACTGGAGAAAGTGAAGCGGAGTTTTTATTTGACGCATCGGAAATCGGTGTCGAGCCATTTTCTCCAGGAAGTCCGATTAATAATAAAAATCAGGGTTATCCGCCAGAGGAGCTAGAAGCAGTAACGGTACAGGAAAGTCCCATTACAGTGGACAATATTTCGCCGATAGGAACAAACGGTCGAAGACTAATAAGTTTGAGTCCGTCACTGGTTAAGTACCTCTCAGATTCGGGAGAGGAAAATCTGGAAACCCCCACAGGGGTTAACGCTAATTTATCATCAAAACTTAAGCAAGTAAATAGAAGTAAATCGAGTTGTATGATCTGAGAACTGAGATACGGCGCTTAAAAGAAGGTTGTGAGTTAGCGCAACAGAGTCTTCCGGAAGCAGAGGGGGAACACTTGATAAAGTGTATTAGACAAAGGACCACAGGTGATGTGTTTGATTTACTCGCACATAGCTCAGTAAGCACTCTGCCGGAGTAATACGCACTTTTAGATCGAACATATTTGAAGCAAAAGTCGTAAGACTGTCTTGTACGGGAAATACAGGAATCAACTCAGAAACCAGGGGAGGAATTGAGAGCCTGGGGACGAAGGCTCCAGTCTCTGGGGAACGCTGCTGAGACAGAAGCCAACAGGCAGTTTCCAGGAAATGTTGCGGCATACAAGGCTCAAGTAGAACGAGCTATGATTTCTGTGTTTAAGGCAGGTCTGATAAATAGGCTAATTATACTCTTAATCTCACGCAGAGGAGTATGGCAGAATTAGTCGAAGCGGTCTCTTCCGCTGAAGAAGCAATCCAACAGCGAGCGACAATAGGTGGAATCTGTTGGAATAATGCTCCTGCAGAAGTAGGACCGGTACAGCAGCGGAACCCAAGGGGAGTCGGCAGATTGCTGGATCAAGTCCCGCAACAAAGAGACCAAGGGTTCCTAGTCGAGAGATTCCAGCCGAGGAAACCCATTTGTTCATTCTGCCATAAGCCAGGTCATACAAGGGATGAATGCATTACACGCAAGAATACGCCCTATTGTATGGAGTGCCAAACATATGGTCATGAGGCAAGTAGACAGTGCCAATTAGACAATAAATGGGATCAAAGTGGAAGGCAACCAGCTACGAGGCGCCCGGATCCACCCTTAAGGGACAGCAGGGGCAGTAGCCCTAGGGTCAACTCAACAGAAGGGAACAACCAAGGAAGAAATCCTTTCAGCACTGGGAATGGTCAACAGCGGCCAAATTGGAACACTAGAGGGGGACAAAGATTAGGCAACACCCAACAGGGGTTGAAATGCTTTTCATGTGGTCGGATGGGCCATCGAGCTGCGGAGTGCAGGGATAGGCAGTTCCAACAAAGGAACCAGGGAAACTTCCAGCGGCCCAGTCGAGGCCAATAGACTGGAAAGCCAAAAGAAAGGAAGCAACAGTTAGGCCGGAGGGTCGTGTGACTGGTAATGTAGGAAGTACAGTCCAGGAAAAGGAGGAGCAAGAGGCTCTCCAATACCACGTACCAAGTAACGTAAGAACAATGGTTCAAGTTACGGAGGAGCAAGAGTCTCTTCGGGAGAAAATTTTTGATTGCGTATTGATTTGGGTAACTGTGATGATTCTAGCACTTGGATTAGGTTTTAATAAGATTAGAGAGTATAGGCCAATCGCCGCGTACGTGGTACGAGGATGTATAGTTAAGGTATTAGCGGTAATTTTGAGGGAGTATAGGATTGTTAGGCATAACTGCGGTGCATGGAGGAGAAAATTGGAAGAGTTAGGAAGTAGATACGCGTCCATTTTGGAGTCAAAAGGGCGTTGTTTCGTTGTGAGGAGGGTAGGAGATGCTTTCATCGAGATACCCTGCAAGGAGGCAGCTAGTGGAAAGCTAATGCTTTTGGTAGATTCAGGGGCGGATACTAGCCTCGTAAAATCTAGTGTTTTACGGAAAGGACTAGTTGTTAACCCAAAAGATGGAAGAACGCTTAATGGAGCATTCGGAGGTTGCATCAGAACACTGGGGTCACTTAAAATAGGGCACAGTAAAGTTAAGGGAATGAGTTTCAGAGTGCACGCAGTTGAATTGGATAGGGAAGGTATCCCGGCCGATGGGATAATTGGCCGCGATAATCTCTCGGGCCGCACCATACTGGATGCGCTAGAAAAACAGTTATCATTTTATGATGATAATAAGAATAGAATCCTTACTCTCCCATTAAAGTCATGGCAGGAAGGAACCGTGAATAGGGTTAAGAATTGTATAGAGGTAGTGAACGCAAGGTCAACCAGAGTAGCTACTATGCGTGTAAACACGAAACTCAGGACTGTTGTTTTGCACAAGCAGCAGCTAGCGGAGGGTGTATATATGGGAGAGACCATAACGCACGTTGACAAGGGTAAGGTGTACGCTTGTGTACTCAACGCCTCAGAAAAGGACTATCTGATGGATGAAGATTTTAGGCCCAAGTTCACTAGTTATGATAATTTTAGAGAACCGAATCATAGATCGGTTAATCAGATTAAGCAGGTAGATATAAGGAAAAGAATGGAGAGAGTGCTAGAATCATTGAGGTTAGACCCAAGCGTAAACTCATAAGAGAAGGCATCAATAGAAGCCATTTGTGCGTCATTCCATGACATATTTTTGCTGGAAGGAGACCAGTTAACATATACACCAGAGGTAGAGCATGAAATACCTACTAGAGTGGATCAACCACCAATAAACCAGAAGCAATACAGATTGCCACAAGCTCACAAAGATGAGGTAAATAGGCAAGTGCAGGGAATGTTGAAAGATAACATAATCTCACCGAGTATCTCGCCTTGGAATTCACCAATAATTTTGGTACCAAAGAAGGGAGGTGCTCAGGGTCAGAAGAAGTGGAGAATGGTCGTCGATTTTAGGAAATTGAACGACGCCACTATCAAGCAGGTGTTCCCGATACCAAGGATAGAAGAGATTCTGGATCAATTGGGGCATAGTAGATATTTTTCTACGCTCGATTTAGCGAGTGGCTACCACCAAGTTCTGGTGGATACCCAAGATAAGCAGAAAACCGCGTTCAGCACCGGCTTAGGGCATTATGAGTTTAATAGAATGCCGTTTGGATTAACAGGAGCACCGGCTACCTTTCAACGGCTAATGAACCATGTGCTAACAGGCTTACAAGGGTTAGATTGTTTTGTGTATCTGGATGATATTGTAATTTATGGGAAGAACTTGCAGCAGCATTCGCAACGCTTGTGCAAGGTGCTCCAGAAATTACGAGAACACAATTTGAAATTGAACACGGAGAAGTGTCAATTTTTGCGAAGAGAGGTGGTTTATTTAGGCCATCGTTGCTCAGAAGCAGGAGCACTGCCTGACCCGCAGAAGGTGGAATGCGTTAAAAATTTAGCGATTCCGAGAAACAGAAAAGAAGTGCAAGCATTCCTAGGACTAGTGAACTATTATAGAAAGTTCGTGGAAGGACTAGCCGGAATTGCGTTGCCAATTAATAAGTTGCTACGAAAAGAAGCAAAGTTCGAATAGACAGAGAGCTGTCAGCAAGCATTCGAGAGGCTAAAAGAAATAATTAGCTCGCCACCAATTTTGGCGTACCCCGACTTTGAGCAACCTTTTTTGTTGACCACTGATGCTAGCAATGAAGCATTAGGGGCAGTATTGTCGCAAGGGGAAGTCGGTAATGACCGACCAATAGCATTCGCAAGCAGAGCGCTTAGCGACACGGAGAAGAGATACTCCACAATAGAAAAGGAATTTCTAGCCATAGTATGGGCTACGAAGAATTTTAGGGCATATCTGCTAGGACGCCCATTTAAGATATACACTGATCACCAGCCGTTGAGAGGCATAGCGAATTTGAAAGACCAAACGTCTAGGCTAGCCAGGTTCAGACACAAATTGTCTGAGTATGATTTTGAAATCATATACAAACCTGGAAAGAAGAATCTAAATGCGGACGCACTCAGCAGAGTACCGCAGGCACAGAAGGTATTAGTAGTGCAAACGAGGGCCAAAGCACGGTCAGATAAGGAGAAGACCGAGAGAATTCAAGGGGATAAAATTGATTCAACAAGAAATGTTAGCAATGCGGGTGACGCTGCTAATGAACAAAGAGCCAGTAGTGTGGAATGGCTGGAGGATATAAAGGATATCCAGGCTGTGTTAAAGGGTTTCCACGATTAACCTCTAGGTGGACACCAGGGATTCTGGAAAACCCATGACAGAATTAGGCGAGTATACGGATGGAAAGGTATGCTCAAAGACATAAAAAAATATGTAAGAAGTTGCCCAAAGTGCCAGGCCAACAAAAGTTCAAGGCTAACAAAGATTCCAATGGTGTTAACTGACACACCAAAACAACCATTTGATAAAGTTCATATGGATATTGTAGGTATTTTACCTGAGACTGTTTCGGGCAATAAATACATATTGACGTTCCAAGACGATTTCTCAAAGTATATGGCGTGCGTGGCTATACCCGATGCGGAAGCAGGTACGGTGGCCAAAGCATTTTTTGATGAAATTATAGCACGATACAACATACCTAAGGTTTTGATAACCGACAATGGTTCCAATTTTGTATCGAAATTATTCTCAGAAACTTGTAAGATGCTGGGGATAAAAAAGTTGCACATAACACCATATCATCCACAGGCGAATGGCTCATTGGAACGTAGTCATCGACCTCTGGCCGAGTACTTGCGCAGTTTTGCCAAAGAAGACGGCTCGAATTGGGATCAATGGTTGACCACTGCAATGCATGTACACAACAATACTGTGCATGTATCAACGAAGCAAACTCCGTTTAGAACACTCTACGGGTTTGATTTCAACATGCCAGCGAATTTGAAGCGCAAATGTGCGCCTGTATACAATGCTGATGACCCGAATAAAGTGCAAAAGTATCAGCTTCAGCGAGCGCACGAATTGGTTAGAGAAAACCAGGAATGTGCTAAACGAGTGGCCAGGGAAGCCTATAACAAGGTACTAAACCCAGTAGTTTTTCATGTGGGTGATCAAGTACTAATGAAAAATCAGGCTAGGAGAAACAAATTCTCACCTGTGTGGATAGGTCCCTATGTAGTAACAGAGATCCGAAGCCCAGTTACAACAGTCGTAACGATTAAGGGAAAAAATAAAAAGCTACATAATAATTTGTTGAAATTATTCCACATTAGACCACACAACTAAAGACATGTGTTAGCAGTGTGTTACAAGTGTAAACACAAGAATAACAGCGTAAACATGTACGTGTGCGTATCAAATAACACACACAGCTCCGATTTTCAAAGTCAAGACCAGCAGAAGTGTGCCAATTAAACTCGAGCAAGTAAAGTTGACATAATAAAAATGTGCTTATTATGCACTATGGCCGAACGAAGCACAGTAGGGAAAAATATATTTTTTAAATATTAAATGATAAATATTGCACGTAATTAAAAAATAAAATAAGGTAGTAAGACAGTCGCGGGTAAGCAATATAAAACTTCGAATATGTACATACATACATACGGCAGTGTATGCACTGAAATTCGATGCATGAGCGTTAACGCCAGGCAACGGAACTGCTGGTGAAGTAAGTACATATATATATGAGTATGTATATATGTGTATAGGATAAAGAATGAATGTACGAATGTATATTTAAAGAAGTAAGTATTCTAGTTAAGAGGAATTGGTATATGCGTATGTATATTTTTGCAGATACTTTAGTCGGCTATATGTAAATATACTCGTACATAGATTTTTACTGTTTATTGATTAGGAAATTAGCGTATTTAAATTTGAATAAATGTATATATTGAGGTATAACAAAAAAAAATGTGTAGTTAATTGGGAAAATAACGTTAGTAATTAATTCTAGGTAATTTAAAGCGCCTCGAATGTATGTATGTAGCCATATACGAGCTAATTACAGGATGGAAAATAGAATCGATAATGGATATATACATATCAGGCTAGAAGTAAATTTACATAAAAAGTCAATTGTATGCGATGAAAGATTTAGTCATGCAATGGACAATGTTTTCACATAAACGGGTTTATCTTAAATATTCTGGTTTATGTCAGGGGGCAATAGAATTTGCTCAGAATTGAAAAATTTAAAAAGATATACAAAAAGAGAAATGATATGAAAGGAATAATGAATTGTCTAAAGAAAAGAAAAAATAAATAATAAATTTATCTTTTATGTACTCGCTTATGTAAGAGGCACTAGTTTTGCCAAGAATTGATTTAAAAAAAAAAAATTTTTTTTGGCCGGCATATAATTTAATCAGAAAATAATTGTTATGTATGAAGCAAACTGTTGTAAAATGTATATATTTGAGAAAGATTTAAAGTTTTAATGCCGCTAACAATTTAAAGACAATTGTATCATAAATAATTAATAATATTTGTAAAGAAAACTGTTTTTATTACTTATTTATAGTTTGGTTATTAAGACGTATTAGATATACGATATATAAATTTAAATAACACATAAAATTTACTATTTTCTTTAGCAAGAATATTAGAAATGAAATAAATGTAATAGCCAGTAAGAAGAATTAAAACTCGGCAAGTCCGATAAGTTAAGTATATTTTTTTAGATATTCAGGCGTTGGTGAACAAACAAGAACATCTGGATGGTTCAGTATGGTGCAGCATGAACCTGGAAGGGACTTACTGCAGCGTCGAAGACTGAGTAAGATGCTAACCAACATCCAGGAGACCAGTAGATGAAATGCAAGAGCAGCGAACAAAAATCTGACTGAATAAGAAGAAGTGAGAAGACGTGGAAGAAGGGTAATCACACCCGAGCTTATAAAAAAATGGAGATGGTAGCGGCCGAATAGAAGAGTCTCTATCTGACTAGTAAAAGTCTAATAATACTTGAGTTTTATTGCATAACTGACGAAATGGCATGAAAAACAGTAACATGTACGTTGTCCGTATAAAGAATCCAACGTGTCTGCCATTATTACATATATCAGTATGTATATTGTATTATTGTCTAGAATGAAGAAGAGATAATTTTAGCCAAAACCCGAGGTTACTCCGTAATTTCACCGAGAAACGCCTACAATAACAATAACAGCCACAACTACCATCGTTCAATTAGCTTCGCAGAATAATCTGCTGCCGCAAAAAATCGTTTTAACCACGAAAAGATCGAACATAACATAGCCAAGTTTTATCGGCTAAACTTCGTAACGATATCTCCAATGAGAAAATATCCATTGTCACTCACTAAGCGAATATCGAATATTTATTTTGACTTCCTCAGAAGCGCATCTAGTCGCGCAAGCTTGCATCATCTTTTTACGTACCGATCCAGAAAGAAGGGAGGAGTATGCAGAGTTCATCGAGGGACTTCACTCTGACAGCGACGGTCGTCAACTGGACCAGCAGGTAGCAGAGGGCGCAGTATAATATAAGGTTTTAGGTATACAATAGAATTGTGTTATTGTTTAGATGTTTGTATATACGCCAATGAGAAAAGAGTCAATGAAAGACCAAATTATAAAAAGGGGAATATAAAAAAAAAAATGATACATAAAAATAAGAAAAAACAAAAACAAAGAAAAGAATAAAATCCGTGATAGAACCCAAATAAGGCGATTTAAAAAAAAAAATAAATAACAACAAATTATATGTATGTAATGTAGAGTTAAATCGATGCACATATTTGTTTGCAGTGCAAGAAAAATATTGTAGAGATTTAATGGAAGTTAGTTGCACTAACTTCTTTTAGAAAGAGGGGAGGGATGTTGTGAGTTAGAATCAAGGTACCTACGCGTAGTTGACTCACAGCACCGGCTCCTATTAAATTCATTAAGAACGCACACATTTTTAAGGTGCAAATATTGTAAATGAATAGTATGTAAACTTGATTATGATGTAAACTTTTAGGGTGTCACAGTTCCGCAGTCAAGCTGACGAGGGGCATTTAGAATGCACCGACGACACTTTTACTTTCAGTAGGTCAGTTGGCTTGAGCAACTGACACCAAATAACAATTGCTTAACTGGAACACCAGAAAAGTCAAGACGTAGACTGTAATGTTCATTTGTAAATATGTAGTATATAAGAACTAGTGTTTTACGAATAAACCTCTTGTTATTTTAAACCTAAAAGAGTGCAGTGCTTATTTAACAAAGTGGTTTAGGTTTACAGGTCCCCGCGCAGGACAAGCCGCGACAGGACATTCCAGAGGACGTTCCCGAGGACAAGCAGATAAGGACCCCAACAAAAGTAAAGCAAGAATTAATAAAAAAAAATGCAGTTTTGAAAAGAAGAAAGTTGAAGTATTAAATAAAAAAAGGTTTTAAAAATGTATGCAGTTTTTATCTTTTTTTAAAATTTTTGAAGAATGTCTAAATTGAAAGTTCAAACATGATTTCTGAGAAATTTAATGGGTTTACGTTCAATCTGACTTTGGAATCAGTGACCCAAAATTAAGTAACATGCAAAATCTCATGAATATTGGACTATTCTTTCTATTTTTGTCCAACTAATGTATGGGCTCGAAATTCTGTGCGGCGTCCAGATCCGCCAAAGAGAGAAGGCAGGAATAATTTATAAGCGAGAGACTCATTTCCCATTTAGGTGCTACCACCGGTAGAGTAAACTCTACATACACTAGAGCACGGATGGCGGATGGGCGAATAAGAGATATTACTCAAGCGTTTGTGACGTGTGTCAAACTTGGAGGAAAGGTATGTCAGCTGGAGCATGCCCGACTCTACCGACGACTTACTGCTCGGCTTGGACTTCATGACACAGCAAGGTCTCTCCCTGACATTTGGAGGCCAGGAAATCCAGCTAGGCCCCCAGACGGATGGTGTGCAATCACAACTGCACAACCATACGACAAGAAGCGGCTACGGTCGAATAAAAGATAAAACTGTTTCTAGCCACACAGTTGGCTAAATTCACAGACGGGCCAAACGTGACCAATCTCACAAGCCACAAGATAGTGATGCGCGATGACCGACCCATCAAACAACGATACTACCCGAAAAATCCAGCGCAGCAAGAAATCATTGGCGCGGAAGTGGACGACTTGATAGCTAAACCCTCGCATAGCCCCCACAGCGCACCGATTGTGCTAGTAAGGAAACGGGATGGGAAATGGCGTCTGTGCATCGACTATCGGCAGCTCAACGCCAGGTCCATACCCGGCGCATACCCACTGCCGCGAATCCACCACATCTTAGACCGACTGCGTGAGGCTACATTCATCAGTAGTCTCGATCTGAAGAACGGGTATTGGCAGATACCAATGGAGGAGTACAGCAAGCAGTATACCGTATTCCAGGTACCCGGCAGAGGCCTCTTATGGCGTGTTATGCCGTTCGGACTACACTCCGCACCAGCAACGTTTCAGAGAGCACTGGATCAGGCTATTGGCCACCAAATGTAGCCACACGCGTTTTCCTATCTTGATGACACCATTTTCATAGGGAGATCCCTATAGGAGCATATGAGAAACCTGCAGGAAGTGTTCCGATGATTGAGGGAGGCAAACTTAAAACTAAATCTAGAGAAGTGTGTATTATTTCGGAAGGAGCGGATATATCTGGGACACGTGGTCAGCGACAAAGGCATACATACCGACACAGATAAAATCACGGCGATACGGGAGTTGCAAGCACCCGAGAACGTACGACAGCTACGCCGCATCTTGGTACCAGTACACCCATTAACGGCGCTACTAAACAAGGGAAAACATTTCCGATGGGGTACCGAACAACAGGAGGCTTTTGAATTACTGAAGCAACGATTGACGGAAGCTCCGATCCTCGCCTGCCCAGACTTTAATCAAAAGTTCACGCTTCAGACTGACGCCAGTGACTACGGGTTGGGAGCAGTGCTTACGCAGGAGACCGAGGAGGCGGAGCGAGGAATAGCGTACGCTAGCAGACACCTGAATGGAGCTGAGCTAAACTACTCCCCAACTGAGAAGGAGTGTCTAGCAATAATATGGGGCATCCGGAAAATGCGGCCATATCTGGAGGGCTACAACTTTACCGTGATCACCGACCTCGTATCGCTGAAGTGGCTAAATTCCATCGAGAACCCTTCAGGACGTATAGCACGTTGGGCGCTAGAACTTCAGCAGCATTCATTCGAGGTACAGTATCGCAAGGGAAAACTAAATGTACTAGGCAACCGGTCGAAGCTGCATGCACTGTTACTGTGCAGGACCCATCAGAGCAAAATTGCAAATGGTGGCTCAAGCGAAAAGGAGGAGTACTTGCCAACCCGGCTAAATTCTCCGACTATACACTGGAAAACGGGCAGCTGTACCGCCATATACCAAATCGCAGGGGTGATGAGGACTGTACACCATGGAAGCTATGCGTACCTAGGCCTATGAGGGTACGCATTTTACAAGAGAATCATGACGCGCCAACCGCAGGACACCTAGGCATCCGGAAAACGATAGCCCGAGTTGCATACAGGTATTACTGGCCAGGACTATTCCGGGACACCAGCCGCTACGTTCGTCAGTGCACACTATGCCAGAAGTACAAGCCCAGCCACCAACAACTTGCTGAAGAAATGCTGACGCAAATACCTCTGGAGCCGTGGGCCATATTGTGCGCGGATTTTGTTGGGCCCCTACCCCGCTCGAAGCGTGGAAACACAATGGTACTAGCTTTCCATGATAAGTTCTCAAAATGGACAGAGATGGCGCCTCTTCGGAAGGCCACCACCGAGACTCTACAACGGGCCTTTCGGGAGCGCATCTTAGCCCGTTTCGGAGTCCCAAAGGTCTTAGTGACGGACAATGGTTCGCAGTTCACAAGCAAGACCTTTCAGCGCTTTGTCGAAGACTACGGTATCAAGCACCAGTTTACCGCACCCTACACACCACAGGAAAATGCTGCCGAACGCGCCAACCGCACAGTGAAAACAATAATCGCCCAATACGCCGGTAAATAGCAACAAAAGTGGGATAACCTATTGCCGGAGTTAACCCTGGCCATCAACACAAGCGTATCAGAGACCACTGGCTATAGCCCCGCGTTCCTAAAGAGCCGAACTCCTTAAGGAATAATATACTTTAGTGACAAGGAATCTGGAGCGAGCGGCTCAAGATCAACGGCGTCATTATAACCTACGACGAAGGCCCTGGAAACCAGAAGTTGGACAATTGGTGTTAGCAAAACAGCACCATTTGTCCAAAGCCATTGACCACTTCGCTGCCAAGTTGGCCCCACGCTACGATGGGCCATACCAGATAGACACCTTCACCTCCCCAGTCATTGTCAAGATGAATCGTGAAGGAACCAAGGAGACAAAGACAGCGCATATTAGCGAGCTGAAACCATTCTGCGCGCCAGGTGGCAGCGCAGCATACGGGAATTAACAAACGCTTCTGACGAGAACAGTGTACACAACGGCTAGGAATCTGATTACAGCGAGGCCTTTGCAAAATCACCCTCTGGCAGGGTAAGGTGACTATATTCCATCGTCCGCAAAGTAGGGAGGAGATGTGAGGAGCAAATTGTAGGCGTAAATTTGCCTCTACATATTTAGTTTTGCGATAACACTCCCAAACGTGTATATTTAACATAGGGGCCAAGTGCTTAAACAACCAACCCTAAAATATAAACGTAAATAGTCCTAAGACTATGGCACCTCCCACCTGCATTGCTAAAAAACACATACACAACCGCCATCATATTTAGTGCAGCAGCCATGATACAACTAAGTCTAAGACACCTCCCACCGTAGTAATACTACCAACAACTAGTGTTATACTCTGCATTGGGAGTACAGAAGACACGGCCACTATTAAGTGAGACAGTGGAACCCTGTGATAAGCGACGAAAAACAGGCAACGAAGTCAACAACGCAAGATAACACATGAGTATACTACACAAACAATTGTGCAACCGGCTGACCACAGTTAAAATAATATGAATGTACAACCACAGTGTCCAACGCACTGATATGAATTCACAACAACAGCGCCTAACGCAATGATATCAATGCTCAAGAGATCGCGACAGAAGTTGCCGACTGCATCACTTCGGAAAATAACCCACTAACAACACCCAAAAACGAAGGCCAAGCACAAAGTGGAACACGACAGACCGATCGCTAAGCACACCAACAGGCCGGACAAAGCATAAAGAGGAGAAGCAGAATTAAATACCCAATATTTAATATTTTTAAATATTTTATGCCATCGATATAAAATATCAACAAAGTGCTGAAGGTGGCCGAAGGACTGAGCAACTGGCAGCCAGCTTTTTCTTTATTTCGGCATCAGGCAGACAAGATGGTTCTTTCTTTCTTTCTTTCGGCATCAGGCAGACAAGACGCTCTTTCTTTCTTTCGGCATCAGGCAGACAAGACGCTCTTTCTTTCATTCGGCATCAGGCAGACAAGACGGCTCTTCTTTCTTTCGACATCAGGCAGATCAGACGCATCGTACTAAACAGAGTTATACCAACTGACAAACGCTACAGAAGCTAGGGGAATCTAGAGGAGATTATGGTTTATAATCGATTCTCTGCTAGAAACCCACACTGACAAACGCTACAGAAGCTAGGGGAATCTAGAGGAGATTATGGTTTATAATCGATTCTCTGCTAGAAACCCACACTGACAAACGCTACAGAAGCTAGGGGAATCTAGAAGAGATTATGGTTTATAATCGATTCTCTGCTAGAAACCCACACTGACAAACGCTACAGAAGCTAAGTGAATCTAGAAGAGATTATGATTTATAATCGATTCTCAACTAGAAACCCACACTGACAAACGCTACAGAAGCTAGGGGGACATAGAGTTCAATTGTGTCCGTATTTAAGTTTAGTAAAAATAATTGTATCAAGTAGTTAAGCCTTTTTTTAAAATTAATAAATAAATAAAATAATTAAATCAACGTAAACAAGCTTTGAATACTTTAGAGATTTTCTGTAAACGACTCCTCTGGCAATCCGGCCAGCTTACCCCGGCGAATACGAGTCGTTACAGGATAAGATAACTAGGTTAGCCCGTAAAAAGTATAGGTATATAGGGTTCAATGGTATAAGTTATAAGATTCACTAAAGTCAATTAAATGATTGTTTATTAAAAAGATATTATATTAAAAAGTGAATAATAATTATAATAAAAAGTAAATAAGGTTTTTATTTAAGAAAACTCGTCGTTCGCGGCTCCGTCTTCTTTCCTCGTCGCTCGGCTATCAACTAACTTCGACACATTCCAGTGATGCCATTGTATGCAAAAAACAGTGTTGTTTGTTGACTTTATATCTCCCACAACTCGGCCATCCTGCTAAGCATTCGACCCTTATGTGTCCTCGTCTTCGACTTCTTTATATGTAGGTCTTCTTTTGTTTTCATCTTCACACCTACAAGCAGCTCAGAAGGCTGCTTTAAATCTAGAGTACGTGGAATTTATAATTTGTTGTACTTTGTCTACATACTTGTACAACTTCGTTGGATCGTCAATGCTGAGCTTTGCTGAAACTGAAGTTATTGTCGATATAAGTCTTTCGACTTGCTCATTAGCCCGAGGCAGTCTCGTGGTAATAATAAAATATTTAATACTTTCAGCGTCGCAGTATCCTCTGAAGTCATCTGATGTGAAAGCAGAACCTCGATCTGAGATTATTTTCACTGTTTTTCCAAAAACAATAATTTTTGCTGACGTCGTCTTAGTAGGATATAACCAGCAGAATTTTGTGAAAGAATCGATAATTGCAAGTGTATGTTTATATTGCTTACTCGTCGTCTCTAACGGTCCAAGAAAATCAATATGGAAAGTTTGGAGAGGCTGATCGTCTTTACATAGTGGGTGCAACTCACTATGTTGTTTACCCTGTTCTCTACTGGTCATTACACATGAGATACAATAAGCAATACATCTCTTTATTTTTTCTTCAACGTTGGGAATGAAATAGTCTTTCCAAACAAGTTTTTTCCTCTTTTTAACGGCAAAATGCCCCTTTCCGTGTGCTTGACTGATAATGTCTTTTTGCATGCCACAATTACTTTGCAATCTTTTATCAATTTATATAATATGTTACCTTTCATAAAGTAGTCTTTGTATGATGATTTTTCTTGAAGGACAGCTGTAATTGCAGTCAATTCTTCATCTTGAGACTGAGCATGATGTATTTTTGTCAAAACAATATCTTCACGAATAACCATAACTGCATATCGGCTTAGCGCATCGGCGTGTCTCATCTGCGATCCTGCTCGTTGTTCGACGACATAATAGTACTCTTGTAAAAATAGTATCCACCGCGCAACTCTAGTGCATAAGTATTTTGTTTCCAACGTCTTTGTGAATGCGATACAATCAAGTGACGAGCTTGATATATAATCCAAAAAGGTAAACACGAAACTTCTTGTGTATTTCCTCTCGGCATCTGATGTCTTTTTACTCATATAGTAGACTGGATGTAATTGTCCATCTTCAGGATACCTACGCAAAAGAAAAGCGCCATAACCGTCGATCGATGCATCCGTATGAACTTTAGTTGCGTAGTTTTGGTTGAAAATATTCAATACAGGTACTTCAATTAAAAGTTTCTTTAATGTGTTAACTGAAGTTATTCATTCATTTGTTCATCTTTGATTTCAAATTTTCCACCCTTTCTTAAATCACTCAGTAGCTTCGCAATCAATGAAAAGTTAGGAATAAACTTCCTAAAATATCCGGCGAGCCAAGGAAACTTTCCAGTTGCTTTAAGTTTTGTGGCATCTTATATTTCTGAAGAACTTCAACCTATACTGGAGATGGCGATATCTGGTGATTTTCTACGATGTGGCCAAGGAATTCAATCCGTTTCTTCAAAAATTGCCACTTCTTTAAGTCCAGTTCTAGGCCATAGTCATCGCACACCTTGATTACTTCTTCTAAGTTTCTTACCGCCTCGTTTTCATCTTGCGCTGGAATAACGATATCATCTATGTATGGCAATGCTATGCATCTTCTTTTTAAATCCCGAAATATTGCATTAGGGTGCCTCTGGAATACCCCCGGCAAGTTTGACAAGCCAAATGATACTTTTCGAAATTGGTACTGCCCACTATGGGCTACGAAGGATGTATATATTCCACTCGATTTCGCGACGGGCACATGGAAAAATCTATTTCTTTAATCAATAGTACTAAAAATGTTGGCATTTTGTAATCGATCCAACTGATCTTTTACTTTTACTTTATTAATTTTTCTAAAATCAATGCAAAGCCTGGGTGTCACGTCACTTTTTTTCACCAGTACAATCGGGCTACTAAATTCAGATTCGGATAATATTCTATAATATGGTCTTTTACACACTGTTCAATTTGTTGGTCTACCACATATCTTTCACTTATTGGTAACCCACGCTCTCTAGAGAAAATAGGAGTTTCGTCTTTTAAAATAATATTCATATCATCATTTGTTGATTTAGATTTGTCTGGCCGGTAATTTTGAATTATTTCGCGCACTTTGTTTTAACTTCATTGCCCGCGCCTTGGTCAATATTGATCTCAATATATTCGGAAGCTATGTCAATTTTTATTATTGAGTGCACTTCACTGTCTAGTTTTTTTATAAAAAGTCCATCTGGGTTTATATATATTTGAGCCTGAGAGCAAAAGTCTTCCCCGGTAATTACGTTAACATCTATGCACTTTGAAGGCACTATTAAAAAATTAATATTAAACAACTGATCATCAATTTCAATATCATACGTAAATCTACCAACCGGCTTAACTTTAACCTGGCCAAAACCAATAAGACATAAATCAGAAATTAAAAAGCTTGGCTCTTTTAAAGATTTATAAAAACTATCAGTCACAATATTGATTATGCTACCTGTATCAAACAGAGCCATATATTTTAAATTACCCATTTTAATTTCTTTATGCATATTACTTGGTTGTAAGCCACGAAAGTTACTTTTATGATTTTCACTCTTGGTTGAGGTACAATTTTTGGCAATATGTCCATACTGTTGACTTTGGAAACCGTTTGTGCCCTTTTCTTTATTTTTACCCTCAGCAGACTTATGGTCTTTTTCACCACAATTAAGACAAATCAGTTTTTTCTTTTCATCTCGAGCATAAATTGGTTTTTTGTTTAAAACAGTCGATGATTGTTTGATTATTTTTCTCGCGAAATTATTTCATAGCATTTAATTTTTTATTTGAAGTCCTTAATATTGTTCGCATCATATAAAATTGTCTTGTTTATGTTTAAATCTTTGATACCGTCAATCACATATTGTATAAATGCACTGTCCTCGATATTCCCACGCGACGCAATGTCTTTCATATGCAAAAAACATTCTTGCAGGCTCTCATCGTTTCGTATTTTTCTGTTTATCAATTGTTTGTGTTATCGTGCACTGTTCACTGTTGTCGCAAACTTATCTAATAGAGCATTTTCTAATTTACACCGGAAAATTATTTCTCTTTCACTTGAAATAAAATGCTCCCGTATTCCCGTACCCACGTTTCAATGGAAACTTTGCCACTTCCATCAAATGCCCTGATAGAATCTTCAATATCTCCAAAATTATTTGTTTCACTATCGTTGCCAATAGATAAAAAGCAATCGCCATTTCCTCTATTTCTCTCATTTGTTGCTTCTCTCATTTGCTGCATATACGCTTCGTTGTTACGCTGATCACCATCACATAGTTTGTTGCTTTCGTCGTTCCTGCGCATTTCTTCTCGTCTCTTTGCATCATTGTTTCTCTGCTGCAGCTCTTCGACGTCGTCATCAGCAGCCTCGTCATCAGTGCATTCGGCGTCTTCATCGTATTCATTAACAGAGAACAAACAACCCTTACGCAATTTTTGAAATATATGCAACTTCAAATCAGTTTCTTTATAATTTGAACACAACAAATTATAAATAGACATTAAGTTAGTTGAATTTAAATCTGTACCAATGTATGCACATTTGTTTTTGTAGGCTTCGTCGCTTTTGTTGTAAGTGAACCCTTCAAATGTTCGTAAGCGCTTTCGGAGCGATCTGTCGATTTCGTCTTCAAACACAAATTTATGCAGAGCTTCAACTTATTGCTTTCTTCCGCGATGCAAATGTTCACGAACTCTGTCGAACGCCATGTTTTTATACGCGACTTTTTTTCAACTGAATTGCAATTTATTACACAATTTCAGAAATTATGCTGAATTTCACTTCTGAGACCAAATTTTATAGGGTTCAACGTCAATCAAATTTTTGTTCATTAAAAAGATATTTTTAAAGGGCAATTATTTAAAAAGTAGAAAGGTTTTTATATAAGAAAACTCGTCGTTCGCGGCTCCGTCTTCTTTCTTCGTCGCTCGGCTATCAACTATATTCACCACATTCCAGTTAATATTTCCCCACAGGTATATAAGGAAGAACTACAACTCATGGTGGGAGAGTATCAGAGAATTGGGGAATAGATACTCAACCGTTTTGGGAACCAGAAGGCGTTTTTCGTGGTTAGTAGAACAGCCGATGCATTCATCGAGATACCATGCAAGGAGGGAGCTAGTGGAAAACTATTGCTTTTGGTGGACTCAGGAGCGAACACAAGACTCGTTAAATCTAGTGTTCAACGCAAATTATTGATATTTGATTAAACTAGTGTGAAGACTCTTAACGGTGCCTTTGTGGGTGTATTAGGATACTAGGCTCACTACAGCGAAGTCAGGGATCTAAGTTTCAGAATGAACATAGTGGAACTAGATAAGAAGGTGTAATGGACTTGAGCGGGATAATCTTTGGGACCACAGGATTTTGAATGCAGTAACTAAAAAGTTTCCACTTTTCGGTAAGAATAAGATCAGGACTCTGACTCTTCCATTGAAGTCGTGGCGGGAAGGAACGGTGAAAAGGGTTAAGAATAGTAGGTCGGAAATAGTAGATGTAAGGTCAATGAGAGAAACTACTCTCCATGTAAATACGAAACTTCGCACGGTTGTTTTGCACAAGCAGCAGCTTGCGGAGGGTGTATAAGTTAATTTTTATATTATTATTTTTATTTTTTAAAAAGACAACATCTGAGCAGGCCCCGATGTTTGACTTTATTGTTCACACCTTAACTTAGAACTGACTTAACATATTTTATATCTTAATTATGAACTGCAACTCGACCGGCTGTTCTTGTTGTTTTTCTATGGATTTTATTATGCTGCTGAATGTTGTTGTTTTTCTGTATTCACGAGTCCGTTGCTTTATCGCTGGTATAAGCAGTGTCAGCATATTATTCCAGAGCGGATGCGCGTGTAACTTTGAAATGCACTTTGGAGTTTTTAATATATGTGACGTTAACTCCTCCCCTCCTTAATTCAAACGTCCTCGTTTGTTTTTTTTATCAAAAATTTGGTTGAGTCCTTCAATGGCTGATTCCGAAAGTTCGTGGTTTCGTCCCTTTAATAACTCTGGATGAGTTTCCTTAATTTTTGTTATTTTACGTTTGTAAATCATTAAAATTGCTGTTCCTAATGCTATTACTGAAAGTGTTACTGTTATGACGGCGGCTAGGGATATTTTGTTGCGTGCGTCCAGTAATTCGATGTATTCTGTATTTCTTGTGTTCAGCTCTTACATCATTTCTAATGATAAGACTTCTTCCATATTTCCTGATGTAGGTTTCGGTTGTAGCAAAGCAGGTAATGGTGCGTACATTTTTGTTTCGTTTGAGGAATAAGTTGTGTTGCCAATTTGTATCGTTTCGTTAGGATATCTTATTAAGAAGGTTCCTTCTAAGATGACTGTTTCATTCCTTATATTGACGGGTCCTTTAAATTGATTTAAAAATAGGAGTCCAGGCGAGATTTCTTCTATTTCCGGTACATGTTGGTTGTTGATCATTTGGCAAGTTCGCATACGGCTTTTGAGTAGGTTTGGAATGCATGAGGAGTTACTTATGTCTATTACGTTTTTGTCTGGGCAAATTGATAAATTATTATAACTATTACAATTTTGTTTGATTCCAAAAAGTTTATTTTGACATTGAAGTACAGAGTTATAGTCGAATTTGGTAATTTGATTTTTGGTTTTTACTGGTTTAAGAATTAAAGTTTTACAATATTCATTATTTGTTTTTGGCAAACTTACAATGTAAATTATCGTATCATCATTCGAAGCTATCTTTATTTCAGAAAATTCTAATGCTTCGTCTATGCTTAGATACGGCATGTTTTCTTTTCTAAAAATTTATTTTACAATATCAATTTCTGAATTTGACAATATGTAGGAATTTATAACATTAGCTTTAGCCCAATGTATGGCATATTCGATATTTGTAATTTCTTCTTTTATGAGGTCTAGTTTGTATTTTAATTTCATATAAAATTGATCTTCAACATTATTTTCGGATCTAACAGCTTTTAAAATTGTATTTGTCATATTAGTTATTTCATTGATTCTATCAAGTGTCATCTTATTGATAACCACTTGTTGATTATTGTTTGCGAGAACATTGTTCATTTTTTCTGTAAGAATTATTTGATCTGAATGATCGGGACTACCGGCTAACCACTTCCATGCGGTACCAATAAAATCCAGTGATCGTTTTGTTTTTCCCTTTGGCCTGAGTCTACCTAAATGGTTTTTAATTTTGGTGATTTCAAACGAAAGAAATGGGTAGAAGGAGTGTCCTGTGTTAACTTTAGTCCTGATTGTCGTCTCAAGGTCGTTGATTGCGTTTTCATATTATCGTAAGTCCATAACGTGAATTATTTTGAACGTTCCAATTTGTAATTTTGCCATTCCCGTCTCTATTGTGACTAATTGTGAATTTGAGTAATCCAATATCTGCGAGTCGGCTCTGCATGTTGCCAGAAAAAATATTAACTGAAATGATTTAGTTTCTAATTAGACTTTTGTGAATTATTCGTCCGGTTTCTGTTACGAGTGTACTGGTTCTATCTTCTCTAACCATTTCTTTGGTGAATGATTTTGACAATTTTGTTCCTAACCGTCTATTTCTCTTGACATATATTACTTGGCCAGGTAAATATCGTTTAGGTTCCTGTTTGTACTTGTTATGGTATTCGAGATCCTTTTTTTGTTTCTTTTCTAATGCTTCAAAATTCGCAACTCTAGCTTTTTCGAAATCTTCTGGTGTAAAACCTACGTTTCTTCTGAAAAATAAATCAACTGGTTTCTTGCCAGTTACCGAGTGTATTGAATGATTGTACTCAGATACGGCGCGTTCTAAAAGTTCCTCGAAATTTCTATGTGCTCCACTTTCTTTTAGGCAACGCATTATTTCTACTAACGTTGAGTGGAATCGTTCTACTTGTATAAATGTTAATGCCTAATTCGTCCTTCATCATAAATTTCATCGAATTAGAATTGAGAGATGGTTCGTTGTCAATGATTATTGCTTTCGGTACGCCAAATGAAAATATAATGTCCCTAAGGGGCCTTCTTAAATCTTCTATTGATCTACTCTTTACTATTTTGGTCTGGGCGTATTTTGTGAATTTGTCAAGTGCCGTCATTACTACTTTATTTTCTGTCAAAAATAGGTCTATGTGAACTGTGTGTCCTGGACAGGTCGGTAATGGTGTTTCGTTTAATTTGATTTGGTTCGGGTGTCTTTCATACTTATTTTCTTTGCAAGTCCTACAAAGTTTTGTTATGTTCTTGATCTTATTAAGCATTCCTGGGAAATAGTATTTATCAATAATTTGTGATTTGTTTTCGAGAGCGTTTCGGTGGGCACGATTATGCGTCTCCAGGATTATGTTTTCTTGTTCCTGTTCGTTACATCTTCAACGAGTTTTTGGGTATATCGTGTTTTGTAATTTGCAAAATGGAGTGGATAAATGTTTTGAATGCTACCCATAATTCTTTCCTCGGTTTGAATGCCGTTTATGACAGATGGGTTTAGATATGTTTTCAATAGAGCTAAAAGTTTTTCTTCTGTATAGCATTGTTCCTTTATTATGTGTCTATGATAGACGGGAAATATTATTTTAAATTGATAAGAGGGCGTGTCATCGATTTTTAAGAAAATCTGATTTTTAAATACATTAATTGGAGTTTCAGTGCAAGACACCAAATTATGGTTGGAGCTTTCGTCACTATGGATTGTGGGTGTTAATGAATTAATTTCGTTTGGTATGCGAGAAAGGGTGTCAGCTACAACATTTGCTTTGCCAGGTTTGTAGATAAGCTGATAGTTATACTCCTCTAGGATAGCCTTCCATCTTTTCATTTTACTGTTCGCATTTTTTGTACTTAGAGCGTAAGTCAGTGGTTGATGGTCCGTATATATTTTTACTTTCCTAGAACCATAGAGATAAATTCTGAGTGAATTTAATGACCAAATGATTGCCAACATTTCTTTTTCATTTGTGGCATAATTCTCTTCGGTTTTTGATAACGATCTAGAGATAAAGGTTATTGGTTTGTCGTTTTGAGATAATACCGCTCCTATCGCGAAATTGGAGGCATCAGTAGTTAACTCAAATTCATTATTAAAATTGGGGTGAGAAAGGATTACTTCTTTTGAAGTTAATGAATTTTTAATTTTGTTAAAAGAGTCAATGGCGTCTTCGTCGAAAGTTATTATTTTATTTTTCGAGGCATGTTTGGACACGCGTCCATCTTCCCCTCGTAGAAGATTTGTTAGGGGTTTTGCAATCTTTGCATAGTCTCTAATAAATCGTCTTTAGTACCCGGACATACCAAGAAACGAGCGAAGTTCTTTTAGTGTTTTTGGTATTGGCATTTTTGCTATTGCTTCTACTTTCTTCCCATTAGTCTTTATTCCATTTATTCCAACTACGTAACCTAAAAACTCTACCTCTTTTCTCAAAAACTCACATTTATCTAGCTGAACTTTCATGTTTGCAGCTTCCAGTGTCTTTAATACGATTTCTAAATTTTAGAAATGCTCATCTAAATTTTTTCCAAAGATTATGATGTCATCGACGTAAACGTAGCATTTATTTCCAATGTGTTGACGAAGGATGTCGTCCAAAGTTCTTTGGAAGATAGCCGGGGCGTTTTTAAGTCCAAATGGAAGTCTTACGAATTCGTATTTTCCATTATTTATGGAAAATGCCGTGTTTTCTATATCAGATATCTTAAGAGGTATCTGATGAAATCCACTTTTTAAGTCAATGATCGAGAAAAATTGATTTCTGCCGAGGTTGGCGAGAACTTCCTGTATCTCCGGAATTGGATATCTATCCGGAATGGTAACCTCATTAAGCTTACGGTAATCAATTACCATACGATACTTTTTTTCGCCCGATGAATCCATTTTTTTCGAGACGATCCATACGGGTGCGTTATAGGGAGATCTCGATAGTCTTATTATGCCATCAGCTAAAAGTTCTTCGACTTGCCTTTCGACTTCTTCTTTTAAAGCCATTGGATACGGATAACTTTTGGAATAAATTGGAGTGTCGTTTGTAGTTCGTATTTCACCTTTTACAGAAGTTGAATATGTCAGTTTTTTATTAGGATCGCAAAGTAAATTAGGACATTCTTCGATTAATTTCTTAAGTCTTTCTGTTTGTTGCTCGGTCAAATGTGACGTACGTAGATTAAGGTTATTAACGTCCTGTGCTATGTATTGCTTTAATGGAATAATTAGGTCGGATAATATTGTCCTAAAATTTCTATCTGTGTGAATTATGGCACCTAGTTGCTTCAAAGTATCATTACCAACAATTCCGTGGAATGATTTTAATCCAGGTAATATAAAGAATTTAAGTTCCGGCGTCTGTGGTCCAAAAATTTTTAAAAATGTATGATGGGATATTTCGATATTTCCTGCTACAGAGTTTACTGAAAATAACTCGTCGTTGGGTATAGGATACTGAATTCTTGTGGATTGAATGTAGTTCTTATTAGAACCGGTGTCTATCAAAAATTTTTGTACATCTCCACACCCGGTAATAAATTCAAAGTAGGGGAGTGAAGACGGTTTTATCCTAAAAAATGGATACTGTCGGTTTGCCGAGAGTTATCATTGGTCTCGATTGGGTTAACATTAGTAGCTTGGAATGGGTTTGTTTCCTGTAAGTCTATTGGATTTTCTTCATTAGCTTCCCATTGTTGGGAAGCGGATATGTCGTTGGGATCATAAGGATTGTTGGGTGATGAAAAAATATCTTGGAAGTTGCTTTCTTGATCAGCAAAATTTGTGTCAGGATTGTAAGGGTAATATGGAGTTAAAGGGGTATTCTGAAAGTTGACCTCTTGGTGAGCAAATTGTGTATAGGGATCGTAACATGGATATTGGTAATTGACTTCAGGATAAATTATACATATGTATTCGTCAAAAAGGTTCTTTGTATCTTATTTGGGACGTAGTATTGTTGAGTCAGAGGTCGCTTTTGGGTGAAATTGTTATTTTGAAAAATTGGCCTATTTTGAAAGTTTGGCCTATTCTGATAATTTACTTGATGTGATTGAACTGATGGGTCGACGTCCATTGGTTGGGGGGGTTTTGGAGGGTAGTTTGGCCTGTTGTTAAATCCGTTTTGATTTGGTCTGTAAATATTGTTTGTAAATGGGTTTGTATGTCTATTTTGTGAAAAGGGATTTGTGTTCTGTGGGAAACTATTCGTATTTCGGAAAAAAGGATTATTATTGTTATTTCTAATGAAAGGATTGTGATTTTGTATTAGTGGCCAGTGAGCTAATTCTGGGTAAAAGTTCGTTTTCTGAAACTGCTAGAATTGTTTTGAGCATAATTCATTCTGAATAGCATATTGTCTAATTTTTGGCATAAATTTAGTGCTTGTGGCAATGAAGTAGGTTCTCGTATACTTAACAACCGTGGTAAATCCCCATTAAGTCCGCGTATGAAAGTATCTAACGCTTTCTCTCTGTACGAATTGGTCATTGCTCGCAGTGATTTTTCACCCAATTCTAGGCAAGCAATCTTGTCTAGGATTAAAGATAAATGCTGGTAAACTTTTTGGTAGAATTCATGTATTGTGGAGTTTCTCTGAGTCAGTGTTGTTAGTTGGTACTCTAAAGTTCCAATGTCTCTTCTGTCAGAGTAGTGCATCATAAGGCACTTCTTTATTTTACCCCATTCTAAGGGAGTTTTATATGACTCCAGTGCTGTGTCGGCTTCTCCGACAATTTTGTGTCTAACCATGTGAAGAATAGCATAGTATTTGGGGGTTCCTTTAATGTGGTCATATACCGTGAATATGCGGTCAACAGTTTTCCGCCATGAATTAAATTCTCCTGGAACTCCAGAGAACTCCCTGAGACATTTAACTATGTCTGGAATCTTGTCTAATTCGTTAGCGTTCGTTGAGTTTACTTGAATTTTGTAACCTTGGTCTGATTCGGTATCTGTTTCCAAAAATGGATTATTGATATTTCTAATAGTGGTAGTAACCAACTCGGTTATCTCCCTAGCTAAATTTTCGTTCATTGTTTGGGTTTGAACTGTACCAGAGGTAGACGGTCCCATGCTAACGCTAAGCTTTGCTAATTTTTCAATTAAATTGTCTGGCATTTTTATTATTATTATTATTTTTTTTTTTATGAACACAAAGGGAAAAACAATTTTCAATTTTTCTTATGCTTTTACTTGTTCTTTTCTTAATCACTTTAAACAAAAACAAAAAAAAAATTTACAAATTTCACTGAAAATTATTAATGCTAGTTTTCTCTTATAGAATTTCTTGGTAATATTTCCCTTTAATTAATTTTTTCTTTCTTAGATTTCTTTTTAAATATTTTTCTTTAATTAATTTTTTCACTCTTAATTTTCTTAAAATTCTCTTTTTTATTTTTCGTTAAAATTTTTTCTTAATTTTTCTTTAAAATTCTTAACTTTCACTTTTTCACAAAAAAAAAAAATATATATATCTTAGATTTAACTTACAATAAACATTCCAACGATATCAATTAGATTTTGAATCTCGAGCTGTATCCTTTTCCTTTTGTACTGGGGAGCCGTTTGATCACTTTTTATCCTTGATGAATCCGTTGCAGTTTCCTCAATCTGATGCTTAAAAGATTTTTCCGTCCAAAGCAATCCAGTTGAAGCTTCCTCAATCTGATACTTAAAAGATTTTTCCGTCTAAAGTAATCCAGTTGAGATGTCCCCAAAGTTTGTTCAAAAGACTTTATTCATCTGGAACTATTCACTTTAGGGTCCCTGCTCGGGCGCCAGTTAATTTTTATATTATTATTTTTATTTTTTAAAAAGACAACATCGGAGCAGGCCCCGATGTTTGACTTTATTGTTCACACCTTAACTTAGAACTGACTTAACATATTTTATATCTTAATTATGAACTGCAACTCGACCGGCTGTTCTTGTTGTTTTTCTATGGATTTTATTATGCTGCTGAATGTTGTTGTTTTTCTGTATTCACGAGTCCGTTGCTTTATCGCTGGTAGACGCAGTGTCAGCATATTCTTCCAGAGCGGATGCGCGTGTAACTTTGAAATGCACTTTGGAGTTTTTAATATATGTGACGTTAACTTCTATATGGGAGAGACCATAACGCACGTTTACAAGGGTAAGGTGTACGCTTGAGTATTAAATACATCAAAAAAATATTACCTTGTAGATAGGGATTTTAGGCCTGAGTTTTCTGGCTATGATAATTTTAACGAACCGAATTGTGAGTCGGTTAACCAGATTAAGCAGATAGATATAAGAAAATGGATGGAAAGAGTACTAGAATCACTGAAGTTAGACCCAAGTGTAAATGCGAAGGCGAAGGCATCTATAGAAGCCAACTGTATTTCATTCTATGACATATTTCTGCTGGACGGAGACCAGCTAACATAAAGACCAGAAATAGAACATGAAATACCGACTACGGCGGATCAGCCGCCAATTAATCTAAAACAGTACCAATTACCACAGGCACACAAGGACGAAGCGAATAGGCAAGTTTTGGGGATGTTAAAAGATAACATAATTTCGAAAAGTATATCGCCTTGGAATTTACCAATTATTTTGGAGCCTAAGAAGGCGGTGCTCAGGGTCAGAAGAAATGGTCGATGATTTTAGGAAATCGAACGACGCCATTATCAAGCAAGTGTTCCCGATACCAAGGATAGAAGCAATCTTGGATCAATTGGGACATTGTAAGTATTTTTCTACGATTGATTTTGCAAGTGGCTACTATCAGGTGATGGTAGATACCCGAGATTAGCAGAAAAAACCCCTTTTAGTACCGGTTGGGGCATTATGAATTCAACAGGATGCCGTTTGGATTAACAGGTGCTTCGGCTACCTTCCAAAGGCTAAAGAACCATGTGCTAACAGGCTTACAGGGGTTAGATTGTTTTGTGTATCTCAATAATATTGTAATCTATGGGAAGAACTTACAGAAACATTTGGAACACTTGTGCAAGGTGCTCCGGAAATAACAAGAACACAATTTAAATTTGAACATGGGAAAGTGTTAATTTTTGCGAAGAGAGGTGGTTTATTTAGGCCATCGTAGTTCAGAGGCAGGAGCCGGACCCTCAGTAAGTGGAATGCGTGAAGAATATAGCAATCCCCAGAAGCAGAAAGGTTAGGTTCGGTTAGGTTGAAAAGGCGTGTGCGGATCCGCACTTCCACTCGGAGAAGCAGAAAAGAAGTGCAAGCATTCCGAGGACTAGTGACCTATTACAGAAAGTTCGTAGAAGGTGTAACGACTCGTTTTCGCTGGGGTAAAAACTCAGCGGGTTCCAGGGTCGCTTACAGAAATTTATTCCAATAGTGTTAGTTTTTATAAGTGTTTTATTTATTATAAAATTTTTAAACTTATTATATAATTATTTTTAAATATACCCTACTCTGTGTGCTCGTGGTAGTGTCCGTGGTTTATACTAGTGTCCCAGGGAGAGTCGGTCAAAACCATAATCTCCTGGCTCTGTCTGCGTTGCGTATGTGTCCCAGGGAGAGTCGGTCAAAACCATAAACTCCTGGCTCTGTCTGCGTTGCGTATGTGTCCCATGGAGAGTCGGTCAAAACCATAAACTCCTGGCTCTGTCTGCGTTGCGTATGTGTCCCAGGGAGAGTCGGTCAAAACCATAAACTCCACTGGCTCTGTCTGCGTTGCGTATGTGTCCCAGGGAGAGTCGGTCAAAACCATAAACTCCACTGGCTCTGTCTGCGTTGCGTGTGTGTCCCAGGGAGAGTCGGTCAAAACCATAAACTCCACTGGCTCTGTCTGCGTTGATTTATAGTCAACAGTCAAAGTACCTAGTTTCGATGCTTGGTGCTTCTCTAGGAGCTTGGTGCGTTGTCTACTTACGGAGCGATGCTGGATCAAAGAGGCCTGGTGTTTGGTTCACTCCGCTTATATAGCGAAAGCTTGCCAGGGGATCAGTGCTTGTTGTTGTTGTGGTCCAGTTGTCCTTAGGCCACCTTCAACTTCTGCTGGTTGACCACCTTGTTGTAATTCCCCTAGTTGTCCATCATAGTTGTTGCTTGCAGTAGTGTGGCCTGATCGCTGCTGTTAGTTGTCGCTTTGCTGTTGTTGTAGTTAATATGTTGGTTCACACTCCGCTTGCTTACGGCTCTGTGTTTACGATCGGTGCGCTCTCGTTGTCATCCGTGTTCCGCCTTCGGTCGCTGTACTGTTGTTGTTGTTAAAATATTAGTTTCGACTTCTTTGTGTTTACGATCGGCTCGCGTATGTGTGGTGCGCTCTCGTTGTCATCCGTGCTCCGCCTTCGGTCGCTGTAGTGTTGTTGTTGTTGCAGAGATTGGTTTGCACTCTGCCTGCTTACTGCTTTGTGTTTACGATCGGCTTGCGTATGTGTGGTGCGCTCTCGTTGTCATCCGTGCTCCGCCTTCGGTCGCTGTGCTGTTGTTGTTGTTGTTGTTATAAATATTTCTTCTTACTCTGCCTGTTTACAGCTTTGCGCTTGCGATCGGTTGGCGTGTTTCTGTTTCTCCGTGTTCCGCCTTCGGACGCTGTAGTGTTGTTGTTGTTGTTATACATATTTATTTGTATTCCGCCTGCTGAATGCTTTGTGTGTGTTTCTCTCTCCGTGTTCCGCCTTTGGTCGCTGCACTGTTCAGTAGAAATGTTTGCTTGCTGTTTCTTTTTTCCTTTATAGCCATACTAGTCCCTCTTGATGTTCTTTGTACTATTAGGCCGTCGTCGTCGTCAGTCTAACCCTTTCGGTTTCTGAGCTCCTCACAACCTGTACGTTTATTGGTCCGATCGTCTGTGCGTAAATGTTTTGTTATACTTATCCGCTGTCTTTGTTGTTGCATTTAGCGTGGGAGGTGGTTACCTTTTTAAGCTGCATAATAGCGGGGATGGTTGCATGCTTGAATATTGTTGGTGGTTATTTCTAAATAAAATATGGTGGACATCGTTATTTGTTTTTGAAGTTAACACGGTCTCTGGTGGTAGCATATAGTTTTTGTTGTATTCTTTGTAGGAGGTGTATGCGGAAAATACTTCTGGTACTCTCCGTCTTTACACGTCCTCCCGACTTTATGGACGAAGGAGGAACGTTGCTTCTCCGTGGTGCACTATGACCCGGTACGCTGGTCGTTGAAAGCGCAGGCGTTTCCTCTTGGCTTGGCTTTCCTTCTGAGTGGCTATCGTATCTGCCACTAGTGTCGCTGGTAAGCCATCTGCCTTGGGTCCCCTGAGTTCGGCTACGTTGTGGAAGTGGAGGTCTTCCCCGGGTGTGGCATTCAGTGTTGGCGGTGTCCCCGTGTGCTTACGTTTAGTCTTCTCTGGTTTTTCACTGTCGGATGTGTATGACTTCAATCGTATCGCTGAGTCGCCTGTGATTGGCATCCGTTTCTCTGTTGGCGTTCTCCATGTAGCCCCGTTCCATTGTTTAATTCGTTTGCTGTGTTGGCTTATGGAGTTACGTTTGTCTCTCTTGTCGTCGCTTCTGCTGTTGTTGTTGCACTCGATTGCACCGTGGTTGTACCTTGCTCTGTTGTTGCGTCTACGTGGTATGTCTCGGCTGTTTCTCACTGCTGCTGACCTAGTAGGTACGCTGATTGCTCTGATGGTGGGTCGCCTTCGGTGTGCGACCTTCTTGCTCTGGGGTGCGCTCGCGTCCTTTTTCCGAGGTCCATGTGTTGATTCCTGGGAAGTCCTTCTCTCTATGCTTTTGTGGGATACGTTGTCCGCTTTCGCTCGGCATATTCCGTGGCAGGTGAATTCGTTTGCATGAGTCATATTTGTTCCTGGTGGTGTGTGCTTTCGAATGCGTTGCTTTTCTGTGTATTCTTTGCTGTGCGTCTGTTGCTTAGAATTTCTGACGTTGGTGTGCTTCTTGAAATGGGATGCATTAAAATGTGGGAGATTCTCAACACGAATTGTCGTGCCCGTTGCAATTTCTCGGGGCTGCACGCAACTGTTATGAGGTCCCAATGTGATCTCCTGATCACCGCATTTCAATGTTGTTCCCAGGCTTGTCATGAAGTCTATTCCCAGGAGCAGATCATCACTGGAGTCCGGCATGACCAGTAGCTCTAGATTGCATGCCTTCTCTCCAAGCCTTACATTCGTCACACTGTTGTGAGTTAGAATCAAGCTACTTACGCGTAGTTGACTCACAGCACCGGCTCCCATTAAACTCATTAAGAATGCACATATTTTTAGGGTGCAAATATTGTAAATGAGTAGCATTTATGCACTAATTATGATGTAAACTTTTAGGGTGTCACAGTTCCGCAGTCAAGCTGACGAGGGGCATTTAGAATGCACCGACGACACTTTTACTTTTGAAGTATGTCGGTTGGCTTGAGCAACTGACATCAAATAACAATTGCGAAACTGGAATACCAGAAAAGTCAAGACGTAGGCGGTAATGTTCATTTGTAAATAGTATATAAGAACTAGTATTTTAAGAATAAAGTCTCTTGTGATTTTGACTTCTAAACGAAAAGTGTCTGTGAGTTTTATTTGTAACAAAGTGATGTAGGTTTACAGGTTCCCGTGACAGGACATTCCAGAGGACGTCTCTCGCCGACAAGCAGATAAGGACCCCAACATTTTGGCGCAGCCGGTCTTAAGGACCTATTGGAGTAATCCCAGGGCAAGGAACCCTGAAGCAGAGAGGCATCCTGCAACGAATTCGAAGGACCTCATCTAAGGACAATACCCCAGCATTAAGGACACTGAGGAATAAAGATGTCATCAGGAAAAATTATGGTGAGTAGAGTATATAGTAGCGTAGAATAAGTAGATACTTCTGAAGGCGCCGTAGCGCTGGTCAAAGAAGTCGCAACCTATAGGCGCGTTTGCGCTGTTGCATGCAGCTTTGTATGGCAACCATAAACCGTCAGTATGATCGGACGGTCTATGTATGTTCATCCTAGCTCTGAGGATTTTTTTGGTATTGGTTTTGAGTTTGTTTGTCGTGAGTTACATTTGTATTGTCTATTGAGCCATGCCATCTATTTTGGAAATAATTAAATTAGTTTTATTGAAAATTTAGATTTTGTTAATTTATGATGGTTGAAAACGTACATATAAATTTGATTTTAATATTTGGCATTTTGAGCTTAGGGTATTAGGTAAAGATATTTCAAGAAATGTTTACAACACGTGTTGTACATCGAGTTTAAGTAGTTCGGAAACTACAATTTGCGTAGCGACGTTAAAATAATTTTACATACAGGAAATACGAAGCATATCATTGTGCGATAATGAAAATGCATATGATTCTACAGTAAAATTTCTTTCTTTGGGTATAAATATTTTTGGAAATAATTTTGCGAGACCAAAAACTTCTTCGAAATTAGGAGAAATATTTTAGAACAAAATTTTTTTTGTTTGTTATAGTATTGTAAGTATAATTGTTATGCTAATGATAGTATAATTTTTGTACTAGAACAAGTATAATATCGATATATAGTTTATTTCCGCGGTATTACATTAGGGAAAAATGGAGACAAAATTGTGTTGAGTGAGAATTTAAGCACTCACTATTGCTTTATTTTTCTCTTTGCTTTTAAGAAAACAAAAGTTGGGAATGAAACTGAAAGCACTGAGCGACAACTCAAGGACATAACGTCGTTACTGAAGGACGGAAAGCGGTTTGGGACTAGAAAAAGAGGAGGAGAGCAAACTCGGGAACGGAAGCGGCTGGCGTATTTGAGGAAAATACTGGAGGAACAGCAAACAGTGGAGGTCCCTATGCCGTGGGAGCAAGCTAATAGATTGTGGCAAGAGGTATGCCGATTGGAGGAACAGCAATGCAGGAGACGTGGAGCGCTATAAGAATAATATCTTGTTATTCATAATTTGTTAGTTTAATTACCTTAACTGGTTTTTATAAAAGAAAAAGAATTGGTTATTAATAAAATTTATAAAGAGAAAGAAAACGAGTTTGTACCATTTATTACGGCGTCATAGATAAGAATTTGTTCGGTCTATGGAACCGCCAAGAGAAGCGATAAGATTGCTGGAAGCTCAAAAGCTACAGAGCGAGGCAATTCAGAAAAGAATCAGAAATTGTAGGAAGGATAGTAAAGCAAGGAAAAACAGCGCGTACTACCGCAAGCGCATAACGGAGTTAGAAGCCTTGTTGACTGTGTTTAATAGCAACAACGAGGAGTTGTTCAAGTTTAAGGACCGTTGTGGGGGCAAGGAGTACTTTACCAAGGATTACCCGTTACTCGTCAACGGTTTGACAAGGGACTGGTTGACCAAATTTAGACTGGATCTAGAAGAGCTGGAAGCACAGGGAGATAGTCCTAGTTCGCAGGAGGACAAGGCTCGAGACAAGCTTAGGTCTCTACAAAATGAGGTAAAATTGTTCGCAGAAAAATTGTTTGAACAATTGGAAGCGGCAACCAGCAAGAGTGAAGCCCAGGTACTCTGGAGATTAGCGAGAGACGGGGGAAACCTGTCAACTCTGGAGGCAGCAGACCAAGCGTTAGCCACTATTCAGAGTCGGACGGAAGAAAAATTTTTCCGAGTCTTCAAAGATACTGAAGAATTGAAGATAAATTCGGAATTTCTCGAAAATAAATCTAGAGTACTTTCTAGGCAACTCCGGGAAACTGAGGAAGCCGCATCGCATCTGGAGAAGGAAAACTTGGAGCTCAAGAGAATCGGGGCAACTACTAAGCCAGCAAGAGTGAGAGCGGCTTCAACTTCTCAAATACAAACGCAGACAGTACTAGCTCTGCCACCAGAAGTTCGCTGGCCGGAGTATTTAACTCCGGAAGGGATAGGTCGTGTGGTAAAGCCTAGATTAATATCGACTGGAGAGAGTGAAGCGAAGTTTTTATTTGACGCATCGGAAATCGGTGTCGAGCCATTTTCTCCGGAAAGTCCGAGAAATAATAAAAATCATGTATATCCGCCAAACGAGCCAGAAGCAGTAACGGTGCAGCAAAGTCCCAATACAGTGGACGATATTTCGCCTGTACGGGCAAACGGTCGAAGACTCATAAGTTTGAGTCCATCGCTAGTCAAATACATTTCAGATCCAAGGGGAGTGAATTTGGAAACCACCCAAAAGGATAACTCTCAAATTTTACCGGTAAGAAGTAATACAGGAATACGTAAAATGGGTATCGAGGATATCTCCAAGACCGTGTCCAGGCTAGTACCTGTGTTTACTGGTGCTGCTTCAGCAGATTTAAGGTCAGAACTCAGTAGGTTCATTCAAGGTTGTGAGCTTGCAAAGCGGAGCATAAGCCCTGATGAGTTACAGGATTTCTTCGACTGTATAAAGCAAAGGTTATTTGGAGATGCGTACAACCTTGTGCTGCCAAAACAATTCGCCAGTGTGAATGAGCTTTATGGCCTTCTGAAGAAAACCTATCTTAAGGAGACAACTCTGGAAGACATATCCCAGGAGATTAGAATCGGGAAACAACTGGCAGGGGAAGACATTCGCGCCTTTGCCAGGCGTTTGGAGTCACTTCGGATATTGGCCCAAGAAGTAGTCAAAAATAAGTACGATGGCGTTGGTGATACCGCGTTATTGTACGAAGTTGACAAGTCAGTGTTAACGACTTTCGTAGTGGGGCTCCGCAATTCCGCTCTAAAAATTCATATGCTGAATAGCAAAACAGGAAATCTGGAGGAATTGGTAGAAGAAGCAATTCGAGCGCAAGTCCTTGTGGAACGGAGTACGGCCGGATTGGTTGAGATACATGTGTTTGAAAATAGACAGGACAATTTAACTGCCGCTGTCATGGATAGAGAAGGAAATAATTTCTTCCCAAACGTGTACAGAGGAGCATATAATCCCGGTGTCTCCGACAGCAGAGCCGCGTGTCAGAGAGATCCGCACAGGGAGGTTGTACAGAGGGCTCCCACATGTTCGTTCTGCCATAAGCCAGGTCATACAAGGGATGAATGTATTATACGCATGAATACGCCCTATTGTATGGAGTGCCAAACATATGGTCATGAGGCAAGTAGACAGTGCCAATTAGACAATAAATGGGATCAAAGTGGAAGGCAACCAGCTACGAGGCGCCCGGATCTACCCTTAAGGGACAGCAGGGGCAGTAGCCCTAGGGTCAACTCAACAGAAGGGAACAACCAAGGAAGAAATCCTTTCAGCACTGGGAATGGTCAACAGCGGCCAAATTGGAACACTAGAGGGGGACAAAGATTAGGCAACACCCAACAGGGGTTGAAATGCTTTTCATGTGGTCGGATGGGCCATCGAGCTGCGGAGTGCAGGGATAGGCAGTTCCAACAGAGGAACCAGGGAAACTTCCAGCGGCCCAGTCGAGGCCAATAGACTGGAAAGCCAAAAGAAAGGAAGCAACAGTTAGGCCGGAGGGTCGTGTGACTGGTAATGTAGGAAGTACAGTCCAGGAAAAGGAGGAGCAAGAGGCTCTCCAATACCACGTACCAAGTAACGTAAGAACAATGGTTCAAGTTACGGAGGAGCAAGAGTCTCTTCGGGAGAAAATTTTTGATTGCGTATTGATTTGGGTAACTGTGATGATTCTAGCACTTAGATTAGGTTTTAATAAGATTAGAGAGTATAGGCCAATCACCGCGTACGTGGTACGAGGATGTATAGTTAAGGTATTAGCGGTAATTTTGAGGGAGTATAGGATTGTTAGGCATAACTGCGGTGCATGGAGGAGAAAATTGGAAGAGTTAGGAAGTACATAGATACGCGTCCATTTTGGAGTCAAAAGGGCGTTGTTTCGTTGTGAGGAGGGTAGGAGATGCTTTCATCGAGATACCCTGCAAGGAGGCAGCTAGTGGAAAGCTAATGCTTTTGGTAGATTCAGGGGCGGATACTAGCCTCGTAAAATCTAGTGTTTTACGGAAAGGACTAGTTGTTAACCCAAAAGATGTAAGAACGCTTAATGGAGCATTCGGAGGTTGCATCAGAACACTGGGGTCACTTAAAATAGGGCACAGTAAAGTTAAGGGAATGAGTTTCAGAGTGCACGCAGTTGAATTGGATAGGGAAGGTATCCCGGCCGATGGGATAATTGGCCGCGATAATCTCTGGGGCCGCACCATACTGGATGCGCTAGAAAAACAGTTATCATTTTATGATGATAATAAGAATAGAATCCTTACTCTCCCATTAAAGTCATGGCAGGAAGGAACCGTGAATAGGGTTAAGAATTGTATAGAGGTAGTGAACGCAAGGTCAACCAGAGTAGCTACTATGCGTGTAAACACGAAACTCAGGACTGTTGTTTTGCACAAGCAGCAGCTAGCGGAGGGTGTATATATGGGAGAGACCATAACGCACGTTGACAAGGGTAAGGTGTACGCTTGCGTACTCAACGCCTCAGAAAAGGACTATCTGATGGATGAAGATTTTAGGCCCAAGTTCACTAGTTATGATAATTTTAGAGAACCGAATCATAGATCGGTTAATCAGATTAAGCAGGTAGATATAAGGAAAAGAATGGAGAGAGTGCTAGAATCATTGAGGTTAGACCCAAGCGTAAACTCATAAGAGAAGGCATCAATAGAAGCCATTTGTGCGTCATTCCATGACATATTTTTGCTGGAAGGAGACCAGTTAACATATACACCAGAGGTAGAGCATGAAATACCTACTAGAGTGGATCAACCACCAATAAACCAGAAGCAATACAGATTGCCACAAGCTCACAAAGATGAGGTAAATAGGCAAGTGCAGGGAATGTTGAAAGATAACATAATCTCACCGAGTATCTCGCCTTGGAATTCACCAATAATTTTGGTACCAAAGAAGGGAGGTGCTCAGAGTCAGAAGAAGTGGAGAATGGTCGTCGATTTTAGGAAATTGAACGACGCCACTATCAAGCAGGTGTTCCCGATACCAAGGATAGAAGAGATTCTGGATCAATTGGGGCATAGTAGATATTTTTCTACGCTCGATTTAGCGAGTGGCTACCACCAAGTTCTGGTGGATACCCAAGATAAGCAGAAAACCGCGTTCAGCACTGGCTTAGGGCATTATGAGTTTAATAGAATGCCGTTTGGATTAACAGGAGCACCGGCTACCTTTCAACGGCTAATGAACCATGTGCTAACAGGCTTACAAGGGTTAGATTGTTTTGTGTATCTGGATGATATTGTAATTTATGGGAAGAACTTGCAGCAGCATTCGCAACGCTTGTGCAAGGTGCTCCAGAAATTACGAGAACACAATTTGAAATTGAACACGGAGAAGTGTCAATTTTTGCGAAGAGAGGTGGTTTATTTAGGCCATCGTTGCTCAGAAGCAGGAGCACTGCCTGACCCGCAGAAGGTGGAATGCGTTAAAAATTTAGCGATTCCGAGAAACAGAAAAGAAGTGCAAGCATTCCTAGGACTAGTGAACTATTATAGAAAGTTCGTGGAAGGACTAGCCGGAATTGCGTTGCCAGTGAATAAGTTGCTACGAAAAGAAGCAAAGTTCGAATAGACAGAGAGCTGTCAGCAAGCATTCGAGAGGCTAAAAGAAATAATTAGCTCGCCACCAATTTTGGCGTACCCCGACTTTGAGCAACCTTTTTTGTTGACCACTGATGCTAGCAATGAAGCATTAGGGGCAGTATTGTCGCAAGGGGAAGTCGGTAATGACCGACCAATAGCATTCGCAATCAGAGCGCTTAGCGAGACGGAGAAGAGATACTCCACAATAGAAAAGGAATTTCAAGCCATAGTGTGGGCTAGAAAGAATTTTAGGGCATATCTGCTAGGACGCCCATTTAAAATATATACTGATCACCAGCCGTTGAGAGGCATAGCCAATTTGAAAGACCAAACGTCAAGGCTAGCTAGGTTCAGACACAAATTGTCTGAGTATGATTTTGAAATCATATACAAACCTGGGAAAAAGAATCTGAATGCGGATGCACTCAGCAGAGTACCGCAGGCACAGAAGGTATCAGTGGTACAAACGAGGGCCAAGGCACGGTCAGAGAAGGAGAAGCCCGAGAGAATTCAAGGGGATAAAATTGATGCAACAAGAAATGTTAGCAATGCGGGTGACGCTGCTAATGAACAAGGAGCCAGTAGTGTGGAATGGCTGGAGGATATAAAGGATATCCAGGCTGTGTTAAACGGTTTCCATGATTCACCTCTAGGTGGACACCAGGGATTCTGGAAGACCCATGACAGAATTAGGCGAGTATACGGATGGAAAGGTATGCTCAAAGACATAAAAAAATATGTAAAGAGTTGCCCAAAGTGCCAGGCCAACAAAAGTTCAAGGCTAACAAAGATGCCCATGGTGTTAACTGACACACCAAAGCAACCATTTGATAAAGTTCATATGGATATTGTAGGTATTTTACCTGAGACTGTTTCGGGCAATAAATACATCTTGACGTTGCAAGATGATTTCTCAAAGTATATGGCGTGCGTGGCTATACCTGATGCGGAAGCAGGTACGGTAGCCAAGGCATTCTTTGATGAAATTATAGCACGTTACAACATACCTAAGGTTTTGATAACCGACAATGGTTCAAATTTCGTATCAAAACTATTCTCAGAAACGTGTAAAATGCTGGGAATCAAGAAGTTGCACATAACACCATATCATCCACAGGCGAATGGCTCATTGGAACGTAGTCATCGACCTTTGGCCGAGTACTTGCGCAGTTTTGCCAAAGAAGACGGCTCGAATTGGGATCAATGGTTGACCACTGCAATGCATGTACACAATAATACGGTACATGTTTAAACGAAGCAAACTCCGTTTAGAACACTCTACGGGTTTGACTTCAACATGCCAGCGAATTTGAAGCGCAAATGTGCGCCTGTATACAATGCTGATGACCCGAATAAAGTGCAAAAGTATCAGTTACAACGAGCGCACGAATTGGTCAGAGAAAACCAGGATTGTGCTAAACGAGTGGCCAGGGAAGCCTATAACAAGGTACTAAACCCAGTAGTTTTTCATGTGGGTGATCAAGTACTAATGAAGAATCAGGCTAGGAGAAACAAATTCTCACCTGTGTGGATAGGTCCGTATGTAGTAGCAGAAATCCGAAGCCCAGTTACAACAGTCGTAACGATCAAGGGAAAAAATAAAAAGCTACATAATAATTTATTGAAATTATTCCACATTAGACTACACAACTAAAGGCATGTGTTAGCAGTGTTTTACAAGTGTAAACACAAAAATAACAACGTAAAAATGTACGTGTGTGTATTAAATAACACACACAGCTCCGGTTTTCAAAGTCAAGGCCAGCAGAAGTGTGCCAATTAAACTCGAGCAAGTAAGGTTGACGCAATAAAAAATGTGCTTATTATGCACTATAGCCGAACGAAGCACAGTAGGGAAGAATATTTTTTAAATAATGATAAATATTCCACGTATTTAAAAAAAAAATAAAATAAAATAATAAGACAGTCGTGGGTAAGTAATATAAAACTTAACTTCAAATATGTACATACATACATACGGCGGTTAATGAAATGAAAGCAGTAACACTGTCGGTAAGGTGAGTATATACGCATATATGTGTATAGTGTCCAGAATGGATGTGCTAACGTATATTTGTTCGTAACTCAACCGTAGTGGAATATGAAGAAAGATTAATTAATAATATATGAAGTGAAAGAAAAATAATAATAATTAGTGGATGAGGAAAAGAAGGGGTATGGGTTAGGAGAAAGGTCATACATGGAGGTTGTAGGAGATGCATTAGAGAAATGAAACCTTGAGAGGATTAGCATTAATATCGGGAATACTTACGATGTGGCTGAAAAATTTTATAAAGAATAACTCAGGATTTTTTTTATTTTTTTTGGGTAATATATCTTTTATTTTTATTTTCAATAATACTTAATTACAAGTTTGGGGTTTACAGTGGAAAACTCCGGCACCGTAAACTCATGAAGGCGATGGAGCAGCACAGACAAGCGCCCTAGTGCCTGCTCAACTGCAGAGTTCTCCGGTATTACCATCATGGTAAAAGCTAATCTCCAGGCCAGTAGGACCTCCATAGGATAGTCCCACTGGGTGGACACCTCTTGGAGGCAGTTCAGCAGGTCCTTAACCCATCGTGATTCGTTGTCCCAGGATCTTTCCATAAGTTGTTGCATCTCATGCTGCTCCAGGGCCATCGCTGCTGGGTGCAATAAAGGTGACGCCTCTTCTGTCCGCAACACCTGGGTGTGGCTAAGATCACAGCGCCCTAACTTGGCAATGGCGTTTAGAATGTTGTTATTTGTTCCTACCATGTTGTACTGATACGGTTTACTGTAAAGAATACGCTACGAAAGCGTGGTTTTATAGCACAACGATCAGAACTTTTTACCGAGATTGTGCCAACACAGGGAAAAGCATTGAGTAGTATGGGGCATCTGACAAGGCAAATTTACGCAAAATGTGTCGAAACAAGAGAAAATTGCTGACCATTTCAACCAGCGATACAGTAATCAGGCCATTCGGTATCAAATGACTGCTGACGAGGTGTTTTTTTTTAAAGTTACGCTACTTCCGTTTTTCGGTCGATATAAGCGGATGATACGGTTGGATATGAATATATATACTAACGTATATTGGGAAAGAAAGAAAAGTAAGTATATAGAGTTATGCCTTGGAAAATTGGAAATCTGCAGAAATTTTCATACTGCATCAGACGTCATGTAAATGTATTTTTGGGGGTATCACGTAGGAAATTAGCGTATGGAAATTCACAAACAAAAAGCAAAAAAAAAAAAAAAAGAAATGATAGGTTGACTGGGAAAATGAGCAATTAATTCTAGGTAATTTAAAGTGCCTTGAATGTATGTATGTAGCCATGTACGATCTAGGAGGAGACGATCGTTAATGGATATATACATATCAGGCTAGAAGTAAATTTAAATGAAAAGTAATTGTATGCGATGAAAGGTATAGTCATGCAATGGACAAAGTTTTGACGCAAATGGGATTATATTTTATAATCTGATTTTGTCGGAGGATCAAAATTTTGGTTCGAAACTATAGTAAGTGTTAACTCACGTATTGAAAAGAGCATGGAAAATTAGTCAAAACGGAACTAATGCACTATATGGCAATAATGTAAAATAGTCCAGTCCTTTTTTCCTCTGGGATGCGGTAGCAAATCCGAGAATGTAAGGGGAGAAGACGAGTGGACGGAGAATTGAATGATGTAGCATTCAATTATAGGTTAAGCAATTTATGAAGAGAATATTGTATATTTAGGCTGAGATATGTTATTTAGTGTAAAATTTTATCATTTTATAGATTATGTTAGTGCTGTTGATGGCGGTTAGCGACAGGATACATGCGGGGGTGCGGTTGGATAAGCTACCGGAGACAGATGTATTAATGGAGAAAACAGGAGATGTATGGTTCGCCAAGGATTTTTGGGTGGTTGTAACAGAGTTTCCGCGAACGGAGTTGAAAATTATTGTTGAGCAGTTCAAAGGAATACAGGAGACAACCAGAAGGTTGTGTGAGATGCATGCAGCGGCCAGCGGGACCGAGCTGAAACGAAGATGCGATTCTTCGATTTTGGAGATAGAAGCTATAACGAGAAGATTCTTGGAAAAGGAGAAGACATTGTCTCTGAAAGGAAGGAAACGCCGGTCGCTAATAGATGTTGGCGGTGAAGTTCTCAAATGGGCAATCGGTACGATGGACCACCAAGATTCAGATCGGATTTATGGTCACTTGCAGGACCTTGAGAGGAAGCAGTCAAAGACGTTGTCATTGCTGAGAAAAGAGGTAACTGTGATGAGAGCAGGTTACCAGGGCCTTCACGAAGCAGTGAATAAGACTTTCCAAGAGCTGGAAGAGATGCACTTGGCATTGGAAAGCATTGGAAAGAGGCAAGAGGAAGCAGAGGTGAACTTGGCAGAATCTTTCATGTTGGGAAAAGTTGTTTCTGAAGAAATGATGAGGTTCCAGGACCAACAGCAAACGGAGACAGTGGTGCTCGATGATTTATTACATGGCAAGCTACACCCATTGTTCCTGACGTCTGATGAATTGCTCAAGGCAGCACCAATGTCAATGAAAGGAATTTCATGGTACAGCGAGGCACCGGAGCGGTTCTATGAACTAGCCGAACAGAAGAGGCGGAGAACGGGTTAAAGGTAGTCATAAAGATTCCTGTGCCGTTATTGGAGGTATTTACAATGCACAAAGTGTACCCAATACCCAAGAGACTAAAACCAGATTGGTGCGTGCTGCCGAAGACAAGATATGATTACATAGCGGCAAGCCAGGCTCAAGAACACTACATTGGCCTATCAATAGAGGACGAGGGGAAATGTCGAGAGGTGGGCACAACAAAACGTTTATGCTATCATCCCGGAAAAGTAATTACGCGGGCAAGCGATTACTGCGAGATAGAAGTATTGAAACATGAGCAAGACCAATGCGATCACGTAGCCATTCCAGCCACGGGAGGAATTCTGGTAGCCACCCGAACCATAAACAGATGGCTCTACCATTTTGACGACCAGGCGATTTTCACGGCGGTGTGCTCAGACGAAACCACACGGTTGGAATTAATAAACACCGGTTTTATGACCATTGAATCTGGTTGCAGAGTGGTTGGCAAAGGAATAATACTGGTCCATAAAAATCAGGAAGAATCACGGTATAAATTCTCAACGTCAGTCATGGGAACAAACTGTTTATGGACGAAACTACAGGAGCTGCTGGAAAATCGCAAACGAAATGACTCCGGCCATACGCTTGCAACACCGAACACCGTCTCTCTCATGCATTTCAAGGATCTACGGAAAACTCTTACAACAAACAGCAGAGCAATCAACGAGTTGGTAAAGGAGGCAGAAGATGTGGAAAGGGTGTCACACCTCACCAATTCCTGTGAGATAGTGCACACCTGGATGAAGGGAGGGGTAGTCAGTATAGCTGGCCTCGTCCTGGTGGTAGTGATGGTGACGACGCTCATTTCGAGGAAATGGTGCAGGATAGTAGCGGCCCTTCAAAAACTCGAATCAACCACACCAACGGTGCAACACAACAACCACCCCGACAACGGCAATCGTCAACTGGACCAGCAGATAGCAGAGGGCGCAGTATAATATAAGGTCTTATGTATAGAATAGAATTGTGTTATTGTTTAGATATTTGTATATACGCCAATGAGAAAAGAGTCAATGAAAGACCAAATTATAAAAAGGGGAATATAAAAAAAATAATAATGGATAAAAATAAAAAAAAAAAATAAAAATAAAAGAAATAAAACTACAAAAGAAATTAAAAGCTAGAAAAAAATATATATATGGAAAAGAAAAGAATAAAAAAGGAAGAGAAAACCATGATAGAACTCAAATAAGGCGATTTCATGGAGAAAATAAAACAAATTATATATATGTACTATAGAGTTCAAACGATGCACATATTTGTTTGCAGTGCAAGAAAAATATTGTAAAGATTTAATGGAAGTTAGTTGCACTAACTTCTTTTACAAAGAGGGGAGGGATGTTGTGAGTTAGAATCAAGCTACTTACGCGTAGTTGACTCACAGCACCGGCTCCCATTAAACTCATTAAGAATGCACATATTTTTAGGGTGCAAATATTGTAAATGAGTAGCATTTATGCACTAATTATGATGTAAACTTTTAGGGTGTCACAGTTCCGCAGTCAAGCTAACGAGGGGCATTTAGAATGCACCGAAGACACTTTTACTTTTGAAGTAGGTCGGTTGGCTTGAGCAACTGACATCAAATAACAATTGCGAAACTGGAACACCAGAAAAGTCAAGACGTAGGCGGTAATGTTCATTTGTAAATAGTATATAAGAACTAGTATTTTAAGAATAAAGTCTCTTGTGATTTTGACTTCTAAACGAAAAGTGTCTGTGAGTTTTATTTGTAACAAAGTGATGTAGGTTTACAGGTTCTCGTGACAGCACATTCCAGAGGGCGTCTCTCGCCGACAAGCAGATAAGGACCCCAACAACACACGTCTCTCTGACTGTTCTACTAGTGCCGTCTGCCATGCGCACTCTTGTATGGGATTTTCCCAATTTGCTGGTGGAAGCGCGTAGCTTTCGTACCAGTGCTCTGCTCACAAAACTGTTAGTTGCACCTGTGTCCAGTGTCGCGGTGATGGTTTCTTTGCCTATGGAAACGGTGGCGCAGATTCGTTGCACGACACAGTGCAATGCTTTTTCCAATTGTGAGGTTTGATGCCGCTTTTCTGATCTGTGCTGTGCTCCTGATTGTAGTATTCGGTTGGGTGGTTCTCTCTGCTTGCAGCACTCGATCGTCCTTACTTCCCTACGCCCGCACTCCCAACAAAACAATATCTGCGCGTTGCGACTTTGGCGAGCTATATGACCATTTTGGCCACAACGCTTGCAGGCTGTTCTGGGATCTATGGGTGCCGCTCTGTTCTCTAGCGTCACCTGATGGTTCCGTACCTCTCGTGGTGGCGTACGCTCGACTCGTGATTGTACAGGGGGAATTCGGTGTGGGTCCTGGTCGCCACGGAAGCCTTCCAAGTCTTCGGCCATCTCCACTAGTTCTTCCAGCGGTCTAAAATCCTTCCGGCGCACGTACCATTGGTACTCTTCCAAGCTATTCCGGAAAATGCGCTCTAGCTTCTGTGATTCCGTGTACCCTGCTTGCCGCATCAGATTTTGCATCTCCAACACATACTCTTTGAATTTCTCCTGTGGTTTTTGCCGCCGTCTCTCGGATCTCATCATCCAACTTCTCCAGGTATCTGGCAGGCAAGAAGAATTTAAGAAAATCCTTCCGGAATAAATTCCATGCTGTCCAGGAACGATTGTTATTGCGATACCATAGAAGCGCACGTTCTTTTAACAGTTCCGGCATGGTACGTGGGAGCACATTCTTGTTGAGCCCATATACTTCCGAGTGCTCCTCCACTCGTTCAAGGAATGCCAGCGGGTCGCGGCCACCGTCGTATTTAATGGACCATTTCCTCACATGATCGATGACTCCGGCGTACTGTGCCTGGTGGGGCTGGTCAATGGCCGTTGGTGACGCAGCGCGATGCAGTGATGTCCTCCGAAACTCTGCCTCAAATGCCGCTGGTATTTCACCTGTGAATATATGGCCTGGTCTGTCCACGCTCAGCGTATCGCGGGTACCTATGGGCGTAGCCAGCTTGGGTGACGTACTCCTGACGTACCTGGATTTTAGCTTTTCTAAGCGGTTTCGTTGTTCTTCAGTCAATTCAGTCTCCGTGAAGAACTCTGATAGTTGCTTACGGAGATCTTCCACGGTTCCTGCAGCTTCTATGCCGAATTCCACAGCGAAAATCACCAGCTCCTCCTTGCGCAGCGTGTACAACCAACTTGTTTTTACCATCCTGTGTTCGTCTTAGATGATGATGAAAACAATGGGTGTATGCGTGTTTTAAGTTGGTGCTAATTCGGCACTCTTCTGCGTGACTGCGTAAATCGACGCAGTTCTTTATCGCTCTGTGAATGTATTTCTTAGGAGTTCTATAAGTGAACTTCTATTTAAAATTTGATACGTTGAATTTCTTTTGAAAGTCCCTGCTCGGGCGCCACTGTAACGACTCGTTTTCGCTGGGGTAAAAACTCAGCGGGTTCCAGGGTCGTTTACAGAAATTTATTCCAATAGTGTTAGTTTTTATAAGTGTTTTATTTATTTATAAAATTTTTAAACTTATTATATAATTATTTTTAATTATACCCTACTCTGTGTGCTCGTGGTAGTGTCCGTGGTTTGTACTAGTGTCCTAGGGAGAGTCGGTCAAAACCATAAACTCCTGGCTCTGTCAGCGTTGCGTATGTGTCCCAGGGAAAGTCGGTCAAACCCATAAACTCCTGGCTCTGTCTGCGTTGCGTATGTGTCCTAGGGAGAGTCGATCAGAACCATAAACTCCTGGCTCTGTCTGCGTTGCGTATGTGTCCCAGGGAGAGTCGGTCAAAGCCATAAACTCCTGGCTCTGTCTGCGTTGCGTATGTGTCCCAGGGAGAGTCGGTCAAAACCATAAACTCCTGGCTCTGTCTGTTTTGCGTATGTGTCCCAGGGAGAGTCGGTCAAAACCATAAACTCCTGGCTCTGTCTTCGTTGATTTTTTGTCAATAGTCAAAGTAACTAGCTTCGAAGCTTGGTGCGTCTCTAGGAGCTTGGTGCGTTGTATACTTACGGAGTGATGCTGGATCAAAGAGGCTCATTGTTTGGTTCACTCCGCTTATATAGCGAAAGCTTGCCATGGGATCAGTGCTCGTTGTTGTTGTGGTCCAGTTGTCCTTAGGCCACCTTCAACTTCTGCTGGTTGACCACCTTGTTGTAATTCCCCTAGATGTCCATCATAGTTGTTGCTTGCAGTAGTGTGGCCTGATCGCTGCTGTTAGTTGTCGCTTTGCTGTTGTTGTAGTTAATATGTTGTTGTTGTTATAAATATTTCTTCTTACTCTGCCTGTTTACAGCTTTGCGCTTGCGATCGGTTGGCGTGTTTCTGTTTCTCCGTGTTCCGCCTTCGGACGCTGTAGTGTTGTTGTTGTTGTTATAGATATTTATTTGTATTCCGCCTGCTGAATGCTCTGTGTGTGTTTCTCTCTCCGTGTTCCGCCTTTGGTCGCTGCACTGTTCAGTAGAAATGTTTGCTTGCTGTTTCTTTTTTCCTTTATAGCCATACTAGTCCCTCTTGATGTTCTTTGTACTATTAGGCCGTCGTCGTCGTCAGTCTAACCCTTTCGGTTTCTGAGCTCCTCACAACCTGTACGTTTATTGGTCCGATCGTCTGTGCGTAAATGTTTTGTTATACTTATCCGCTGTCTTTGTTGTTGCATTTAGCGTGGGGTGGTTACCTTTTTAAGCTGCATGATATCGGGGATGGTTGCATGCTTGAATATTGTTGGTGGTTATTTCTAAATAAAATATGGTGGACATCGTTATTTGTTTTTAAAGTTAACACGGTCTCTGGTGGTAGCATATAGTTTTTGTTGTATTCTTTGTAGGAGGTGTATGCGGAAAATACTTCTGGTACTTTCCGTCTTTACAAAGGACTAGCCGGAATTGCATTGCCAATTAATAAATTGCTACGTAAGAAAGCATAGTTCGAATGGACAGAGAAATGTCAAAAGGCTAATAGAGATTATTAGCTCACCGCCAATTTTAGCGTACCCCGATTTTGAACAAACTTTTTTGCTGCCCACCGATGCTAGCAATGAAGCATTGGTGGCAGTGTTGTCAGAGGGGGCAAGTCGGGTCAGTAGTTGATGCAGAAGCGACTGAAATGAAAGAAACGAAACAGACACATAGCCAGCCAACAGGGTAGAATGGCTTGAAAATGAAAAGGATATACAGGGGGTACTGAAAGGGATCCATGATTCACCTCTAGGTGGACACCAGGGGTCTTGGAAAACCTAGGAGAGAATCAGAAGAGTAAACAAGAGTTTCAGGTTGACAAAGATGCCAATGTTATTGACGGACACACCGAAACAACCATTTGAAAAACTTCACATTTATATGGTACGTATTTTACCTGAGACAGATTCGGGAAACAAGTACATCTTGACGTTCCAAGATGATTTCTCAAAATAATAAAAATAAAAAATTACACATTACATCTTATCATCCGCAAGCGAACGGATCGCTAGAACGAAATCATAGACATCTGGCAGACTCTTCGATTTTCAGCATTAATTTCAAGTCACAACGAATATAATCTCCAGGCGCAAACTTCATTATAATTACATACTGTAAAGACGGAAAATACCAGAAGTATTTTCCGCATACACAACAAAAACTATATGATACCACCAGAGACCGTGTTAAGTCCAAAAACAAATAACGATGTCCACCATATTTTATTTGTTTCAACCACAAACAATATTCCGGCATGCAACCATCCCCGATATCATGCAGCTTAAAAAGGTAACCACCTCCCACGCTAAATGCAACAACAAAGACAGCGGATAAGTATAACAAAACATTTACGCACAGACGATCGGACCAATAAACGTACAGGTGGTGAGGAGCGCAGAAACCGAAAGAGTTAGACTGAAGACGAAGACGGCTTAATAGTACAAAGAACATCAAGAGGGACTAGTACGGCTATAAAGGAGAAAAGAAACAGCAAGCAAACATTTCTACAACAGTGCAGCGACCAAAGGCGGAACACAGAGAAACCCGAAAGAGCATCACACACACGCTAACCGATCGCACACACGAAACCAGTATTTTAACAACAACAACAACACTATAGCGACCGAAGGCGTAGCACGGATGACAACGAGAGCGCACCGATCGCAAACACAGAGCCGTAAGCAGGCGGAGTGTGAAAGAATATATTAACAACAACAACACTACAGCGACCGAAGGCGGAACACGGATGACAACGAGAGCGCACCGATCGTAAACACAGAGCCGTAAGCAGGCGGAGTGTGAAAGAATATATTAACAACAACAACACTACAGCGACCGAAGGCGGAACACGGATGACAACGAGAGCGCACCGATCGTAAACACAGAGCCGTAAGCAAGCGGAGTGTGAACGATATATTAATTACAACAACAGCAAAGCGACAACTAACAGCAGCGATCAGGCCACACTACTACAAGCAACAACTACGATGGACAACTAGGGGAACTACAACAAGGTGGACAACCAGCGGAAGTTGAAGGTGGCCTAAGGACAACTGGGCCACAACAACAACAAGCACTGATCCCCTGGCAAGCTTTCGCTATATAAGCGGAGTGAACCAAACACCAGGCCTCTTTGATCCAGCATCGCTCCGTAAGTAGACAACGCACCAAGCTCCTAGAGAAGCACCAAGCATCGAAACTAGGTACTTTGACTGTTGACTATAAATCAACGCAGACAGAGCCAGTGGAGTTTATGGTTTTGACCGACTCTCCCTGGGACACACACGCAACGCAGACAGAGCCAGTGGAGTTTATGGTTTTGACCGACTCTCCCTGGGACACATACGCAACGCAGACAGAGCCAGTGGAGTTTATGGTTTTGACCGACTCTCCCTGGGACACATACGCAACGCAGACAGAGCCAGTGGAGTTTATGGTTTTGACCGACTCTCCCTGGGACACATACGCAACGCAGACAGAGCCAGTGGAGTTTATGGTTTTGACCGACTCTACCTGGGACACTCGTACAAACCACGGACACTACCACACAGAGTAGGGTAAAATTATTAAATATAATTATATATATGTATAGGAAATAAGTAGCAATTTTGAAAATAAATAAAACACTTATAAAAACTAACGCTATTGAAAAAAATTTCTGTAAGTGACCCTGGGACCCGCTGAGTTTTTACCCCAGCGAAAACGAGTCGTTACAGTGGCGCCCGAGCAGGGACTTTCAAAAGAAATTCAACGCATCGGATTTAAAAAAAAAAACAGAGTGATAAACAACTACGTCGATCTACGCAGTCACTCAGAGGAGTGCCGAATCAGCACCAGGTTATACACACAAACACCCATTGTTTTCATCATCATCTAAGACGAACACAGGATGGTAAAAACAAGTTGGTTGTGCACGCTGCGCAAGGAGGAGCTGGTGATTTTCGCTGTGGAATTCGGCATAGAAGCTGCAGGAACCGTGGAAGATCTCCGTAAGCAACTATCAGAGTTCTTCACGGAGACTGAATTGACTGAAGAACAACGAAACCGCTTAGAAAAGCTAAAATCCAGGTACGTCAGGAGTACGTCACCCAAGCTGGCTACGCCCATAGGTACCCGCAATACGCTGAGCGTGGACAGACCAGGCCATATATTCACAGGTGAAATACCAGCGGCATGGGAGGCAGAGTTTCGGAGGACATCATTGCATCGCGCTGTGTCACCAACGGCCATTGACCAGCCACACCAGGCACAGTACGCCGGAGTCATCGATCATGTGAGGAAATGGTCCATTAAATACGACGGTGGCCGTGACCCGCTGGCATTCCTTGAACGAGTGGAGGAGCTCTCGGAAGTATATGGGCTCAACAAGGATATGCTCCCACGTACCATGCCGGAACTGTTAAAAGATCGTGCGCTTCTATGGTATCGCAATAACAATCGTTCCTGGACAGCATGGAATTTATTCCGGATGGATTTTCTTAAATTCTTCTTGCCTGCCAGATACCTGGAGAAGTTGGAGGATGAGATCCGACAGAGGCGGCAAAAACCACGTGAGAAATTCAAAGAGTATGTGTTGGAGATGCAAAATCTGATGCGGCAAGCAGGGTACACGGAATCACAGAAGCTAGAGCGCATTTTCCGAAATAGCTTGGAAGAGTACCAATGGTACGTGCGCCGGAAGGATTTTGGAACGCTGGAAGAACTAGTGTAGATGGCCGAAGACTTGGAAGGCTTCCGTGGCGACCGGGACCCATAACGAATACCCTCTGTACAATCACGAGTCGAGCGTACACCACCACGTGAGCGGAGGCACGCATCGATGTGCGCACAGCTTGCAGACGCTGCGGACAGACGGGGAATTTGGCGCGACATTGCCGAAATGCTCAGGTTCTATTCTGTTGGGAGTGCGGCCAGAGGAACATAAGAACAGTGGAGTGCTGCAGAGCGCAAGGGGGAAACGAGCGGGGCTGCCGTCAAGAGCGAGGCGGGGCGCAGCCCATCAGCAACAGCCCTCAACAACACTAAACGCTTTACGTTGCGATGGGCAGCGTATCTGTGCTGCAGTCACCATCGACACCAACGAAGTGACGGCCACTGTCGATACCGGAGCCACTCGGAGTTTCATCAGCGAAAACCTTAGCCGTCAGTTACGTGCAACCACCGGTAGGGTAATTCCTACACACATACGTGCACGCATGGCTGACGGACGCACACGAGAGATCACGGAGGTACTGCGAGTGAACATAAAATTAGGGGGCCGAAGCTGCGAACTAGAGCTACTCACCATGCCCGACTCAACAGACGACTTCCTTCTGGGACTCGATTTCATGTCGACTATGGGAACAAAAATCGAATGCGGGGACCAAGAAATCGTACTAGGACCTCAGATTGGGGGCGTGCAAAACAGCGACATTGCACGGTGCACGTCCATTCAAGAAGAGACCATTACGGAAAAGGAGACTATCGAAGGATTTCTGAAGACCGATCTGGCTAAGTTTGAGGACAAGCCTGGAGTAGCCAACATCACGAGTCACAAAATTGTGATGCGTGACGACAGGCCAATAAAGCAACGATATTACCCCAGGAATCCCGCACAGCAGGAAGTAATCGACGCCGAAGTGGAAGAATTGCTGAAAAAGGGATGTATAGAGCCTTCACATAGCCCACATAGTGCCCCAATTGTCCTCGTGCGCAAAAAAGACGGGAGGTGGAGACTGTGCATAGACTACAGGCAACTGAATGCCAGATCCATACCGGATGCATATCCGTTGCCCAGGATACAGCATATATTGGACCGCTTACGGGAGGCGAAATACATTAGCACCCTAGACTTAAAGAACGGGTACTGGCAAATTCCCATGGATGCCCACAGCAAAGAGTACACCGCATTCACGGTGCCAGGCCGTGGACTCTTCCAGTGGAAAGTAATGCCATTCGGGCTACATTCAGCACCTGCGACCTTTCAACGAGCTTTAGACCAGGTAATAGGTCCTGAGATGGAGCCGCACGCGTTCGCATACCTGGATGATATCATCGTCACAGGGCGAACACTAGAGGAACACCAACAGAACATAACCGAAGTATTCCGACGCCTGCGAAAGGCCAACCTTAAATTGAATAAAGACAAATGCGCGTTCTTCCAGAGGAAATTAAAGTATTTGGGTCACGTGGTCAGTGACCAAGGAATCCACACTGATCCAGATAAAATCGCGGCCATCAGAGAACTCGAACCACCCCAAAACATACGAGAGGTGCGACGCTGCCTGGGTGTAGCGTCATGGTACTTCAAGCACTTCAAGTGGGCTGGAGAGCAACAGCACGCGTTCGAACAATTGAAGCAGAAATTGACAGAGGCACCAGTCCTGGCGTGCCCGGATTTTACTAAGAAGTTTGTGCTCCAAACCGACGCAAGCGACTACGGACTAGGCGCGGTACTCACTCAAGATGTCGACGGGATGGAACGCGTGATAGCCTACGCCAGCCGCCACTTAAATAACGCAGAGCGGAACTATTCACCCACAGAGAAGGAGTGCTTAGCGATCGTGTGGGGTATTAGAAAGATGCGACCCTACCTCGAAGGATACCAATTTACGGTCATCACGGATCACCTATTACTAAAATGGTTAAACTCCATCGAAAGCCCTGCAGGTCGTATCGCAAGATGGGCTCTTGAACTGCAACAGTACACATTCGACGTGCAATACCGGAAGGGAAAATTGAACGTGCTAGCCGACGCCTTGTCTAGACAGCCAACAGAAGCCGCCTGCACCATTACCATTGAGGACCGAACAGAACCAGACTGCCCCTGGTGGCAGAAACGAAAAGCAGAGGTCATCGCTAGGCCGGAGAAATATGCTGACTACCAATTGGAAGGTGGACAGTTATACAGGCACATCCCGAGTTATCGCGGCGACGAAGATTGCGTCCCGTGGAAACTGTGTGTGCCAAGAGCGCTCAGGAACCGGGTCCTACAGGAAAATCACGATGCACCCACGGCAGGACACTTAGGTATCAGGAAAACAATAGCACGGATAGCCAACCGATATTACTGGCCGGGGCTATTCCGCGATACAAGTCGATACGTGCGTCAATGCTCCTCCTGCCAACGATTTAAAAGCAGCCACCAACAACCAGCTGGGAAAATGTTGAGCCACATCCCCACTGAACCTTGGTCTATCTTGTGCGCCGACTTTGTCGGGCCCTTACCCCGGTCCACACATGGCAACACCATGCTAGTCGTGTTCTTCGATAAATTCTCCAAATGGACCGAGATGGGCCCCCCTCCGAAAAGCCACCACCGAGACATTGCAACGGGCTTTCCGGGAACACATCCTGTCTCGCTTTGGAGTACCTAAAATCCTAGTGACGGACAATGGGTCTCAATTTAGTAGTCGAGCGTTCCGCCGGTTCACCGAAGGGTATGGCATCAAACATCAGTTCACGGCGCCCTACACTCCGCAGGAAAATGCGGTGGAACGCACCAATCGCACCATCAAGACTATGGTGGCCCAATTTGCGAGTCAACGGCAGCAGAAGTTGGACGACTTGCTTCTCGAATTGACTCTTGCCATTAATACTAGTGTATCGGAGACAACGGGATACAGTCCGGCTTATCTGATACAAGGGCGTGAACCGCGACTACCAAAGGCGCTGTACGATGAGACAACGTTGGGTGCAGGGCTAACCCCACAGACTGCTAAAGAACGGGTAGATCAACTACAAGAAGCTTATCCCATCGTGAGGCAAAACTTGGAACGAGCAACACAGGATCTAAGAAGACATTATAATCTGCGACGCCGAGAGTGGAAACCGGAAGTTGGACAATGGGTGTTAGTCAAGCAACACCACTTGTCCAAAGCAACAGAGCACTTCGCCGCCAAGCTAGCACCGCGATATGAGGGACCCTACCAGATAGTAAACTTCATTTCACCGGTAATCATGGAGCTGCAGCGAAAGGGAGACAAACGCAGGAAGACCGCTCATCTCAGCGAAATTAAAACATACTGTGCGCCTGGTAACCACGAGGAAGACAACAATGACCCACACTAATACAAAGGAGAAACGGTGAGAGGACCAGGAGAGCGGAAAACTAAGAGCTGAGAGAACCAGATTGCCGCTCTCCTGGAATACCGTTACCTCACCAAAACGGGTATAAAAGGGCCTCCACGCCACCATACAAGCCTCTTTGATCTTCAGCGTTCTCAAAACTAACAAACCAAAGAAAAAAAAAACGGAAAAAAACCCACGATGGCTCAAATAATGATAATCCAGGCCGCACGCGTCCAAGTAGAAGAAGGCAACACCCCGTCCGGCGACGAAGTCATCACGATTTACCCGACAACCACCGGAGGCATCGCTATCAGGAGTTCGGATATCGCTCGCCTACGGCCGAACTGCCTACTTAACGATGTGCTAATCGATTTCTATTTGAGATTGCTCCGAGAGAACCTGGTACCCAGCAGAAAGCGGTGTAGAGTGCACATTTGTAGTACTCATTTTTTCACCCGACTCACCAGACAACGGGGAACTGCGACCGACATGCACATGGGCGTAAAACGATGGACAAAGGGGAAGAACCTTTTCGACACCGATTTAATAATGGTGCCCATAAACAAAGCAAATCATTGGTATTTGGCCGTTGTCTGTTTCCACGGAACTCTGGTGACAGGGACAAAAGGTGCCACAATATTAATATTCGACTCCCTGGACCGAGGTTCACACGAAGAGAAGACGTCCATTTCTACAGTGTACAGGAACTAGAGGGACCCAAGGCGAATGGGCTGCCCACGGCACTGGTAAGAAAAACGATAAAGATACTAAAAGAAACCCAAGCTAGAAAAAAACGCCTACGGTTCGAACAACCACCGTACCGGGTCATAGTGCACCACGGAGAAGCAACGTTCCTCCTTCGTCCATAAAGTCGGGAGGACGTGTGAAGACGGAAAATACCAGAAGTATTTTCCGCATACACAACAAAAACTATATGCTACCACCAGAGACCGTGTTAAGTCCAAAAACAAATAACGATGTCCACCATATTTTATTTGTTTCAACCACAAACAATATTCCGGCATGCAACCATCCCCGATATCATGCAGCTTAAAAAGGTAACCACCTCCCACGCTAAATGCAACAACAAAGACAGCGGATAAGTATAACAAAACATTTACGCACAGACGATCGGACCAATAAACGTACAGGTGGTGAGGAGCGCAGAAACCGAAAGAGTTAGACTGAAGACGAAGACGGCTTAATAGTACAAAGAACATCAAGAGGGACTAGTACGGCTATAAAGGAGAAAAGAAACAGCAAGCAAACATTTCTACAACAGTGCAGCGACCAAAGGCGGAACACAGAGAAACCCGAAAGAGCATCACACACACGCTAACCGATCGCACACACGAAACCAGTATTTTAACAACAACAACACTACAGCGACCGAAGGCGTAGCACGGATGACAACGAGAGCGCACCGATCGCAAACACAGAGCCGTAAGCAGGCGGAGTGTGAAAGAATATATTAACAACAACAACACTACAGCGACCGAAGGCGGAACACGGATGACAACGAGAGCGCACCGATCGTAAACACAGAGCCGTAAGCAGGCGGAGTGTGAAAGAATATATTAACAACAACAACACTACAGCGACCGAAGGCGGAACACGGATGACAACGAGAGCGCACCGATCGTAAACACAGAGCCGTAAGCAAGCGGAGTGTGAACGATATATTAATTACAACAACAGCAAAGCGACAACTAACAGCAGCGATCAGGCCACACTACTACAAGCAACAACTACGATGGACAACTAGGGGAACTACAACAAGGTGGACAACCAGCGGAAGTTGAAGGTGGCCTAAGGACAACTGGGCCACAACAACAACAAGCACTGATCCCCTGGCAAGCTTTCGCTATATAAGCGGAGTGAACCAAACACAAGGCCTCTTTGATCCAGCATCGCTCCGTAAGTAGACAACGCACCAAGCTCCTAGAGAAGCACCAAGCATCGAAACTAGGTACTTTGACTGTTGACTATAAATCAACGCAGACAGAGCCAGTGGAGTTTATGGTTTTGACCGACTCTCCCTGGGACACACACGCAACGCAGACAGAGCCACTGGAGTTTATGGTTTTGACCGACTCTCCCTGGGACACATACGCAACGCAGACAGAGCCAGTGGAGTTTATGGTTTTGACCGACTCTCCCTGGGACACATACGCAACGCAGACAGAGCCAGTGGAGTTTATGGTTTTGACCGACTCTCCCTGGGACACTCGTACAAACCACGGACACTACCACACAGAGTAGGGTAAAATTATTAAATATAATTATATATATGTATAGGAAATAAGTAGCAATTTTGAAAATAAATAAAACACTTATAAAAACTAACGCTATTGAAATAAATTTCTGTAAGTGACCCTGGGACCCGCTGAGTTTTTACCCCAGCGAAAACGAGTCGTTACAATACATATCCAGCATTATAAAGTCAAGCTTCGTCCCCTAACTTCTCAACGTATTCTCCAATTAGAAGATTACCGCCGACATGTACTACCGAAGATCTTGACCTCATCAGAAGCGCAACTAGTCGCATAAGCTTTCACCATCTTACACCCATTCAACAAACTGCAGAACAGATAGCGAAAAATTCGACTACTACCACGACATCAAAGACTGTCGATGAGCAGAACACACGCCGGCCTAGAACTAATTACGTACCTTTCCAAAAAGTAGGGAGAGGAATGCAGAATTCACCGAGGGAATTCAGCGCACTAGGATAAGGAAGAGCAGTCGTTTTTGGGTTAAGCATTCATTATTATTATTACATTTTTCTTTGTAATTAGTCAATTATTAATTTACTTTAAATTTCTGGTCCTTCTATGTATAGTACTTTATGATTAAGTAAAATTATTACTACTCAAAACTTTGTTTCTCCGAAATTGCATCTCTGCAACTCTAAAAAACTCCCATTGCTAAAATTAAATAATTATTTACTTATTAAAGGACGCCGCTTTCTCGCTGTTGAATCTGTAGACCATTGTGTATATCTTTTTTTTATTTCTAATTTGGAATAGCGTTTCACATTTTAATTGCAGTCAATTTGAAAAATATAATTTAAAGCGTTAAAGAATTTGACTGCCGGTCAAAGAAACTCCTTTGATTCGAACATTGGCGCCCGAGCAGGGACTCGTGTTCTAAATATTAAAAATATTAAAATTGGTCTACAATTTTGTGTTATATCGGGGACGTCACCTCTAACAAGTTTCAATAAATTTTCGAGTCGCAACCTTACAACAACCGTCAATTGAAAGACATTATCGGTACTCGTTAATATTTTTTCCAAACATTTGCATACATATTTTTTTTTTATTCACATACAAAATGCCTATTGTAGAGTGCGGATGTGATTTCCTTCGCTCCTTAGTTGGTGGTAAATTAATAAAATATTTAGTGACTTAAATTTTAAACCAAGTGAAAGAGACGCATAAAACTGATAATTTTAGTATCAGAAGCAGTGAATGAAAAAATAAAATGAAAAAGAAAACACAGAAAACAAAAAATTTAAACTAAATTTAAAATTAAGATTATTTTGAAAATTATTGTACTGAATGACATTAAGCAAGGCTAAATTTTACTCACTCAGCGAATACCATCTATCAGATAAAATGTATCGGGAAATCAAAAAGGATCTTTCAACATCTACTATAGTCATTGGTGCATAATTGTATTTAACTTTCTGATTGACAGACAACTGTTCAAAAAAGTTTACGTCGGGATTTTTAAGCAAAACTTTTTTAAACTTGAATAACTGGGCGTTCATTGTTGTTGTAAACATAACATTTTAATGCTTGGATGTCACAGTTTTCATAAAGTAATCCCAGCTTTTATAAATAATATAGCTAAATTCGTCAAATAAGTGTAGGCTTTAGATTTTTTGGCACTCGCTTTTGCTATTTCAGTGGGTATGGACGGCTGCAAGCTCTTTGTTTCATTAGACTTCTTATGTTTTTTTTAACCCAAGTGTGATTGATCCTGCGCTTTCAAGTGGATTGTGTCCACCTTGAATTTGCATTCACAATAAATAGCAAAGCAATAGGAACTCTCTCATGAATTTACATAAATTCTAAAATGTGAGCACATCGTCAAAGGAGTACCGTTAGAAAAAATATACATACATCAAATCATTATTGTTGTGCATATATGCATTCGTCTTTTTCGCCTCGCTACATTTTGCTGTGCTAAGTACACACATACAAAGGCGCATACTGAAGTGCGTGTCCCCTCCTCCAATGCACAAGCAGCAGGTAACACCAAGAGGCAGAGATCAGTCGATCGCCCCGGCCAATCCACCCAAAGGATCCCTAAGCACGTAAGTCTGACTACCCCCAAGTCCGAGCTCTCTAAACCGCTTAGCGAGATCGTAAAAGAGAGCCTCACATGGGCCGTGATCGACTCTGCCAATGCCAATGGACCATTACTCCTGCCAATTGGAGAATTGTCGAACAGGCTCTGTTACCGATTTTCGTTGTCATGTCTCTCAACCTTTGTCCTTCACCCAGCTGCCGTGACGCAGGGCGGTATCAAGGACACATCAAAATTACCTCCTGCTCGGACCAATGCTCGTCGGACCTATATAAGGTAGTGATAATCAGATGAGATCTGGCTGGATACAAAGCTTTTTTTTCCTTTTGTCGGAACAATATAGTAAGCGCAGCACTCAGACAGAGTATCCATTGGACTGCACTTAAGGTTCCCTTTTACTCTGCTTTAAATCTACCCGACTTCCGAAGAAATAGAAGTAGATCCTGTGATGCTAAGAAGCCAAGTTGGTTACTTCTCAGCACATCAATGCCAAAAATCCTAAACCTGATTCGAGCAAAGGCAGGGCAGACGCAAAAAAAATGGTCCGCCGTCTCGTCTTCTTCTTCATAGGCTGGGCACAGCGCACTGTCTGATATGCCAATCCTTTCCATGTGCCGAGCCCATAGAAAGTGCCCCGTCATCACGCCAACCAACAGCCTGCAGTCCCTCCTACCTAAAGATAGAAGGAACCGTGACCATCGGTCAGAGATAGCAGGTAGCATAATTTTCGTCCATCCGCAGCCTCTCTCAGCCCGCCATGCTCGCTTGTGGGTCGAAACAACCCACTTGTTTGCAGTGGCTTTGATGACAGCAGAAGGGAGTGGCAGAACAGGCTCAGGGCCAATAAAAACAGCCTCAGAGCCCATCCTGGCCAAAGAGTCAGAGGTCTCGTTACCCGTAGTGGTCGGACTATCCAAGGCCATGAGTGCAGCTTGGCTGTCACTGCAGATACAAATAGATTTGCCTTTCCACCTGTTTTCCACAACAAAGTCCATCGCCTCAAGTATCGCATACACCTCCGCCTGAAACACAGACGCATGCAGACCAAGGGCAAAGAACCGACGGGTCCCACAAGATTCCACGAAGACACCAGAACCTGAACCTTCTTCAGTCCTGGAGCCATCAGTGGAAATACGGCAGCAGTGTTTGCCGTGCTCGTTCTCGGGATCTAACCATGAACGAGCCTCTGGCAGCAACACATTGTACCGCTTTTCTAGTATGACGGTTGACGACATGGAGTCCAGGGGCATAGACAGGATTGCAGAATCGATGTCAGTGCCTGCGCCGTCGTCCAATATCGAGCACACCCCATACCAGTGGCCACTATGTTTCACTCTGCAGATGGCCTTAACGGCCTCTCCGCGGATGAAGACATCTAGTGGCGGGAGATTCACCAAAGCATCAAGTGCCGGGCCTGGAGTAGTCCGAAATGCTCCGGTACAACATATGGCTACAGCACGTTGTAGTCTTGAAAGAGCTTTTTTTACCCCTACAAGAGAGAGTCTGCTCATCCAAATCATCGATGCATAGGTGATAATAGGTCTTACCATAGCTGTATAGATCCATAGGACCTTACTAGGGGAAAGACCCCATGTCTTACCAAAAATACCCTTTGGATGTCTTCAGTTCGACATGTGTTTTCCAAAGAAGTTTGTTATCAAGGATGACTGCAAGATATTTGACTTCCTTGGATAGCTGGATAGTGACTCCTTTTAGTGTAGGCAGAATAAGTCCATCAAGCTTTCTCCTTCTGGTAAAGAGGACAATACCAGTCTTGACAGGAGTAGCCGATAGCCCATTCGCACTGCACCAAGTGTCAATCATATCCAGAGTTCTCTGCACCCTTCTGCAGACAATCATAAGGGATGGACCTGTCACAAGACAGCCAACATCATCCGCATATGCCTGAGCGTAGACACGCGAGTCATTAATGGCGTTAAGCAGGGGATCGATTACCATGCAAAAGAGCAATGGAGACAGTACGCCACCTTGGGGACAGCCTCTATTAACCCCAGACGACACCAGCAAATCTTCCTCCGCCCGCACCGTTATGATTCTCTGGGCCAGCATTGAACGTATCCAATTTACTAGAGCCCGGTCTACGCCATGCCGCCTAGCAGAGCAGCACATACTGTCGAAAGTAGCATTGTCAAACGCACCCTCTATGTCCACAAAGATGCCTATTGCGTATTCTTTCCTGTCGATGGCTCGCTCTATCCTTCCAACAAGGTTTTGGAGAGTCTTCTCGCAGGATTTTCTGCTTTGATAGGCATGCTGAAATGGAGAGAGTGAATGCATCTTCAGAGACTCCCTACGCGTGCGAAGATCCACCAGCCGTTCTAAACTCTTTAGCATAAACGAGGTCATACTAACAGGTCTGAAGCTCTTGGGATTGGTGTAGTCGTCTCTTCCAACGTTAGGAATGAAAGCAACTCTCACCATCCTCCAAGACCGTGGTACATAGGCCAGTGCGAGACATGCAGTGAAGATCTTCTTCAGTGCTGCCAACACTAACTCAATGCCTTCCTTCAATACAATCGGATATATGCCATCCAGTCCGGGCGACTTGAAGCTGTCAAAGGATTTGATAGCAAATCTATAGCAGCCTCATTCGCCACAGTTCTGGCGACATACCAAACATGTCGAGAGGGTGTAGCCGCCCTGACAACAGTTCCGACCAAAGGTGGTTGTTGACGGGCTATGCTTACCTGATTTCCTGGAAAGTGTGACTCCAACAGCAAGCTGAGTGTCTCACTTTGCCTCTCCGTATAGGAGCCATCAGGTTTCCTGAGCGACCCCAGCTTAGCGGTTTGGTCCTTTTTCAGGACTTTCACTAGTTTTGCCGTGTCACTCAGGGATTCGATATCACTGCAGAAATCTCTAAAAGAAGCCCTTTTCGGGTCCCGAATTAGCTTCTTGTAGTCCCTCTGAATTCGTCGATATCGTTCCCAGTCCTCATCAAGATTCGTCTTGAGGGCCCGGTTGAGGAGTTTTCTAGACTCACGCCTCAGCACC